>CALNVZ010003434.1:27011405-27026762 GCA_940671915.1 Paracentrotus lividus | reverse complement strand
TTTTTGCGTATTTTGGGCGCGTTTCGGTGGTTTTCAAGTCGACTCGCCACTATTACAGCGCCGGTATTTTGATAACATGCACATGCACCCCCATTTTTAAATGTTCCAACTCTTTTAATTTATATTCCTCTACAACTTGGCAAATTTTGATGAAATTGACATGGATTTTGAATGTTCCAGAGCATGACTTTGAATCAAGTGTAATATAGTTTGGATTCTCAGACTTGTTTGACGTTTTCGGCGCGTTTTTGTGGTTTTCAAGCCAATTCGCAACTATTCGGGCTCCGATAGCTTAAAAACGAGCACATGGACCCCCTTTTTAAACGTTTCTACCCATTGAGTATGTATTCCTCTACAACTTTGAAATTTTTTATGAAAATGACATGGATTTTGAATGTTTGGGAGCATAATTTTGAATCAAGTATAATTTAGAGTGGATTTTCTCGCTTTTTTTTGATGTTTTCGGCGTTTTTTAGCGACTTTTCAAGCTGATCGCGAGTATTCGGGCGCCGATTACTTCGAAAACGAGCACAAGGAACCCCCCCCCCCCTTTTTTTTTTTGTTTTGTTTGTTTGTTTGTTTTTTTTAAGTTTCTACATATTTATGATGAATCCCTCTACAACTTTGCAAATTTTGATGAGACTGTCATGGATTTAAAAAAAAAGTGCACCTTAAACTATACTTTTTTTATTTTCTTGTAGACTCTAAGGCCCGTATTCTGCTACGGGGTTTAGAGTTGTACGGCAATTGACAATAGAATCGAACAATAGCACCGTACGAGAAAAAAACTCCCAGCACGAAAAAAACAAACTCCCAAACGTGTAAAACTTCCCTACAGCTGGAAGTTTCTAGTGCACTGGAACGCACTAGATAATAACGCACATTGAAATAAAGACGCAACAATGATTGTTTGTAGCCACTTTATCCTTTGACTACCGAGTGTTGTGCATTGTCGCTTGTCATGCACTTTTAAATATCACGTCCTATTCATTAACAATTCAGTGGCCTGGGATAGGAACAATTAACAAGCTTGGAAATTTTCAGCTGAAAAAGGACAATGGTTTTATTCCCTCTGAATAAATTATATACCTTAAAGGCACATAATGATCCCGACGGATGGAATCTCACTTTGAGGGGGACACATTCGGGAGTGTTTTTGAGGGTATTAGGCTGGTTTTTTAACATTTCAAAACGAGCTGAATCCCTCCCGAATTTCTGGGAGGGAGAACAGAATACTCTCGAATAGTGTATTCGGGTGGATTCGCAGCTGATTCGGTTCTGGTGTACCCAGGCTTAATTGACTATAATTATGATCCGGATCGTACTCCCCCAATAATGATACGACCAGGCTTTTTAGAATCGTTTGTTTGTTTGTTTTTTGTTTAATTTTTTGTTTTTTTGTTTTTTTTTTGGGGGGGGAGGGTGTTTGTTTGTTCGTTTTGTTTTCTGTTTTCTTTGTGTTTTTTGTTTGTTTTGTTTTGTTGTTTTTTTTGTGTTTTTCTGATCGAAACTTGCTCTGATCAGAAAAGCATTGCCATAATTTTAAGTGGTTGACCTGCTGCTGCAGTTTACTTTATTTTTCTAACAATGTAAAACATAAAAGATAGATATATATTAAACACATAGGCCTAATATAATAAATTATCTGTTCGTAGTTTTATTCTTTTGAATTAATCTCCTAAATAGCTCCAAGGATTTTTTTTCTTTCACAAATGTGAAGTGTCCATATTTGGCCAAAAGCAATGAAACGTTGAATTTGATTCTGACATCAAGCTACATGCATGCGCAAAAGTCTCACGTTTATAGGTGCATGCGCATCAATCGTTTTCTTATTACTTTTTTTCTTTTTTTTTTTTTTTCTTTTCTTTCTTTTTTGGAAGGGGCAATAGTTGTAATATAATGGGAAGGGGTAAAATATAAATTTTCTACTATTTAAATATTCACTGTTTACAGAGCCATACACATAAACAATAAAACGTCAATGTTCATTAACAATATCCACTCGGCCTCGAAATCCCTACATCTATCAAATAATTATAAATAATATGGACCTTTGAAGAATGGTGGAATTTGTTTCCATTCTTTTTGTGTGCATTTTTTTTTGTACATGTTGTATGTATGTATGCTCGCTACATTTGAAATGGAGCGGGAAATTCTTTTATTGTGATGAAAAAGGTAATCCATGCTTATCGAGGTATATTATCAAAGCACGGATTATCTTTTCTTTGAAAAGCTTAGCGGTTCCAGGTTATGGCTGACATAGCACAATGACAACTGACAAAGGTCTCAGAGTCAGGGCGGAACCAGTTGCCTGAATGAACTACTCGTTTAGTATTTTGAATCCGATTTGCATAACTAGTTGTTGCTATGACTGACAAACACGTTTCTTATCTCACATAGCAACACACTAATATATCCAAAAAAAGGAAATCGAGTGACTCGACCCATTTTATGTCAAGTGCCATTAATAATTCGGTAGTCTTGAAAGAAAACATTAGTTTACATTCTCAGTTGAAAATGATAATGGTGTTTTTCTCCTCTGTAGAAATTATGGACGTATAGGTGGTATCTGACGTCGGGGAGATGTCTCTGAGACTCGAACACTCGGAGACGTCTCCGATAATTGTTTTATGTATCATCAGAGACGTCTCCACGACAGAAAAAAAAACAAAAAAAAAACACACACATTCGTAAGCATGTTCTATTTTCCCTCGACTCAAGAGATGTCGCGGAGATTCATGAGACGTCTCTGCGACCACTTTTAGATCTTTCTCCGACAAAAATCAAAACCGTATCAAACCCGTCCCAAATTAGTCTCAAATCAGTCTCATGGCAAATACCTTGAGATACCACCATAAAGGTGGTATCTCACTTCGTCCCCGCGACTCGGATACTCCAGGACGTCTCCGATATATATATATATATATATTTTTCTGTCGCGAGCATTTGCGGCGATCCCGGGGAGACCGGGAACGTGTACCCCCTCGATTTTTTTTATGGGTGGATCGTCCCCCTTCGATTTTTAAAAATGAACAATTTTTATGTAGTGATTAGCTTGTGAAGCTAATAAAGAGGTAAAATGTATGTCAAATAATATGCTAAATGTTATTATCAGGCAAAATTTCCGGCTCGCGCTTCGCGCTCGCAATCATTTTTTATTAGTTTCTGCATAATGTGCGAAGTATGCGAATTTTAAGTGTATTTTTTTTTTCACATTTGGGTGTTCGGCCCCCCGCCCCCACCCCCCCCCCTGCGCCTGCTCGTCTGACACTGAAATCGCCGCGCTTGGCTGGAGAATATTCTCGAGACGTCTCTAGACGTCTGCGCGACAACAAAACATCAATTCATTTCAAAACCAGTCTCAAATTAAGTCTCAAACTAGTTCCAAGAGTCCGTTTCTCCGCTTAATACAAGTGACTGCTACCATTAGTTTATGGTGTTTCGCGTCAGTTGTCCTTTCCTTCAATATTCAGGTCAAATAAACCTCAATCGTGTTCGCGAAAAATGTCATTTTTGATGATAACATGCAATTATCAATCGTTGTGGAGTCTATAATGCACCTAATTTCTATAACAAAGTTTAACACCTAACTTAAGTTAACTGAGAAAATAGTAATTAGCTTTCCTCCGACATAAAACTCGCAAAGCCATATAAAATTCTAAACCACCTATGCCCCTAGTTTAGAATTCTTTACAAATGTTTGTACACATTTGATCCCGAATGACGTCATCCGAATCTACTTTCGAACGATTAGACGCACGCTTCACTGATGCTTCATAGAGAAGCATGCAAATCAGCGTTGCATTCTCGTTTCATTACCCTTACTATTTTGGCGCGACAGCACAACTCCAAACCCCGTAGCAGAATATGGGCCTTAGCCTCTAAGACATGGTTTTTGTCATTTTACGCACCATTTTTTGCCACATGGGGGCGCTGCTTGCTCGAAAATAAGTACAAATGTGCCAGTTTAAACAATGTCCCCATCTTTGGTATAAACCTCGTAACAAATCGGGAAGGTTTGATAAAGTTTGATACGGTTTTGACAAAGTAATGACGATTTTAACTCGTTTGTTGCAATCGCGAGGTCTAACAGAGGTCAATTTCTTAAATTATGCGTACATTACATGACATCCAAATACGGCAACCTCAAAGTCCGTAGCAAAAAATCAAGCACAAATCATGAACCCATATCATTTTTTGCATTTTTGGCATACATACATACCAAAGTAACTCTGTGCAAAATTTGGTGAAAATGACATGGACTTCGTTTGAACTGTGCAACGTCCTTAAACAGACAAATATGCGCTTATATCTTGCCTCCAAAACGCCTCATACAGGTAATAATGAATCATATTTTGAGAGTAAGGCAATAAAATAAAGGATTTAGTAACTTTCGGCAATTGTCAAACTGAAGTAGTTTTCAAAACGTCACAGCCTAAAAAAAAAAAAATAATAATAATAATCGTAAAACGACCCTTTTTCTCTATCTAAAACAAAAGAATTTGACCCGTTTATCTTGCTGCATGTAAAGTTATCACAGAAAACTTCAATCCTGCAAGAACAACCTCAAAGATATTCTACTAATAGTACAGCTATAAATTCACTAAAAGTGCTCATGAACCAGCAAACTTTTACCGTATATCTAGTATATACCCTACGAGTAAAGAAAATTGCAACTGCACCTATTGGATATAAATACGGTAATACCAAAATAAGCACACCTCTAAATTCGGACGTATGCATTCTTAAAGGGGCCGTCACACTGAGGTAGTTCTATAACGTCCTTGCCCGTTCTTTAGAAAATTTGAAAAATAATTTCTTGAATACGATACTAGGCAGTTCATAGATAGACCTCGTTAGGTCAATTTCGTCTTTATCGCGTCCGCAATACTTTGTTATCCAGTTCAGACCAAGTAAGCCGCTCGTTCACTCTATACCGTCTGTAGCACGTCCAAACCGTCACTAAAAGTGTCCATGCGCAGCATGATATAAGTCAGGTACAATGTTCGTAGTACGTCCTTCTCGTTCAATGTAAGTCCTTCCCGTTTAAGGAACGTTGTCACTACGTTTAATTTTAGAACTGAAAGCCAGTTCGATTTTTTAAAACATGTCTTAAAAAAAAAATCGGACTGCATTTCCGTTCCCTCCGTTCGGGCCCGTTCGCCAAGTTCGTAAACAAATTGTAAACGGTCTGTACTAGATTGTAAAAGGTCTGTACTACGTTCAGTCCGTGTGATTGAGCCCGTTCACCAAGATCTACAGAGAACGTAGTGAGAACTAGTTCAGTGTGACGGGGATTATGATATGCCGTTCTGTTTTAAAAAATGAAACGTCTTGCTTTCCAAGCCCGTTCTATAAAGTCCCAAGCAGATTGAAATAAGTCTCAAGTACGTCCACTCCGTGTGTACATAGATTAAGCCCGTTCTGCAATAATTTCAATAACATGGTAAGAAATCGTTCAGTATGACATGTATGATAGTAGTATAAGCGAACAGATCAGCTGTTTAATTGCCACCCATTGACATGATTGATTGTTACAATTAGAGAAATCTCATAACTTAAAAAAAAAAACATATGAAAAACGGCCATTGGTCTGAAAAGAACGTGTACATTTGACCGAATTATTTCTGGATTAAGATGAAACAACGTTCGTATGCAGTCCTCAATACGTCCATCACGTCTTTGCCTCGCCTGCAGTCCGTTGGAATCTAGTTAAGATCGGGTGAAAATGACCGTTTCCACGAAGCAGAGCCCGCCTGAAACAATCCAAACACGTCCCCAGTTAGTTGCAACCAGTTCTTATTTAGTTCCAACTCGTTTCCAGTGCGTTTCGTCCCGACCTAACTAGTTCTGGGTCGTTTTTAATCCGTCAAAATCCGTTCTTACTCGTTCTTACCCTCGCAAACGGCCCGAGAAAGTTCTTCCGTTTTACTGCGTCTTATAGGTGAGCGCGAAATCCCAAAGAGGCTTATTTCTTGTACTTTAATGCACCCGACTGGATTAAAGAACAAGATACCTTATTTTAAAAGAAATTTTCTGAATTTCGAAATGAGCATAAAAGTTGCGCGCATCTTGTAGCATCAACCATGGAAACTAGTCGAATAGGCACGCCCATTTTTATGACAAATTTATGAATATTAAATTAGGTCTATCAATGGCCGATTAAGAATTTTGACATTTTGGGGCCTATGTTGAAACAATAGATATAACTGAAATTGCTCAATTACAATTTTATAAAATTGAAGTAATTACAAATCAATTTTGTTGCCTACAACAGATTTTTGCTAGCAACCATTTTCACTTGCTCAAATGTGAATTTCCTATTCAAATGGAATTTCTATGTATTTAAGTTACAAAATCAAACTAATTTAGTTTTAAGGTTGAAATGTGTGATATTGATTGTAAGAGGATGACACAAAAAAAAAAATCAATAAAAGATGAATAGCAATGCAAAGTTTTGTTAAACATCACCTAACCAAACCCTGTCATGATTGAATATGACAAAACTACTGTAAATCTTGTATATATTCAACTGTATTTAACAATATTTGTATAACATGGATAATGGGTGCCCAATGAAGGATATATATTGAAAAGAAACCAACCATAAACCCTTTTACTTAGAAAATACTTCAAATATGACATATTTCTAAGCATCGATTGTATAACAATATTGTGTCTAGCAACCACTTTTTACTAGCAACCAGTCTTGTAATCGTATTTAGAGCTTAAACAGTTAGAACGGGTATATATTGTAATAAACCAAACATAAAACCTCTACCTTAGAAATACTTCAACATGACTATTTTTAAGTATCCATGGTGAACAATTATGTTGCTAGCAACCACATTTGACCTAGCAACCATGTCTGTAATCGTATTAGAGCTTAAACCAGTTTGAACTTGGGATTTTGTTGGGTTTTCTATGAACAAGACTCCAAAAGACACTTGAACTGTAATACTTTAATAAAATCATTGATTTCTCAATTCTTTGAAGATGCAGAGGAAATTTCCATAGAACAACAACATTTTTACCTAGCAACCTCCCCTCTAGATCATGCTTAAAGCTTTTAAGCAGTTTAAACTCAATAATATCCGTCAATGTCTTTTATATCTGAATGATAGTGGTACCCTTTAGTGATATTCATTTGATTGGAATCATGATGTTTGGTTGTTGAGGAATTAGAAGTTATTTCCATAGCAACAATAACATTTTACTTAGCAACCGCACCTCTATGCTATGTTTGCAGCTTTAAAGTAGTATAAAGCTGGTTATTTTATTGGCGTCTTTTATCATTCAAACAATAAGACCATCATGTATCCCTAATTTATATCTACTTTTGTAGTGTTAGAATGTCATATAATGAATTGGTTGAAGTTGCAAAAAAAATTTGAATTAGAAATTTTCTGAGCAATAACACATATATAAATTATCTACACCCTTTAAGCAGTTAAAACTTGGTGTTTTTTTTGGCGTCTTTCATATTTTTAATAGTAGGCCTTATATATTTCTGTGATGTTATAATCTCACTTTTGTAATTTTAATGGAATTACAACATTTTTTTAAAGGAAAATTGACAATAAAGCCAATACGAACCAAGGGCATTCTAGAGCATCACCTCAAGTCACTGAATTCTGCCCTGATTCCTAACCCATAAAGCAATATCCTGAGCAGTTTAGTCTTATAATGCAGACCCATTTGAATGATACCACACTTTTTTTTAGTCACCACACCGCGATAATTATGTTACCAATTAACAAAACACATACTTTTCCCCCTCAAAACATGTTAGTTCTCCAATTTGATTTACATGTATATAGGCTGTATTATTGATAGGTATCTCAAACGGTATATTTTAAGACTAGCTATAACACACAGTCAGTGAGAGTGTTGGTTAGTTCGCTCTTGCTTTAAATTAATATTTTTAATTGCAACTACACCGCATATATTCATAAAAGCTTTTAGTGTAGTTTATAAACTTTTAAACTGAGGTACTTCTGTAAGGCACTTTTATTTCTCTTAGAAACAGTTAGGCTTCAGACCCAAATCAAGCAATTCCTACTATTAAAGTATATCTATTCACCTTGTATCATATTGCGAATTGCATAGGAAGTAACTGCCACTTCTTGATCTGCCTGAAATATTTAGAAGGATATTCCATAGCACGGCCATCTATTTTACCGTTAGTAGCATTTAAAAAACACCAAACTAATTTTTCTATCATATCACCACTAAAAATTTCGCCCGGACATATGGGGTCTACTAAAGCTTCATCGAAACTGGACACATCACACATGCCTGAGGACTTGGATTCAATCGTATGGTGCTACCAATTTACTTTCTACACCATAGGTATGATTTTACCCAAATAGTGATTAATCCCTTATTTGAAATCCAACGAACGTCCTTACATCACCATTAGGAAAAAATCGACTGTGTTGCCACCTAAAATCGTAATCAACGGACTACACATATACCAAGCTATACTATCTGATAAAAAGCTACCAGATAGGGAGTGAAGATTAGACAACACCCTCTCTGGATCACCGCATCAGACTGAACCTTATTTGCAATCCCAAAATATTAAGATATTTCCCTCTTCCAGGCACACACCTGGCTCTCATTTCAACATGTTAATGCGTCTTAGATACTCATGTAGCACAACCGCGTAATATGCTCTATAAATAAAAGATCGGTTCTTAGAAGGCTTATATATGTTATGAATAAAACAATGGCTTGGGCTAAGGAATGGCAAGTGTGACCACTGGAAGACCTCAAAGCTCAGCTGTACAAATTCTGTAGCATCCGCCAAAGTGTTGTCCAAGCACATGACAATATGCCATCATTATAAGGATAGATTCTATTAACATTACTCATTTGTAGTGCGGGCTCCCCAACCCAGGCTATCTCGTATCATCTGCATCTGTTAATCTATGTTAACAATTTGAATACAATTTAAGTCACGTGCATTGAGCTGGCTTTTTTTGTACACAATCTTTCTCAATCTGTTTAACATGATTATGAAAACTACTTAAACTTCAAAAGCTCAATCTCAATCTGTCATATCAGGTTTACCATAATATGTATGCACGAAAGGAGATACTACCACACTGTATCGAGACATGTCTCCAGCAGGATAACAGGGAGGACTACCCTCCCGGACAACTCCCTTTACATACTAGGTGAACATCTTCCCCTGCGATTGCTCCCCGTAGAGCATAATCGCGGAGCGGAACCGGGCCCCGAAGATACCTCCCCTGGATGTATAAACCCCCCAAAGACATGTTATATCTCCTCAGCGGAGGACTCCCATCCACGAGGACAATCCCTCCAATGAAAAACTCCCCAGGTAGAGGAAACTCCCCGAAGGAATCCCTAGAGGGGAACCCCCCAAAGGACATTTACTCACCTCACTTTAAAGCTTTCAGGACAAAAATATTTATTTGTATGGCCAGCCCTTTCCTTTCCCTGAATTCATACACTGTAAAATGAATTATCTCATGTGCTTCTAATTATTGTTCGCCAGGGAGGCCCGCTCAGTGTATGACAAACTACGGGTGATAGGATTTTAAGAGGTTTAACCCCTTATAGCAATAACACAGTGACCATAGTTTCAATTATTCAAAAGAAATTTACATCCTTTTTCCCAATTTCGCACCGATCAAAGTAATGCGGAAGAACAAACAACTGTATCATTTTCCCGCAATATCCTCCTTCATGTCTCAACTTTCCTTCTACATTGTACTACTCATCATTTTCGACATCCCGAGGACATTAACCTTGATACCCATACTCTGCTAGCAAAAGAGAAAGGGAAATTGTTACCGTCTCCTCTGGGCTATGGTCCATAAACAATCTTGCCTGTATTCGCCCACCAATACGTTAGTCATTACATGTGGGACATGCCCTTTTGGCGTCGTTGTCCATCACGGCACTTGTTAATCCAGGGGATTTTGTCCCCCCGCAAACGTGCCAATTGGTTGGAACTAGCCGTCTGGGAGTTGTCCATCAAGGTGGCAGATGACCCTCCAGAGGAGTATGCCATCTAGGAGCATCGCCCATTCAGAGGGGAATTGTCCTCAGAGTACGATGTCCATTCAGGTGCAATTGTCCTCCAAGGCAGTTGTCTCTCAGTAAGGGAGAATTGATTCTCCAGAGGAGTTGTTCTCAAACTGTTTACTCCCGTAAGGAGGGTCATCCAGAGGTATGTCCATCAATGCATGTAGGAGAGTTCCGTGACCGGTGATAGCTTTCGCTTTGTAGAGGGTACTTGTTCTCTGGAGGTGTTGTCCATCAATGGGGGAATTAAGTCTCCTCAGGTAGATTGGTCACCCCGCGGGAAGTTTTCCTTGCGGAAGGTGGTATGTCTTCGGGGAATATACTTGTGGGGAGTTGTCCTCTTGGGACTTGTCCTCCAGAATTTAGTACTTTAAACGTAACGCGTTGGTAGTTGTCCTCATGGGGGAACCAATTCCCCAGCGGCAAAAGATGTCTCCTGGAAGTTCCTGTTTTTTCCGAAGGGGAATTGAACAAATGGAGGATTTTGCTCTATGCTCGATCATAGTTTCGTGATTTGGGCCCACACCTGGACGAGGAGCGACATCAGTCGTGGTTTATAAACTTTTCTGTTTTTTTTTTTTTTTCTGTTGGTTTTTCGGTTTCGTACAACTCAGAAGCATAAGGAAAACTACATTATTGACTATTACGTAACGGTTTCCCTGCCGGCCTCCCTTACGATTTATGTGGCACAAATAGAATAATTCCAGTTTAGTCATGCTATAATGTGTAGTAGCCAGGAAGAACCGACGCATGCTCATCGATTTCGCATGCGACGTTTCTTTCTGACCACGGATAGGCCGTCAAAACCTGATGGAGTCCACCAAAAGAGTGACCGACAGAGGGGCCTATCACTTTTGCGATACGGGTCTGTCTACAGTAGTGTAAAGACCAACTTTGTACTATTCAGATGTTTGTCGAACAGGTTCTGTACATAAGCCGTAATAAGCACTCTAATATACGTTTCCCATTTTTCACCCTAAATGCTGGATATTAACATAGGTGTCAAATGAAATTCTGGCTTTATTAATCAATGTCTTTCAATCTTAAGAATATTTGTGGAAGTCTAAATTTATTTGAGTATGATTCTAGAGCAACCAAATTTAATTTAAAAAAATTGAAAAAGTTCTAGGGAGGATTCGAGTCGAGTCCTTCTGAGATGAGAGTATAGTGCTTATCTACCATTCGGGACTTTATTTTTGACTGATACCGAAACTCAAAATTCCTAATCTTAAATTAGACGCAAGCAATTAATTTCGGTAAAGTGGTCCGGAGCTATCCCTAAGGAAAAAAACATTGCGTGCCGTCTCTACAAAATTGTAGAAACGACTGGATGCCTACTACGTACAATTGTCCCCGGAACTGAGGATTATTGGTCTGTCGCACATTAAGGGGAACGTTTCCTCTGGGTGAGAATTCATCTAGAACCATCGTCAAGTGCAAGGTCCATTACGACCATTGTACAGGCAAAAATTTGTGTGATTTGTATTAAAATATGTGTTGTTCGGCGGTACTGGTAAAAATATATTTTATGGCCTATGGAAATTCACTTCTAATTCTTAAACAAACAAAATTTTCCAACTTGAATTAAATATGATACGAGGTAGAAATATTACTATAGCGAGTATTGGGTGTATGAGAGTTACCTGTTTAGAGAATAAAAATTACCAACAGAATCGCAGTCCTAAACTGCTTAACAAGCTAAAATATTTATTTTGATGTTAATTCTTCAATCACCAAACATGTATGGTTCCACTAGTTCAATATATCAAATGAGATTATAGACACTATCCAGAAATAGTTAGGTATAAAGTATAGGGCTACGTACAACATAAATGACAAGAAGCCTACTAAATAACCAATAACTGCTTAAAGAATTTCAAGCATGATATAGATACGTGGTTGCTTGGTGAATTTCTAATAAACTTATTATGTGAGGTTTTAACATGACAAAAGTATATAATTTGGGGATAGGGCTTACTCTTTAAATAATAAAAGATGCCGACAGGATAACCAAGTTTATACTGCCTTAAAGATTTAAACATGGCATAGAGGTGCGGTTGCTAGGCGAAATCCTCAATAACAAAACTTCGTGATTCCAATAAAATAAATAATAGTATACATAGGGTAACAACTCCTATTTAAGTAATAAAATACACTGACAGAATAAAAAGTTTAAACTGCTTAAAAGTTTTAAGCATGATCTAGAGGGGTAGTTGCTAGGTTTTTTTTTTTTTTTTTTTTTTTCAAAGGATGACAATTTCAATCAATTTGATACAATGGATTAAAGTGTTACGGTTATATCTTTTGGGGTCCTGTTTATGGAAAACCACAACAAAATAACGCATGTTCAAATTGGTTTAAAGCTCTAAATGTGATTTACAGACATGGTTGCTAGGTAAAATGTGGTTGCTAGGCAACATAATATTCACCATGGATGCATAGAAATGTGTCATATATTAGTTTTTCGAAGGTTAAGGGATTTATGGTTGGTTTTTTTAAATATATACCAGAACAAACTGGTTTAATGCTCTAAATAAGATTTATAGATATGGTTGCTAGGTAAAAAGTGGTTGCTAGGCAACATAATGTTCACCATCGATACTTAGAAAGGTAATATTTGAAGTATTTTCTAAGGTAAAGGGTTTTCATGGTTTGTTTCTTTGAATATATACCTTCATTATGCACCATTTTAACCCTGTGTATACAGAATAGAGTTAAATACAAGTGAATATACAGATTTAACGTAGATTTGACATATTTTTATGATGACAGGGGTTTGTTTGACAATAATTTGCGTTAGAATTCATTGCTTATATGGATTTTTTTACTTTTGTGTCTTCCCTATACAATCCATATTGATATATTTTTAGCATTAAAACTAAATTAGTTTGATTTTATAACTTTAAAAACATAGAAATTGCATTTGGAATAGGAAATTTCAACATTTGTGCACGCGGGAAAATGGTTGCTATGCAAAAATCTGTTGCTAGGCAACAAAATTGATTTTGAATTAACTTCAATTTTTTTATAGAATTGTAATTGAGGAATTTTCAGTTATATCTATATTGGTTTCAACATAGGGCAAGCCCAAAAATGTCCAAAACTCTTAAACGGCCAAGAGAATGACCCATACTTTAATTTTTCATGATTTTTGACACAAAAATGGGCGTGGTCTATTCAAAGCTAGTTTCCATGGTGATGCTACAAGATGCGGCAATTTTCATACTCATTTTCGAAAAATTCAGAAAATTTCCTTTGAAATAAGGTATCTTGTTGCTTTAATCCAGTCGGGTGCATTAAAGTCTCAAAATTTAGCCTCTTGCCGCTCACCTATTATCCGTGGGTAGAACGTACTGAATGCGCGCCCGTTCTGCTATAAAACCTAGCCCGTTTTTGCCAGACCTCATGCGTCTTCTTAACTTCAAGCTGCTAATGATTATGCAATGCTCGTTTGTAAGACGTACACATCTTTAGAACGATTGAAGTACGGCAATTTTGTTTGCAGTAGGTCCATCTCGTTTCAGCTACGGTGCCACCCCGTTAAATTTTAGGACGAGATGGGCGCCCGATTTTTTTCGAACACTATTGTGAAAATCCGACCGAGCTAGTCCATGAAGTTCATAAACAGATCGTAAAAAGTATTTACTACGTCCATTCAGTTTACACACAGACTATGCCCGTTCGGCAAAATTTGCAAGGACGTAGTAGGAACGAGCTCAATGTGACGGGGGTATAAGCGAGTTACCTGCCCTATATAATGATACATTATAGGAAATACATTTCTATGATCGTATGACTGATAGAGGTATTCTCCTTTCACCTGTATACGTTTACATACTTATCACATCATTTATAGGTCCGTATCCTGTGAGCTCTAGTCTGAGCGCTCGGTCACCATCATGTGTCCTTGGATAGACACGTAGCTTTCGGCAAACCACTGGTCTCTGGAAATTATGTACCACGGAGCTTGCTCGGTCGTAATTTCCTGTGAAGACCTAAAAGAACATTGTATAGCTACGTAGCTATGTAGGCCGTTGGGTTGTAACAATTAATATCAATTAAACTTGGAAGTAAGTTCCTTTCACAACTCCATATACCAACATTCTATCACTATTACAAAAAATGATTATTATGTTCGGGCATTTCACTTTATTAAAGAATCTGTATTTGTCATATTGCTTCTTTCATCATGAAAAAAGTTACTAACATTTGCGGCGATCCCGGGGGGGGGGGGGGGGGGGGGGGGGGGGAGGCGGGAGGGGACGTGTCAATTTTCGTCATTTTTTTTTTCTTATTTTTAGGGCCCCTTTTTGTTTACGCGACCCACCCAGGCCCCGTCAGTCCTACCCCAATGAAACACGTCTCAGCTGTAGTTAAATCTAGTTTCATGGTTAAAGGTTTGACTCTTTTGTCTAGGGGAGGGTTCAACATTTATTTTGATTGGGGTTCAACAATGATTGTATTCATTTTTACAGCATGGAAATTTTTACCTTCCTTTAATTGTATTGTAAAATCTCAACCAAACGTAAATAAAAATAAAATATTACCTATAATTACAATTAACTTTGTCATTAAGGCTGTAAACAAAAATTAAGGGGGAAATGATGATAATTAAGGATTAAAGGTTTTGTTGTTGTTTTTTATTTTATTTTCAGCATAAAGATTTTCACAATTTTCACTCACTGTTTACTTCAACCCCTCCCCTAGACAAGAGACCTAAGCCTGTACCCATGAAACTAGACTTAACTTAAAGAACAATATAAACAATACACCTCAGACACGTTTCCTTGGGTTAGGATTAAGGGGGTTTGCTCGACCGGGAAAAGAAAGGGGGGCCCCAAAATGAGAAAAAAAAGTGACAAAAATGGGCATCATGGCGGTAGACAAAACTTTTTTGGAACAAAGTTCACATAAAGGTTGGGAGAATGTCCAAGAATTTTATTTATTTTTTATTTTAGCCAGGGCCCCGAAAAGTAAGAGCAGTGACAAATATATTCAAGACATTAAAGCCGGACCCAAATCATGTGCTTTAAATTTCAATTAATTTTGTAATACGTTGTTTTTAAGATTATGTTTATATGATTGTTATGTTATTTTGTTGTTGTTTTTTTTTTTTCCTGAAAGAACGGAATTAATAAATACTGAAATTGAAATTGAAAAAAAAAATGTCGAAATAGCAGAAGAAAAAAATAAATCCACCTTTATGATGGACAGTGTAAAGGAATTATACCTTTGCTTCATTAGTGTTGATATCTGTGTAGCTAATCCACTGTTGGTCATTCAGATTAGTCGAGATCG
>CALNVZ010003434.1:27007204-27009787 GCA_940671915.1 Paracentrotus lividus | reverse complement strand
GAAATCATAAAAAATGACCAGATTAATTTTACGAGTTTATTTCTTTAAGTCGATTAAGCAGGTATTCCATAATGAGTTTCGATTGTAAGATCAGGGGAAATTATTCTATATTTAAAAAAAAAAATCCGAATTACGAAGAAGTTTTGATGTAGACCTATAGTCAAAGCTTAAATTAAAAAAAAAGAAAAAAGAACATAGTTAATGGTATGTGAATGGTAAAAATGTGTTATGTCCTTTTACCCGCACAGCAGACGACCGCTATACTCTCATCTCTAGGAATCTCATCATTAAGTTCATCGTACCAACACTCGGTTATGCTCTTCACATTATCAGGACATCTTACTGTCACAATCTGCAACAGATTGTCTAATGATGATACCTCAAAGAGATCACCGCTGACTGTTGCGTATGCATCTATATAAAAAAAAAAAATACAAAAATACAAATGTAAAATCACGGGCAAGGCATTCTATCCACATTTCCTTCACTAAAATGGGTAGCCGATATGATGGGTTGTTTTACGATCAGGGTACACCATTTTGTCTCACTGAACCCCCCCCCCCCCCTCAATTTTTGTGTATGTGTTTCAGACAAGTAAAATGACATTGCTTTTAAATTTGGAGGCATGAGGTCACCAACTTATTTTTCTATAGGGTTTCAAATTTTTTATTACACGTAAAGTCGATTGCTTCATTTTTTCGGAGAGGACGTTTTTGATGGAACGTGATTTGACATTGTAACGTGAAATAAGTAGATTTTGGGGAGTAAACATTATAAATTTGTTGCATATATACAAGTGTTCTTACAGACAAAAGCATTGTTCATCAAGTGATGTCTAACTATGCGTAAAACACAAGCATTTATTCACATATTTGGCACCACATTTTTGGTAAATGGTTACAAAAAATCAGATAATTGTAGCTTATAACTGGGGTACTTTTCAGTTTTTAAACAATCGCATTGTAGTAGTCAATTCTGATTAGAAAAACAAGTCTAATGATTGCTAATAATAGAGATGCTAAGGCTCAAAATTAGAAAAAATAAAATGAGACTATAATTTTGCCCTGAAATGACAGATATGTTCAATTTTTAGAAAAATGAATTATGGTCTATAATTCATCGTTTTCCAAATAGGCCCCCCCCCCCCCCCAAAAAAAAAAAAAAAAATAATTAATAAGCGTTTTCCGGTCAAGTTTAAAATACTCCGATCAATTTGACATTTCTTTCGAGCGCTTTCGTCCGGAAATGTGATCGCGATTACAAATCTGCAAGGTGAAATTCGTTTATGTGTAGCCAAAATCAAACACCCCGTTCAATCCAATTGCAAATTGCCGCCGAACCGAATTTGCTGTTGTGAGCAGTCGCATTCGTCAATGTTCGCTCAAAATTTGTCCATTCGTAAATTCCACGTCTTCTGGTGAATTCAAATTCGTTTGGGGCATCACTAGAAATAACTGTATACAAATTAGGAAGTTAGGTTGCGGTAGGAAAATAAAAATTTTGGAGGGGCCATTGAAGTTGTTTTTGTTAGAAAAGAGGGCTAGATCATGGGGAAGGGGAAACCTGAGCTTGAAACACACACAACACACACAAAACAAAACAACAAAAAACACAAAAACAATAAGACTGATTTATAAGCCTAATGTCGCGTTTTTATCAGTATGAAAAAAAAAAATATACGTCTGCTCGAAAATGAAATGTTTACAAAAAATACAATAAAAACAAATCTAATGTGTATAAAAACAGAGTAGGGGCCTGCAGCCCCATCCCTCACCTCTATTCATTAGAAACTTGCTAACATGAGGGTTGTAAAAAATTTCCGACCCCGGCCATCATCGTAACGGCCATGGGGAGGGTGGGCGGTTAGATTGGTCAGTCGGTCGGCAATCTATTTTTTTTTTTTCTACCATTTTCTCTTTTATATATATATATATATATATATATATATATATATTTTGTTGTTGATTTGCTGCGGGTGAGGGGCTTCCCGCTTGGGCCCCTGGATCCACGCCTGAAATGTCAATAGACCAAAGTGACAATTAGATCAAGCTATGCTATTACATTTAAAAATTCCATTAGACCAAAAGCTCGTAGACCAGGCGCGTGCCCCCATCCCAAGCAAAAAAAAAAACTGTGACTATCATGTTATACTGTGTTTGAGACCAAATGCCGCTAAAAAAACAACAACAAAATTGTCCCTTTTCGTTACTAAAAGTGCCCTTTTGTATGGCTTCAAAGGACACTTTTCATATTATAAAAAAAAAACTTTAGACTTCTTGAAAGGCCCCACGGACAACTTTTTTGTAAAAAAAGGGCACTCTTGTTTACTACACTGTCCGTCATAAAGGTGGAATATTTTTGCCGCTACAGCGACATGATTTTGCTCTGACTTTAATTTCCTAAATATATTTGTCCCTGCTTTTACTTATGGGACCCTGGCTATATCTTGGACATTCTCCCCACCCTTCACCGTGGACCTTTTTCCCAAAAAGTTTGTCAACCCCCGTGATGCCCATTTTTGTCATTTTTCTCATTTTGGCGGCCTCTTTTGTTTTCTCGGCCGATCAAGCCCCCCTCAGTCCT
>CALNVZ010003434.1:26992204-27002204 GCA_940671915.1 Paracentrotus lividus | reverse complement strand
TAACCAGTACCCGACATGTAAATAAAGGCTATAATTGCCAGCACAGAATAAGTACAATAGGACTGAATGGTGCGATTGTTGTAGCTGTTATCGTACGGTTCTCACACTTGGTGACATCAATTAATATACGTTAAAACTGCGGTTGGTGTCCTTTTGATGCATTTATTGATGTTTACCCTCAGGTGATGTAGGTCAAAGCGATCAAAGTATTCTGTGTGAATGCTCAAAGTTACTTGTCGCTTTTGAACGACAACACTTGGCCATGCATGTTAATATAACGTATAGAAATGACATATCCACAGTTCCCCCATTTTCTTGTTTATAGGATGAAAAAATTGAATACTCAATTCTTAATTGAACAGAAAAAAGTGGAGAACAATCTCTTGTCCTTTTTTTCTTTTTTTTAAATAGAATTATCCATTTGTGGGAAGAAAAAATATCGCTAATGTGTTCGCCATCAAAACCTTGCTCTTACTCTAACGGAAACTATAGTGCGAGCTAAAGTGGTCTATTCCGGATAGACTTACGGTAGAAAATAATATTAACCAATGTAGACATACAATTCTTGTCACCATGTCTTCCAATTACAACACCCAATATGCAAACAAATCTACTATATCTTATTATGTTAACTTATCTGCGAATGTGTATAGTGCTAGGATATTTGAGTGTGATGGCAGGTAGGTGTAAATTGGGTTGAAGCTGAATTGTGAATGTCTGCTAGTAGTGTGTATGGTGTTTGTGGGCGTTGTGTCTGCGTGTTGTGTGACATGTATATAAGGTGTTAGAAATGCTAATAATGTCGTTATTTCGATAGGGTTAGAAATATTGTGTGAAGGGTGTGTAGTGCAACTTTGGGTTTGCTCTGCGGAAGAAGATGGAAAAGGGTGTTCAGGAGCTCCAATACCTCTTCGTAAACACTCATTTCGCATAATCTCGAGTCTCTCATGGCCTTACCTATCTCACGCATTCGAGAATTAAAATACTAATTCACAAAAGGATTCAAGGTTATTAATCCAAATCTGATTTATTTGAAAAGGAGTTATACTTATAAGAGCAACACACTAAAACTATATTATAATGAAAGGAATGTAGTAAGGGTTGTATTACCAAATTTAACAAATGCCAAATATTGACAAATTCGACGCTACGTTTCAATTCAATATGTAAACTATCCTCATACACAACGTCCAAGAGCCAATAAAGTAAATCATATACAAACTCAAATAGATATCTTAAAGAAACCTAAAAATCTTACCCAAACAAGATCAACTTCATCATGGATGATATAAAATGGTGCGCAACAATTCAATGTCAGTATCTCATTTAAAATCTCCCGTGTTTTCAATATTCTCAAAGGCCTCTCCTTTTAAAAATCATATGCTCGCAGGGTCCTGATAAGATCGTTTGTAAATTCACTTTGACTTAGGATCTTAGTGCATTGAAAAAAAGTCAATTCGTCTGTCCATTCTTTACCCGGTATGGCACAACAGTAACCTTTTCTTAATGATCAGGAAGGTAGATCCAATTCACTTAGGAGACTGGAAACTTTCACAGACGATATGTAGCAACATCGAACCCATTTCTCAGGTCAAATCAATAGGGCATATTGACTGTTTTCGTTTATAATGAGGGCACGGTATGACAGCAGCATTAACAAACGCTGTAATATTTATAACCGCACACATAAAAAAACTGACCAACTTGATATGACGGAATCTGTTTAAAAATTTAAAATCAGTTCATTAAACAAATGAGTGTCTCCAAGCCAGATACAACACGTAGAAACGGAACTGTTTATTTCTACTTTATTCTTCTACTTCTATATTTTTATTTATGTATTGTATATTAATCATTAATTGCTATCTTTTATTTAATGTATTTTTTTTTCCTTTTCTTCTTATCATTTTTTAATTTTTTTTTTGGGGGGGGCCGGTAGGGCGGGTTATGAGGTGAATAATAAATCAAATAAAATTTATTAACTATCATATATTACCTTTACCTTAACGTAAAAAATAAACCCAAAGACTAAATGATTCAACTTTGCATGGACCCCATTCTTGCTTTATTTGTCACACATAACGAGTAAATTACAAAATGAACATTAGACATGGTTACAAAAACCAATTTTTCATGTTTTTATTTTTCTTCAAATTTTGAAGAAAAAAAATAAGACGGGACTGAGGGAATCTTTTCACTACTGTATGCGCTTGAAAAGAAGAGGACATTGAAGATAATAAAGTACCATTAATGCCTTTTACAGTGATGAAAGTTGCAAAATTACGATATATATAATATACAAACAAAATATTCATTCACTAGTAAGTTACTCATTTGTTAACAGGTAGGTTTTCAAACGAGTTTTTAATGACGCTGTTGAATTAGCACTTTTCAACAGATCAGGCAAACCATTCCATAACTCTGCAGAAGCCATCTTAAATGAGCCAGTTCCATAGTATTGAGTGCGAATGTTTGGAATTACATGGAGGGATTTGTCTTTTGATCTCAAGGTTAAGGGGGTATAATTCACAACAAGGTCCAATGAAAAAAAATAATACATAAGAATAGATAGAATAGTACATGAAATAAGGATAAAACAATAAAAGCGTAACTGAACGTAAGTGTCTGTGTGACTGAAGCATAAGCGACCTAATGCTGCAGCCACACAGACACTTACGTTTGTGTTGTTTTAATCTTATTTCATCTTCTATTCTATCATTTCTTATGCATTTTTTTGTTTTATTGGATGAACGAAATTACCACTATTTCCACTGCTAACTATGACGGGAAGGCATCCGTGGGGATCCGCAGAAAAGAAAATAATTTTTTGACGCAACCTGACGTAACTATAGGTAAGTGTGTATGTGACTGCAGCATAAATCCGATTAAAGCGAGCGTCCGGTGCCCTTAACAATACCATCGGTGTAAACAATCAAATTTATTCAGAATGTGTGCAGTCATGCACGAAGCAAGGGAGGGTAGGAAACAAAGCATGCATATAAAGCAATCAAGGCTAGCGAGCATGAGTATGGCATGTAAAAGTAGAACTGTATGTAATTTATTGATTTGTTCAATTGTTTATTTATTTATTAGTCTTCTTTGAGTAGGGTGGGTTCATTAACGATTCAAAATTGTTTTTCATGGAGGAACAACAAAATATAAAATACAATCACAATACTAATGCAAATTAAAATACAAGAACAATAGAATTGGGAGAGAATGTCCTTTTGATCAATAAAATAACGGTAAGATTAATACATTTGGACGAATATGGCGCCAGAACAAAAGAGAAAAAGATAAAACTGAAGGCGCATTATTTACATAATTTGGGAAACTGTTCCAAATTACTGGAAAAAATGGGGGGGGGGGAATGCTTTGGCATTTGAGCTATTATTTTTGGTAAAGTTGAAACCAAGATTGTCCGAACTACGCGTTCTATGTTACTGAACTATTAAAACGATCAAAGCACGGCGTCCCATTCAAAATATGCCTTATGTTTATAGGTGACGAATAGTAGCGGGAACTGCAGAGAAATTCTGCTGAATATATGGTCTAAGATAGTATAACTCTCAGTTTTATGCTAGCTGACAAAGTAGTTTAGTATCCAAGAGGCCATCTCTCTCGCAACTGATTAGGACACATACACACACACACACACACACACACACACACACACACACCAAATACACACATTTGAACACACACACACAGACCCACACATTCACACACCCATATACACACTTCTCGAAAACAACACACACACCACACACACACCCTCAAACACCCTATACATTCTCTTGAACACAAACACACCATACATATACTCACACAAAAGAATATTACCTGGAATAATCACAATTGTCTTATTTGGTTTCTTAGATAGAATTCCGGAAAACTCGTCTTTAAAAAAAAGAAGGACATTATACGAAAACAATCCATTTTGAATACAATGGGAGAAAAATTGGGGGTTATAGCCCCTGGTGGCACTAGTAGAGATGACATTTTGAGCAACCCAAACAGTCACTTACTATAAATGAAACAAAATATTTACCTGCTCCTTGCAGTAGAATTAGCCAAGTGAACGTCATCATGATTATTATTTTTAAAAACCGACCACACAAGCACGAAATCAATAAGAGATATCAACCAGGAAGCCCTCATGTTAATTATGACATTGCCGTAGTGGAGAAGTTTCCTCGCGATGTCTGTGTTAGGTTTAGCGGGTTTTCGCTCAGCGACGTAGAGTGGAAGGGAAATTTGGTAATGCTACAGTCACACAGAACTTACGTTGGTTACGTTCCAGCGCTGCGTCCAAAAAAAAAGGTCATTTTTTCTGCGAATCCCCACGGATACTTCCGTCACGCCTCAGTAATTATAATATATACGGGACAGAATGCGTATGATACGAATAGTTACGACCAGATACGGACACTTGCGTCCACTTACGAATAACCTTACGATTCTACTCGGTCTTTGTTTTTTTCCGATTTCGGAAACTTTCGGACACTTCAGAACATTTGCGGGGATTTACATACGTATACAGATAACTGGGAATTGTAATGAAAAATTATATATCTCTCTGGTCAATGAGTGTGTTTTTTTTTTTTTTTTTTTTTTTAAAAACCTTCGCTATAGATCACCTTACCTATTTTCGCTAGTCAGTGGCGGGATACAGGATTTCAGGATGGTGGGGGGGGGGGCGCCGCCAAATTTTCTGATCTTAATATCTACAGTCAATGAGCGATTTTCAAATTATGTGGGGGGGGGGCCCCCTGCGCCCCCCGCCTGGATCCGCCACTGCTAGTTACATGGCTTCAAAGTCCTACCCAAAAAGCAAAGTGGTACGTACATAGACAGGTTGAAGAGGGCTACAGGACAACAGACGTTGATCCAGGGGGCAAGCACTCCTCCGCCACTAAGATAGAGAGGGGCGGAGGTAGAATAAGACAGGAGAGAGAAGAGAGAGAAGGAAAAAAAAAGAAGATGATACCTAACTAGGTTTCAAACCACGTTTTATATCGCTTTCTTATACAGGCCATTTAAAAAGATTCGGTCCCTAAAAACAGACAAACGAATGATTTATTTTTATATTTTTTTTGTAAATAAATGAACCAATCGAAAGATAAAACATCCAGAAGAGACAACCATGCAGCGAAATCCTTATTTATGCTACTCGTTACTAGATTAAATTATTTATAGTTTTTCAAAGAGGTCTTTTTCAAAAGTTTAACTCCCATTTTATTAAAGGGGGGGAAAGAGAATTTCAATTTATGGCCCTCCTTTTTTTTTGCTCCAGTGGGCACATTTTCTGCACGTATATTGAGGTTATTATAAAAAATTGAAGAGCAAAAAGAGAATATATTAAAGTGATTATAATGTTAAAATTTGTTTCCTTTTTTTTTTGGGGGGGGGGAGTGCATAACTTGCCTTGCTTTCTAATAATTTTAATAGCAATTTTTTTGTTCACTCTCGCATTCTAGTCATTAATAGTCAATATGAAATTGTATCCCAAAACAGATTCAGACCTGGTCCTGCTTTCCTACTTATTAGAATGAATAAATAGAGTATTTGCGCTGTGCGCTCCGTTGATTTAAATGACATAATTTAAACAAACGTATATCAATAACCCTTCTTGACCGGGCATCGCGCTCACAAGAGGTCATAACCATGTTTATGCTAGGGATTATCCAACTAAAACGAATTTAAAACAAATTTATTCAATATATTCTTGTCATAAAAAAGGGGGAATTATTGAGTTATAAGATTTAATTGCAGAGGATTTCAATCAGATATGGTTTCGAACATCCTGTTTTCCATTTTTTTTTTTTTTTAATTGAGTGGAAGCTCGCTTGAATTATCATTATTTCTTTTATTTTTATTTGTCCCCCCCCCCCTCCAGGAAATTTAGAACCTGCCCCCTCTAAGCTATTACATTTATATAACCCCTATCCATGTGCAAACAAGAACGGGTGTTTGGGAGCTCCAAAACCTGATAGGACGCAATTGGACGCAATTATCCGCAACGCTTAAAGGGGAAGTTCACCCTGGAATTTTATTGGTCTTAAAAAATGAAGAAAAATAACAGAAAATATTAGTGAAAGTTTGAAGAAAATCGACCGAAAAATAGCGAAGTTATGAATATTTAAAGTTTTGATTGTGTGACGTCACGTGCGAGCAGCTCTCCCATTGGTTGTGTATGTAAATTCCATAAAATTGTCTTTTTGTCATGGTTCTTGATAAAGGAATAGGTCAATTTGATATAGTCATGTATATGAACATATGTTTGATGGTATATCGACCGCACAGGTGACAGAATTAATTTCTTTTGAAAAAAAATGACATTTTATGGAATTTACACTACATAACACATAGGAGATCTGCTCGCATGTGACGTCACAGAATTAAAAACTTTGAATATTCATAACTTCATAATTTTTTGGTCGATTTTCTCCAAACCTTCACCCATATTTTTCTTTTATTTTTCTTCATTTTTTAAGACCAATAAAATTCCAGGGTGAACTTCCCCTTTAAGTGTTTGTCCGCAGCCTCTTAAGTGTATTGTTTTGGATACTTAAACTTTTGATACGTTTAATTACGGATAATTGCGAATACTTACGGTGGACGCAAATCAGCGCAAATGGACGGAACCCCGGATATGCTTAAATTGTATTTCTTTATGTGTATTTCTTAATTCTGGTGTTTTTAGATTTTTTTTTTTTTTTTTTTTGAAGAAACCTGTGTAAAGTGTTTAATACTTTTTTTTGAAAAAAAAAACATTATGAATACTCGACTAATTAGCAAAAATCATTTCTATTGGCATACGATCGATTACAAAAAAATCATAACCGATAGTTTGCAAATCGTCTGTTGGGAGCCATAACGGCGTTATTGCATCTCATAGATGTTCCGTTGAGAGCCAGAAGGGCGCTATTACTGTACAAAGTCAATGGTAATAGCGCCCTTCTGGCTCAAAACGGAACATCCTTGATCTGCAATAGCGCCCTTCTGGCTCAAAGCCGACAAAATATTCGTTGACTCAGAACGGGGTCGACAACCATTCAATCAACTTCTGTAGCTCCTCGGCCGACTCATTTCCGTGTCACATTCACCCGGAAAGGGTCAAATATTTGTGACACGGAAAAGTTGTCAGAATTGTGACCCAGGGTTTTTAAGAGTGTTGGAAATAATAACTTTAGAATTTTTTTATTTAATCATATGATTATCTATCTGTGGGGCTATATTTCAGCCAAATTTGGAAATTTCTTATTTTTTTATATTTCTTTTATTTTCATGTATTTTTTTTTTTTTTAGTTTCCCCGAGGAAAAACTCAGTGTCTACAAACGTAAGTTAAATTTCTCCCCATGGAAATCGTAGTATCTACAAAGGTAGATTTGTTCAGATCTCAGCAGTGAATTTATTTATTTCAATAAAGTTCATATAAAGACTACTTCATAGTCTACAAGTCTCGATATTAATTATCTTTATAACAAATTATATTTGATATGTTTTATCCGTAATATGTAAATTAGTTCGCGTGTATTTTATTTAGTTTTTAGTGTTTGTTTTTCCGGAAATTTCTTTGTTACCTTTTTTATCTTTTCCCGAATTTTTTGCATCCATCTCGCCTAAAATGGCCTTTTTGTAATCTAAGGGCGTGTAGGCATGGCGGCGTCTAGTACCGTAATAAAGCTGCGCAGCTTTACTTAACTTTAGGCCATTTTGAGTGTGAAGCCACCTTTTACTCATGTTGGCAACTATAAACATCATGGAAAATTTGGAATCATATTCCGTTCATTTCAATAAAAACAAGACAAAACCTCTTTGGTTGGGATATAAAAAGCCAACGAACAATATTGGAAATATGCTTTGAGAGGACGTTTATGTTAAATCACTCGGTATTTATATTTGCAAAAAGTAAACAATTAACAATTATCATAAGAGCGATATATGGGTCCTAAGATTATTTTGAGAGATCTTTTTTGTACTCTTTCAAGACGATCAATCTGCTGTTTCGTCAGCCCACCATTCCAAACCGGGGTAGCGTACTCTAATAAGGGTCTTAGAAAACCGATGTAGATTGTGCGGAGGTCTTCAGTAGGCAAACCATGACTTTTCAGAATCCTAATTAGATGTATTCTTCCATTAGCACGTTTTATCATTGAATCTACTTGGTCATTCCACTTTAAATCATTCCGAATATGGACACCTAACAATTTCACCGATTCAGATTGCTTGAGAGGTTGATGGTCTACTTTAAGTAGTGGAGATTCGGGGGGCTCTCGCATAAATCATATTTGCATGGTCTCACATTTAGCCGGGTTTAGGGACATACCGTTTGACAAGGACCATTCACTATAAAGGCGTTGAAGGGTTGTTTCCAACAAAAGTGATTGATCTCCTTCAAATCTCATGTCGATAACATTGAGATCATGTACGTATTTCCAATATGGTAGATCACCCTCAGAAACATTCATTACAACATCGGAAATCTGTTTCTCCATCCTACAGATTACAATAAAATAGATATTAAGCTCGTGAGAACAACGTCACTAACTCCTAGCGACAGTAAATACCTCGAATCTGCTTTCCCATTCTAATCATTAAACCTCGTAACATCATCAATCAACATTATATGATTTGTGAGAGACAAAATATGAGCTAAAAGGTAACTAGGCCTATTTTGAGTTTGCCAAAATTTGAGTGAGTAGATTGAATCTTTGAATAAATCCAAAGCTCTGAAACCTCCAATCTACAATAAGTTCATTCCGATATATAATCATACATGAAACAATTTATGTTACCATCAAGTATTTATCCACAATTCGTTTAACCACCAGAGTACGTCATCAAGGACTTAAATTTCCAAGTTTATCTTCTTTAAAATCTTTTTACCTCTAAAGGAAATGAATTGTTTGTTTTCTTTTCAATCAATTTCTCTGCAATTATCTTAAATCAAGGCAGGAAAAGATCATACTAAAAGCCAATGTTCCACTCAAAGAAATAGAATTCTTCCATTTATATAAACAAGTTTACGTAATAAATAACAATGACTTCTATGCATGAATCACAAAAAAAAAAGTTAAGCCAACTTTTGTATCATCTCATAACTTCAATTTCCACATTAATAAACTTATGTGACCAAAAACAATCTTTCATACATAAATTAAGTCTTCAAATAATTTTCATAAGTTTACTTAATACAAAAACTCCTTAATATTTACATAGGAAATTAATATTTACAATAGGGATGCTTACCCAAGGTCAACAAAGAAAAGGCACCAGCATCACTGGCCACTGGAAAATCACCGGCAGGACATCGAAAAACTCTATCAGGGTTGCCAGCTCAATTTCAAAGGATCAAATGACGAATTACTAACTTTGTGACTCCAAAAGCATCATTAAATCAACATAAGAAGGTTATTCAACTAATCATTGCTTTGACTAAAACTCCAAAATTCACCTTTATACTTGAACACAGGAGTCCATAGCTCTCCTATAACAAATCTCAAATACACATACAAGAGGTATTCACATTACATAAATAAGTTTTAATCATTGTAAAGTTCAATCTCATGTTACTTTTGCATGTATTTTATCTACAGTAATTTCATGTAATCCCCAAAGAAATCTTCACATCTTTGAAATTCTATGTTAAATCCCTAAGTACATGGGCGCCGCCATCTTTAAATGACTACAATAGAGTACACACCCGGCCAATACAAGTATAAGCCTAAAACAACCAAAACATGCATCCCTAGATTTCCTTCATGTAAATACATATTTTCATAATTTCTTTGATATTATTCAGACATTGCATATAACATTTCAAACTTGTAATAGCGTACTGAAGTGAACACAGTATTTCTTATAGTCTAAACTTGTAAAAACAACCTTACTCGATAAGCCCTTACATGGTTCGGTGTAAAAATGGCAGAGGTAAAAATGGCGGAGGTAAAAATGGCGGAGGTAAAAATGGCAGAGGTAAAAATGGCAGAGGTA
>CALNVZ010003434.1:26953365-26973739 GCA_940671915.1 Paracentrotus lividus | reverse complement strand
TGGATCGATCCAAAATTTTCTTACTTTTCTGGAGATTTCATTTCACAAAATTATCAAACGGCGACTTCTACTGGTAAATGAATTAGTTTCGCTTCTAAAGTCGGGCCGTTAACAGTCCATAACTAAATATATTTCTTCCAGCAATTGTTTTCGTTCTGTCTTATTTAATGAAAAATTTATTTCAGCGGCGAATTTTTCCGGTAAAGAATAAGTTTCATTTCTAAAATTGGTCCATACATCACACACTCATATAATTAAATAATTTATTTGCAGTTGTATCCGTTCGCTATTTCGTGTGGGGGGGGGGCTGAAGGGGCTAAAATCACAAATGTATGGCAGGCATGGATCCAGGACCTTTCCAGAGGGGGGGGGGGAGGGGGGGGAGCAACTTTTAAAAAAATAATATTGCGAGCGGAGAGAGCAAAGAGCGAGAATCGCGAGTTTAAAACACTCCCCGATATATAGGCCTATTACTGACCTAAAACGGGGAATTTAAACAATTTTATTTTTACCACTATGAAAAAAAAAAGCGAGCGCGAAGCTCGAGCCGAAAATATTTCAGATTGTGCAGTATAGACTATATTTATTATCCGCGAGCGCAAAGCATGAGATGAAATCTTTCAGGTAAAAATTTGAGTTAATTGCGCATTATGTAGGCCTACCCTACTGAATTATTGGTATCTGCAAGCGCGAAGCGCGAGCCGAAATTTTTAAAGCTCAAAATTGGAGATATTTGTGCATTATGGTTTAGTATCCGCTAGCGCGAAGCGCAAGCCGAAATTTTTGGGTTTTAAAAGATATATAGAATAAAGGGGCACTTTCTAGTGTAAGAAATTGTAGATAATTGTATATTATAGACCCTATTTCGTATCCACGAGCGCGAAGCGTGAGCTGAAAGTTTTGAGGTAAATATTGGAGTTATATGTGCATTATGATTTAGTATATTTGATTTTTATATTTGAGTTGATTGTGCATTCTATACCCTACTGAATTGGTATAAAATTTTGAGCTCAAAATTGGAGTTAATTGTGCTCCATTATGATGTAGTATCCGCGAGCGCGAAGCGCGAGCCGAAAAGTTGGGGTTTAAAAGATATATTGAATGAATAAAGGGGTACTTTCTAGTATTCTTATTCTTATTCAAATTATTTTGAGTATTTAACTAACTTGAAAGCCGAGGCGAGGTCCATGTTGTACCACCTCCCGCACCCACCCCAGCTCAAGAGTGATGCCCATGAATGCCGGCCACTCCTATATAGGCTTAAATATATCGTCGACATAGGGCGGAGTCGCCGCACTCTTGATCTCTAAATTATGAGAAAAAAGAAAGATAAAAAATGACAAAGAAAGAGGAAAGAATTAGAGGATTAAATGAATTTTTGATTACTTGGTGTCATGTTACAAATCTTGCAATATATTATGTCGAACTGAAAATAAAAAGATAGCAACCTTGCATCAAATTGTATACCTGAGCCAATCGTGGGAGAATGCATTTATAATAGAGAACAACTGTTGAGTTGTTTACAATTTGCCGACTAATCAAAGCGCCGCGTAATCTACATAAATATGTCATACGCGCGCATGTCGGCAGTTATCATAGAAACGTGGTCTCTTTTGTTCTTCAACATCAGAGCGCAACACACTTTCCCACGCGCGCGTAAACTTAAAACTTGCATCTGATCTGCGGAAGAATTGTGTCTGAAATAAAATCATTCTCATCATGGACTCCGTTCGAGAAGCAATGTTTTTCCCTACTCCCACCCCTCCATTCTTCGACGATTGTTTCAACTTTGTTTGGTTCCTTTCTATTGCCAGATGGCACGAAGAGCTTTGCATGTTCGAGACTGGAGTGGAAGGGGCGCGCCCGCGAGTCTCCTCCGGTCACATTCGTCTATGATTTTTGATAATCGCTCGGTTATCAAAATATAAAAATGAGTCAAGACAGTATGTGTGTCTGTGTCCAACTACAAGCGTCCGTGCCTCACGGTCAAAAATCAACAAAAATGCTATTTTTCTATTTAAGGCTGGTTAAATATGTTGGACGGAGCTTCTAAACTTTTTGCAAATGTGAGTTTATTCAGAACAGAAAACACGCATTTCTCTTAATTCAATAGTTCTATAATGCTTGGGGGGTTCTAGAGTTATGAAATTCAAAATCAACAAAAATGCAAGCTGTCCTCTATTTCTCCTATCATATTGGGAAAGGCGCGATACGAATATTGGGTATTATTATTATTATCATTATTATTATTATTATCTATATGGTATTATATTGTTATTATTAAATGAATAATTTTCATAAAAACGACTGGTTCAGAAAACAACTAAACACAGCCTTTCGAGAAAAGCCCCCGGTGTTCGCGAATGGGTGCGTTAATTTGACTTCCCTCCCTCAACCCACCCTTTCGAGAAAGCCCCCCCCCCCCCCCGGTGTTCACGAAAGGGTGCGGCCATCCCCGCTCCATCCCCGCTCCGCGAACGCAGACAATCGTTGCAAGCCATACCGCTTAAGTCATCCTTTTTTTCCACAGAGGTACATTTAAGAGAAAACCGTCTTTTGAATCATGGAAAATTACAACCCATTCAATGTTTATGAAGATAATCAAGACCAACGTTTCTTGTGAACTTGTCAATATTTGGGTATGTAGGACAAAATGTTTCATCTGTAGCGAAATTTAAACGAACTGGTGAATCTAGGATTAAATTATATAATTCATGCCATAGCCTTATTGATACCATTGCGTGAATGGTATATAAATTGGAAAGAATGTCCGATGGACTTTTACCCGCACAGCAGACAACCGCTATACTCTCATCTCTACGAAGCGGTATCTCATCATCTAGTTCATCGTACCAACACTCGGTTATGCTCTTCACATTAGCAGGACATCTTACTCTCACAGTCTGTGACATATTGTCTAATGATGACACCTCGAAGAGATCACCACTGACTGTTGCGTATGCGTCTATGAAAGAATATATACAAAAAAATTATTGGAATTATTAGTTGCGGATGCAGGATATCATGTGGGTTGGGGAGGTAAAATTGATCGTATCACTCGACATGCTCGAAAGGGAATGCATAGGTCGTTGGTTTGATTTTCGGCACAGGCATCTATGCCCTTGGGCAAAATTGACGTTCTTTCGGGTCAGTCGTCCATCAATTTATATATTTTTTTCTACTGAAGGGGGGGGGGGCAAAAGCCCAAAATACCCGATTATACACTTTTTATTCTAAATTTTAGGCTCGGGGTTGGGGATCCACCCAACCGCACCCCCCCCCCCCTCGAATCCGCGCCTAGTAATATTCTTAAAGCTCATTTTAAAGGAGAATTGTCCCTTTGTAGATAGTTGGCTTACTGTGGATGCAGAAAAACCAAATAAGCACATTAGTGCAGATTTGGTGCAAATCGGATATGATAAGAAAGTTATGAGTATTTAAATATTGAGATCTCTAATGACATAGGAAATCTCCCATTGGCAACGCGGTCACCATTTGTGATGTCACAAAGGGTCTCTTTATTTTCATTCTAATGATAGAACAGCTTTCCTTTTCATGATATATTATGACTTTCATATATTTACAAGTCATCCAATAAAAAGATTCTTTATTCTCGCTTTAGAATCAAGAAAAAAGAGGATTTAAGCACAATGTGTACAATAGATATGGGAAAGATCTCCCTGCATTACATCACACATCATGGTCGCGTTGCCAATTGGAGGATCTCCATTTCATAAGTGACCTCAAAAACTAAAAATTCATATCTCTCTTATTCATTCCCTAATTTTTCTGAATCTTTCCCAATATGTTTTGGGGTTTTGTCTCCATTCACTGAAGCTAAATTTCTCTGAGGGGATAATTTCCCTTTAAACGACACAAATGACATTTGCTTGAACATTTTGTATTGCATTTTCTGTGTCTGTTGGGGGGAGGGGTACAGAGTTGATCATTTATTCAAGTCTTCTTTAAAATGCAGGGTAGTCCCGTTCAGATAATGATGATTTTTTTTTCAATAAATTGCAAATTGCCCCAATTATAATATTTTTTTAAAAACCTAGCAATTTGTTAAATTAAAGTATTCACTTGACAGCAATTTACATTGTACTTCATCGCTATATCTGCAATGCACACTAAAAAAAAAATAATAAAAAAATAAATAGATACGCAACAAATTTTATTTTCATATGGTGAGTGATTTTATGAACCGTCATAGACCTCGACGAGTTCTCAAAATAAGCTTTTGAGATAATCATGTTCAAAGTTTGGATATTCTTCTGACGCTAATGACTTCGCGCCTAAAGGAAAGCACAGCAATTATTTACACCCATGTACAACAAAAGTTCTATTCTACAATATGGGGAAGAAAAATGTTTGCAATTAGACTTTGATTTTTAAATATTTAGAATAAAATGCAAGATGGTATTTCAGAAACTGATTGTTTTTACGAAAAACAGGGGGTATAGGTCACTTCGCAAAATCACGTGTATCACGCGCATGATATTTAGCATCATGAACCACGAGATTATGACGGTTCGTAAAATCACTCAATGCATACGCGCAATGCCCATGCATATCTAGGTCGGGTTGTGCGCCATTCAGGAAGCTGTTATAGTGTAGAAACAGTGGTTTAGGACTCTTCGGAAAATCAGTGGAAGGGATATGACGTTTTGAACGAAATTTTAATCTTCTACTATTCTTAAAATAATTCAGATTTTGAACTGAAATTTGGTCATTCGATATCGTTGAATACAGGCTTTGAGAATATCCATAAAACTCAATTTCGAAAATTTGACCCAAAATAACATTAAAACAGTGAAGATAATGATGAATGAGTTCGCAAGATAGAAGGTTCCGGCCCGAGGATCCATAATGCAATAGACTGAGACATAATTATTGATATCTCTAATTAAAATTACCTTCAAATCCGAGATACTGACAGACCAACTGTGATTTGTGTCTGGACCAATCTACTTGGTGGATTGACATGTATGTTTCGTGAGGAGAATTAGATGTAAAAGCGATTCTTCCTTCATTTTCACTTCCACCGAGGAGATCCAAGGAACGGATGAATGTATCTGCTATAAATAAGATATTAAGCCGAAATATGACGTAAGTATCGTTTTGTCTGTTTCAGCCATTCGAAAAATTGAAGCATTTGTTACGACGCAGTGCACACAAAATCGACATTCGTGGTATTCGCGGTTGCTTCGCCCTACTTTATAAATTTTAGACTTAAAAAACAGTCTCGGTTTTTCTTTTCTCGCCTCTGCACGGACCTTTCATTTATTTATGATTTTTTTTTCCTTTATGTTTGTCTTCTCTGTCAATCTGTTAAAAAAATTCCTATCCATTTTTTAGACAAAAAACAAACAAACAAACAAATAAATAAAAACGAGTCCAAAAGCAAAAATGGAAGAAGGTCTAATTTAGGAAATTCTAGTCTAAAATGCATATTATAAAACGTTTATTGTGGTTTAACAAAATAAAGCCAATTGTCAATCAAAGAAACGTTGTGACTTCTTTGTAATCCGATCTTCACGTCGGACTGCCGCATATTTCCCACGCGTCAACTTAAAACTTGCATCTGCGAAATCTTGTATATGAAATGAAATCATTCTCATTATGGAATCCCTTCATGAAGTAATGTTTTTCTCCTCCAACCCCCCCCCCCCATTCTTCGACGATTGGTTCGCTATTGCATGAAGACAAGTCAGCGATTGGAGGGGATTGATTTAGTAAAATCATAGACGAGTGCAGAAATTGAATGGGCTTGCTTTTTCAATCACTCAGTTCAATTGATCTTAATTAAATGTTATGGAAATAAGTCGCTACCCTTTTTCAAGTAGCTCAACTTGGCCCGGCTCTTCCATAAAACTTTGATTCGGTACAACTGGAATTTAATTCAGAGTTCTGATTAAAGTCAAAGGGCATTTAATTGTGAGGAGTTGCGCTTGATTTTGGACTTGCGGTTCAACTCAAACTATTTATGAAAGAGGGCCTTGGTTGGTTGGACTTGATATTAACATAGACGGTCGGTTAGACTTGATATGGACACGAATGGTTGGTTGGGCTTGTTATGGGTATGGACGGTTGGTTGGGCTTGATATTGACATGAATGGTTGGTTGGGGTTGTTATAGACATGGCTGGTTGATTGGGCTTGTTATGGACATGGATGGTGGTTGAGCTTGATTATTGACATGGATGGTTGGTTGGACTTGGTTATGGATAAGATTAGTTAGGCTTGTCCATTGGCAAGCTTACTTATCAACTTGATTGGCTTGAGTATTTCAGATGGTTGTTTAAACTTGTTAATTGAAGTTTTTAAAAAAGTTATTTGATTTTAGCACTGTTCTTTCAATGTATTCTTTACCATTTTGAAATTGTAGGGGTTTGTTCGTTGTCTTCTGCTCAGGAAATAAACTCATTTAGGCTTACCAAAATCCCCCCAGGGGAAAACGGCCAGATCTTGTGTATGGCACCAATATCCTAGGGGCTCCATTTCCCAGCATGGCCCTCTTGCATACCGTTAATGCTAGAGGGCCATGGATATCATTTACAATGACATGTTTCAATAACTTATTGATATATAGATATATTTAAACAGTTTTTGGCATATCATATATACACATACACTTGACAAGAAAACATAAAAATACGATTTTTACTACCATAAGAACATTTGGCACTTTTTATTTTGATGTTTAAAGTATCGTTAGGTATAGAATTTACTTTGTTTTTAAAGAGTATGTTTTCATTAAAAAATATTCAGAAACATAAACATGTATCTGGTTGATCTTACTTCAGTTTGGATAAATTCAATGGGTCAACAGTTTACATTACACATACCAAGATTATTGATGGTCCAGCCTGTATTTCGCTTCGATTTTCATTCTTTCACTTGTTGAAGCTGTCAACGAGCTTTCTGTATAATTCTCCAAAAATTATTATTCATTCTTCCAGCAAGATTGCAACAATTCAGTCCAATTTGCAGGTTTAATTGGACGAACATCATTTTTAGGTCTGCCCGTAATGGTTTCTACAAGGATCTGGTGTCGACATGTGACCAACCCTCCATAATCATCCCATTCTAAAACTAATTGAACTGAATTTCGAGGTGACTGAAGACTCAATTTTAATATGGTACCAACTTTCAGGCAGACATATTGATATGATGCTTTATGCTCCAAAATCACATTTTACAATCAATAGGGTTTTATCAATGGGGTTTATACATTGTGTAGTAGTGTTTAAGATTTTGGCCTATTAGTATATGGTCACTTTTGACCCATTGAATTTTTCCAAACGGAAGTAGGATCATCCATATATATGTTTCTAAATATCTGTTATGAAAACATACTCTCTGAAAACAAAGCAAATGCCATACCTAACCATTTTCCTCAAATGAATGATGACCGATGGTCTTATGGTGGTAAAAATCTTAGTTACATGTTTTTTTTACCAAGTGTATGTAAACTTTTGGCCTTTGTTGACAATGAAATTAAATATTGATTCATTAAAGTCACGTTGGAAATCATGCAATGTCTGAAACGGAAAATGAAAAATGGCAACCCTTGCATCAAATTGTATTTACGTACTCTTACATGCTTTATGCGGCGGTCACAACTCGTCGTGGGGTACGGGGCACGTGCCATCAACGTAGCCTGCGTTGCATGTACAATGCACGCACAGGTCCTAGGTCAACTTATGCAATTCCTGCGTTTCTGTAGTAAGGGTAATGTAAAAACTTCCTGTAAGTCGTACATGCATTGTACCTGCAAGGTACTTCCGCTGCACGAATTTTCTACAAAATCCATCGTAGGGAGTTGTACGTCGAAGGTACGGCAAGTTGTGACCGCCGCATTACAGTGAGATTGAATTAGTGGATAGAAAAGGTAAAAACATAATAGCTGCCGATGCTTGGTTTTAATACTTGTCCAATTCGTAATGTAGAATAATTCATGACGACCCCAAAGCACATTATCGAAATTAATCAAAATTCAATGTCAAAGTGATGATAAACATGATAGAAGGGGTTTCTATACTTACCATACTCGCATCTGTTCCCATAGTAACCTTGCAAACATGTACAATTGAATCCTGTCTCCGTCTCCTCGCATGTTCCCCTATACTGACAGGGGTTCGATAAACAATCTGAAATTAATAAAACAATATTTTAATTGTGATCTGTGCAGTGCTGTAAAATCGCAATAATGATTTTGTCCCCTTATATTTCAAGCTGTACGTACATATAATTAATACCCTTGATATATGAATAAAGGGTATAAATGCAAGCTTAGAATAAGTACAATAGAACAGGAGGAAACGATTGTTTATTTTTGTGATAATACAGTTCTCACACTTGTTGGCATCGGTTAATAGGGAGTTTTAGAATTATGTCGACGTGAACATAAACGCGGTTATAGATTTCAGAGCTGAATTAAGAACGCCGAGATGAGGTATTTAAACTTCTCAGTTCAGCCTGTCAACTTGAACACGTAACTAGGAGAGCTGTGAGCATCCCGCCTGAAGAAGCCACCATTATTATCAGAATTATTTATCAAAATCTTCCATACTTTATATCTAGAACCTCGTTAATGTTCACGCTGACATGATTCTAAAAGTCCCTGTTATACGTTAAACCTAGTACGAACCAGCAGCCTTGTATAGCACCATATAGTCCAGGCTAGGCCCCATAGGAAAAGTGTCGAACCTTGTTTTTTTTATATATACAATGTTTTTTGATGGTTCTTTGTCAATTCGAGGGTGCTGATTCCAAATCCGATGAGTGCCAGACGCGAAACCTTGAGCATTTTTCGCAAATCGCGAAAATTCAAAATGGCCGCCAAAATGTGAAAATGAGTATTCCAAGGGTATTTCTGAGTTTGTTTTGGTGGTTTCTTGTCAATTTGAGGGTGCTGATTCCAAATCTGATGAGTGCCAGCCGCAAAACCTCGCGGATTTTACGCAAATAGCTAAAATTCAAAATGGCAGCCAAAATGGCCGCCAAAACTGGAAATCAGTATTGCAAGGGCCTTTCTGGGGAAGTTTTGGTGGTTTCTTGTCAATTCGAGGGTGCTGATTCCAAATCCGATGAGTGCCAGCCACAAAACCTCGCGGATTCTACGCAAATCGCTGAAATTAAAAATGGCTGCCAAAATGGCCGCCCAATTGAAAATGTGTATTCTATGGGTATATCTTAGGGAGTTTTGGTGGTTTCCTGACAATTCGAAGGCGCTGATACCAGCCACAAAAACATACAGAATCTTATGTAAACCGCTAAATTCAAAAAGTCTACCAAAATATGAAAATGCGTATTATTTCGGAGGTAAGTTGTTTTTGTGGTTTCTTGTCAATTTGAGGGTGCTGATTCCAAACCCGATGAGTACCAACCGAAAAACCCCGCTAATATTAAAAACGGTCTCCAAGTGAAATAAAAACGCTTATTCTAATGTTATTTTATATACAGTTGAGGCCAAAGTTCCCATACACCTGGTATGAAAACATACAAATACAATTTTTACCACCCTAAGAACATTGGGCATCATTTATTTTGATGAATGTGGTTAGGCATCATATCTACTTTGTTTTCAGAGAGTATGTTTTAATTCAAGATATTTAGAAACATATATATGGTTGATTTTACTTCAGTTTGCATAAATTGAATGGGTCAAAAGTTTACAAACACTAACCAAAATTGGTGATGATGCTGCCTGTATGTTGCTTCATTTTTTCCATTTTTCACTTGTTGAAGCTGTCAAAGAGCTTTCTATATACTTCTCCTTAGATTATTGTCCATTCCTCCAGCAAAATTGAAAATATTAAGTCCCATTTGCAGGTTTCTTTGGGCGAATACCATATTTGGGGTCTGCCCATATGGTTTGTACAGGGATCTGGTCTAAACATATGACAACCCCTCGTTAACCCCCCTTTTCTCAGTTTACTCACTCTAAAAACTAATATAAATGAATGTCTGTGTTATTGTGGTGATTAAAGACTCAATTTTAATATGGTTCCAATATTCAGGCTGGCATATTGATATGATGCTACATACTCCAACATCATATTTTACAATCAATCGGGTTTATCAATCGGGTTTACACATTGTTCGTTTAGTGTCAGTGATGTTGGAGCATGCAGGATCATATCAATATGCCAGCCTGAGTATTGGAACCATATTAAAATTGAGTCTTTACTCATCATAATAACCCAAACATCCGTTTGAATTGTGTTACAGTAGGTGAAAGAGAGAAAAGGCGAGATTACGGAGGGGTTGTCACATGTCTAGACCAGATCCCTGTACAAACCATATGGGCAGACCCCAATAATGCTATTCGCCCAAGGAAAGTTGTAAATGGGACTGAATTGTTGCAATCTTGCTGGAGGAATGGACAATAATCTCAGGAGAAGTATATAGAAAGCTTGTTAACAGGTTCAAGTGAAAATGAAAAATAAAGCAAAATACATGCAGCATCATCACCAACTGTAAGATCAACCATGATATATATTTTTCTAAATATCCTGAATTAAAAAATACTCTCTGAAAACAAAGTAGATATGATACCTAACCATATTCGTCAAAAGAAATGATGCCCAATGTTCTAAGGGTACTAAAAATTGTATTTATATGTTTTGGTACCAGGTGTATGTAAACTTTTATATATAACTGCTTTCAATTGAGGATGCTGATTCAAAATCTGGTGAGTTGATTTCAAATTCGATGGGTACTTTTCAGGGAAACCTTGAATTTTTATACGCAAATGACATAAGCAGCTGAAAAGGGCCACCATTAATGAAAAAGCTTATTAATTCTAAATGAAAGCAAATTCGTGAGGTATTACTGAGGTTTTTTTGTCAATTTAAGGGTGCTCATACAACATTACGCGAGACCTAGAAATAGAACGTTAACCATTTTACTGAAAGCAAAATGAGTCACATGATTTATTTTTGGATATATTTTTTTTCTTATTGTATACACAACAAAAAAAGGTAAGTCCCCCCCCCCCTAATCAAAATGATGTAACTTTAGAACGGGATTGTTTTGAGCAAAATAAGTGTGAGGGGGGTTTTCTACACTTATTGAGTACCTTCTGTGAAAAAATGACATCGATCCCCTGAGACATGAATGAGTGATCAACGTCTAAAGCAAAAATGGACATTTTCAAAAGTCACAAAGATCATTTGGTCTGTAAAAATTAAAATTTTCTAAAATTTTCTTTTTACCTTTTGTTGAATTGTTTGGGTGGTTTTATCATCCAAAATTTGACTATCCAACACCAATCCCGATACATTGCACTATTTTTCATGGATGAGTGAGCACAATTTTAGGAATTATGTTTAGACCTCTAAAAATGGTAAAATCCAACAATTTTATTTAAAGAATTGCCATCATATATTATCATCAACATGATCGACACATTTTGTGAGAATATGAGCACTATTCGTCGTGTCATGGACGAGCGAGCACACTTTTAAGGTGAGTTTTGTGACTTTTGTCATGACAAATTTGCCTTTAATGTGTGTTTATTCATGCATTACGCTAGGGTTTTATCTAATATTCGCACATAAGTTGGTCGGTGAGTGTATAAAAACATAACTGCAAAACGTTATTGCTCAACGCCTTTTTGTTAAAAAGTTCCAGGATGTTGATTCAGGGTTTGTTTTTGCCTCGAAATTGTACACAATGTCAATGGAGAGAAAAATCAAAATGTCAACAAAATTGAAATTCGGCTTAATTTCATGGACAATTTTTGTTAATTCTACTAAAAGTTTTTTTCATGAAACTTGGCACACAACTTCATGGTGGTACTAACTAACAGGAACAAACGCTAAATTGAGAATCTGATAAGGCATGGGGTAGGGCTAAAGCTCTTAAATTTCTTCTTATTTCAATATTTTTTCAATATCTTCTGCTCACTGAAGCATAAAACACTGAAATTTTCGTGAAACTCAAATCGAATGAACTATCCAAGAAGGTCTGTGACAATTATCCAAAGTAAGCAATTTAATTTTAGTCCACAGACGACAAAATGGCTTTTCACGTATCACGTGTTCATTGAAGCGTGAATTTTTGATAAAATGCCATAGCATGATTTAAAAAAAAAAATGACATACATATAACAAAACATTGTTGATAAAATGATTTTCATCACACAAAAGGGAACAATACTTACCTAACAAATGTGAAAATATTCTCTTTTTTTATTTTTTTTTTTATTAAGTGTTCATTCAACCGTGAATTGATTTATATTGTTTAAAACACTCTTCCAGATTGAAAATTCCGTCATAATCATGATTTTTCAAAGTAAAAATGTGTAAAAAATTCAATTTTTGCCAATTTTACCTCATGCTCATCCTACCGTGAAATTTAATCCAAAAGTCATTTAATGTGTTAGAAATTAAGTACAACAAGTCCTCTGACTTGAAAAGTTTGTTGAAAAGTTTGAATTTGTTTCGAAATTATAGAATTAAAGTTATGAAACTAACCTTGTGACTTTTAAAAAGTGACATTTTTGCCTTTTGACTGTGCTCATTGAAGCATGACTTAACAAATTTCAGTAATACTCAATAAAATGGAAGCTGATAAAATTACCTACAAGCACATGTAATACAATTCGTAAAATTCCTCTTTGTTAAAAAGTTATACCAATTTGATTAAGGGGGGACTTACTTTTTTTGTTGTGTATATATCGCAACTTTTTATAATCAAAAGGCTGGCTTGTGAGTGATCGTGACATCATGAAAATATTCATGTTTTTTTTTTTCCCCGACAGAATAGAGGCTGTAAATGAAATACTGGGTTTCCCTTATTGACCCTTTCGTGGTTTATTGAACAATAGGAGGCATTTACATACAACTAAATGATCGAACACGACTTAATAAAAATATTAATTGTTCTGAATAGATGCACGATATAGGCCTACATCATGTTCATGTCAGGCGCGGATCCAGGGGGCGGAGGGTGCAGGCGCCCCTCCATAAGATTGGAAGAATAATATAAAAATGCATTTTTTTTTTTTTTTTTTTTTTTTTTTTTTTTTTTTAAATTCTGTAGGTGCCCCCGTAAGATTTGACGAAATGTTTTGTCTTTTCTTGTCAATTTCCTTTAGGCCGATCGAACTGTCAAGAAACCACCAAAACTCCCTAAGATATACCCATAGAATACGCATTTTCAATCGGGCGGCCATTTTGGCAGCCATTTTGAATTTTAGCGTTTTGCGTAAAATCTTTTGGGTTTCGCGGCTGGCACTCAACGGATTTGGAATCAGCACACTCGAATTAATAAGAAACCACCAAAACAACCCCGGAAATACCCTTGGAATATTGATTTCCAGTTTGGCGGCCATTTTGGGAGCCATTTTTAATTTTAGCGATTTGCATGAAATCCGCAAGGTTTCGCGGCTGGCACTCATCGGATTTGGAATCATCACCCTCGAATTGACAAGAAACCACCAAAACTTCCCCAGAAATGCCCTTGCAATACTGATTTCCAGTTTTGGCGGCCATTTTGGCAGCCATTTTGAATTTTAGCTATTTGCGTAAAATCCGCGAGGTTTTGCGGCTGGCACTCGTCGGATTTGGAATCAGCACCCTCAAATTGACAAGAAACCACCAAAACTTCCCCAGTAATGCCCTTGGAATGCTCATTTTCACATTTTGGCAGCCATTTTGGCGGCCATTTTGAATTTTCGCGATTTGCGTAAAATGCTCAAGGTTTCGCGTCTGGCACTCATCGGATTCGGAATCAGCACCCTCGAATTGACAAAGAACCATAAAAAAAACATTGTATATATCAAAAAACAAGGTTACATGGTCTTTAGCCTGGACTACTATCAAGTCCTCATCTACTCAATTCTGCCCTGATCGCTAACCTACAATGCAATATACAGACCCACTTGAACGATAACACACTAACAAACCACTCAATGCTGGAGTAATGTCTACAATATTTATATGTTCTGGAAAGAGAGATTTGTGTCTTATCATCCCTAGAACGACTCGGTCATTTTTTAAACACAAGGGGTGATAAAGGAACAAAACCCTTAATACAAATGAAATTTTGGAAGTATGGGACTATCAACGGATAAAATCATGAAACATGTTTCTAATTTCTCCAACATATGTTTACGGGTTTATTTTATACCTATGAAAAAATGAATAAAGGCCAAATAAGAAGCAACACCCAGAGAAGAAAACTTAATTTCTATCGTTGCCAAGGAAAAATTTTACCCAGGGTATTGTGAAAACGGTTTAATGCAGTTTTATTTCAACAAATTATCCAATTGTAGTAAATTTCTCATTCGTTAATTTATTGTAGTTCACTGCAGAAATCAACTTTTCACAATTTAAAAAAAAATTTTGCTCTTTAATTACAACATCTGATTTTTGCACGCATCCTCCTTAGTAATGTCGCAAAATAAAAAGATGTTATATATACATGTATATCTTCTATGGGTGAGGTTTTTTCAATGTCCTTTGTAATGGTTCCGTACGGCCATTATTTATCTGGAACAGGTATAACCACCGCCTGTAAACAGTTTTCGGAAAATTTGAAATAATTATCTTTTGTAACTTTATTTATTGAAAATCCCCACCTCCCAAAATTTCATGTTTGGGGCCTTTGTTATTTTGTCTTCCATTTTGTTTTAAAAATGGCTGAGTCTGGTCATCTACTACTCTCAGGAACGAAAAGGGTAAAATCTCCTTTTTCAGAATGCAAACAATTGTTGACAATACCATGGCAATATATGAAATATTATATAAATAGTGCATGCTCTACCATGCAACATACTAGATTATGTGCACGACAAATACTAAATTATCCCGAGGGCACATTTATTTCACCGAGGCCGTAGGCCGAGGTGAAACAGATGTGCCCGAGGGATAATTTAGTATTTGGAGTTCACATAGTCAGTAATGTTGCATTAATAGATGCATGCACTATTTATTATAGTAAATAGACCCCTAGATCTTTGACCTTGCCTAATCTGGTTTTATCTTTGCAAATGTTTGCCAAACTTTTGGTGCTAATTAAGCTATTGTGACGTATATTGTTGCTCCACGTATCTATTGTTGTGCGCACCATTTTTACTGTTATTACGCGCTTGCGCAACAAGGCAATCGATTTCACCATTCATTTTAACACAGGTAAAAACCGTTCAACATAACAAAAAATCGTTCAACATAACAAAAAAGCGTTCAACATACCAGAATGTTGAACGACACGTGACACCCTTTCAACCAATCACAGCTCGTAAAATACTACCACTATTTACTATAACAATTTATATATCGAAAAAATTTTTTAAAAATGCACAGATTTCAGCTAAAGTTCAATGCTTATGGAAAATGAGTTTATGTCACAATTATAGTCTGTTTCTTTTGGTGCATTTATTGTAATTTACTGCTGTAGGTCAATTTTCAAACATTCGTTATATTCTGCTGGATATTCACGACCTCTGATTTTAGTGCACATCCACCTTCATAGCAATCGTGTACTAACGACTCAGCAAAAAATAGCTATTCGGGGCCCCGCCTCCATTTAATTTGTGAAAAAAAATATGATTAAACAAGAAAATGATAATAATAATGTTTTTCTTTTGACTTCCCCTTCGGCAATCCTCCGAAAACAACAATCAAGCAAACAAACAAATGTAATAATACAAACAAACAATCAGGTCTGGTCCGCACCAGCTCTCAGGAATGAAAATGGACAAGCCTCCCCTTTAAGATGATACAGAAATGATTGACAAGTCTATAATTGTCGATGAAATATAACAATTTACCCCCAAAAAACTTGTAATTTTTTGCTTGGGAAGTGCCTAATTAATCATGATCAAGAGTGTATTAGTGTAGGATGAGGCACATACTGTTTTTATTTCAGTAAAACGACTCAGGTGTACTTTGCTTAGCTCATGTTTTGGGTCGGGAAAAGTAATTATCATTTCAACATAAATATCCTTCATGATCGAGTGCTTCCTATATTTTAGATAATGAGATTTGTGTACTTGCTCAAAAGGTGAGAGTAATTTCATTTCTTACACAAGCTTTATTTTTGTGACAATGATATTAGATGTTTTTACGTTTATTAGTTGCAATTTTTTGGCTTAGGAACGTACAATTCTCTCTTATTACAACAACGGCAACAACCAAATAGGCCTAATAATAATAATTATAACAATAATAATAATTTAAAGAAAGTGTGATAGGCCAACAGTATCAGGGGGTTTATGAAATGCAAATGTTGAATGATTAGAAATAAAAGAAGTGGTGGTCAATATTAAACCACATTTATTGAATTATTATTTTTGTAGGAAGAATGGCTAGCTAAACCATATCCCCGTCATAATGATTTTTCTAATGGAATAAAGTGCACTTAGCAATGATTTTGGAAGACTATTCGTAAATTATTTACCAAGATGATATTATTTATTGTCACCTCGTTTTACCACGCACCCACTCAATCATTTGTTTTCCCATATATTAATTCAGTCTACTAAAATGAACATCACATCTAAAACTTTGTCGAAGATTACTGATACTAATTCATAAACCATTCGAAGAGTAACCACATGGCTAAAATGAGTGCTTTTTTGCTATTTTGAAAGTCTTTCTTATATCCTTTCTGAAAATCCACAAATGGACGACAACACACTCGTTATGAATATAGCAAAATGCACGTATTTTTTGCCATGTTGAAATACCTATTGCCTGTTAGGGTACACATATGCAGTAGGTATTATACCGAATAACTAATAATGCCAAATTGCAAATCCTATACAGTTAATTTTTATGCACGGTATTCAAATGTTAATCATTGCTGAAAACTATCATCATTCTCCACGACAAAATCAGACATAAATCAATGAAATAAATAGATCTTGATAAGGGAAACATATAAACGTAAAAATTAGTATCAACTTAATAATAATAATAATTATTATTAATAATAACATTCATATTGGCGTTTCTAAGCGCTCTGTTGTTCGGGTTATCTTTAATAATAACAGATTTCAATCTAAACATATTATTTTCACATTATAAATAAACTCAATGAAAATAATATACAGCGCGTCCCAAAAAATGTCCCTCTGATTGGGCGCTAAATAACTTCAATAACAAAGAATTATTGCCTATTCCATATGCATATTTTGAAAGCCAAAATAATACTGCAATTCTTGTGAAAATTACAAACGTTTCGCTTCATTAGTTTTGAATGCACAAGCTCTTTTGTAAGAGTAGTCATTTTTGGCCCATTCCAAGTTTGATGAAAAGGAAAACATTACAAAAATGCCATACATTATTCTGGGCTTCACTTATATTTCAGTTTAACAACTCTGATATTAATGCTTTGTTTTCAAGGAGCAATGCCATATCTTATTTGCCATGAGTCTAGACTAGTTCGCGATTTGGGTCTCGAGAGTCGTGGAGATGTCTCCTGAGTCTCCGGAGAAGTGTGTAAAAATTGAAATAAAATTTTAAACAATTAGTTTTTCCAGTCGTAGCTGCAGTCAACTTGACATCGCCGATATTCTTTTGTCTACTAGAGATACACAAAATCTGTCTCGACCAGTTTGTGACTCCAGTCTCTGTAGTCTTGAAGAAGTCGCCGCAATGTCGTCTTGGACTCCAGGGAGTCGCCTTAACAATCCATTAAAAGACTTTGAAATAATCCTTGCTTACTTGTAATAAAAAGTGGAAAAATGTGTCTGGTATTTTTTCACAATCTTTTATTTGAATTTCGAGGCGACTCCCTGGAGACCCAGAAGACGTCGCGGCGACATCTTCAAGAGTACAGAGACTGGAGTTGCAAACTAGTCGATACCGATTTTGTGTATCACTAATAGACAAAAGAATATCGGCGATGTCTGGTTGACTGCTGCTACGACTGGAAAAACTAATTTTTTAAACTTTTATTTCAATTTCCACACACTTCTCCAGAGAATCAGGAGACATCTCCACGACTCTCGAGACTCAAATCGCGAACTAGTCTAGACTCATGGCCAATAATATATGGCATTGCTCCTTGAAAACAAAGCATTAATATCAGAGTTGTTAAACTGAAATAAAAGTGAAGCACAGAATAATGAATGGCATTTTTGTAATGTATTCCTTTTCATCAAACTTGGAATTGGGCCAAAAATGACTACTTTTACAAAAGAGCCTGTGTATTCAAAACCAATGAAGCGAAACGTTTGAAATTTTCACAAAAATCACAGTATTATGTGGGCTTTCAAAATATGCATATGGTATTGGCAATAATCAGTAATTCTTTGTTATTGAAGTTATTTAGCGCCCAATCAGAGGGACATTTTTTTTTGGGGGGGGGGGGACGCGCTGGTGTGCGCCTCCAGAATCATGCAGTGTGTTATACATTACAATTTTAAAAAGTGCGTGAAAAATAAAGCTATTAAATTATTTTAAGGTTTCTATCTTTCATTGTTTTCTAAATTCTCAATGGTCTCTCTTTTAAAAACTATGTGGGGCTTTTTGAAATTATTTTCTTGTTTCTTTCTTACCCGGTATTGCACAGCAGTAACCTTTTCTTATGAATTCAGGAGGTAGACCGAAATCCACTGGAGACGTGACAACTTTCAAGACTGATTGTACAGCATTGCCGTTTCCCAAGGTCATCATAGGGCATGACTGTTTAGTGACTTGAGGGCAGATTTGACAGGCTACGAACACTGAAATATATACAAAAAATAACAAGACATTAAATGAGTATAAGGTGTGCCATAAACGTAGAAAAAATGTCATTTCATTTATTTATCTTTTATTTACTTTTATACTTATCATTCTAATATATTTTTTTATTACTATTATTAGTTTTTTCTTATTTTTTTTATTTATTTATTAATTTATGTGTGTGGGGTGTGTGGGTGTGTTAATATTTATATCTTGCTTTGCTTATTCAACATCATGTGCTATCGTAAGTTCTACGGAGTGAGTTTTTAAAATATATCTCATCATTTTGAAGTTGTCTTGTGGACAACCTGGACATTTTATTAAAGGGTTTCATGAAATATCCTGATAAAATCATCCTCCGCGGAATATGTTAGTGAAAGGCTATGTGTACAAACATATACACACGCCGTCTCAACACGCAAACGCAAACTCACACACACTCATCCACTGTCACACACACACGCACATCATCACAACCAACCATCAAACACAGTAACAATTCATAATAGGCCTAACATTTCTTTTTTCGTTTACCATGATCATCATCATGACCATTGAATGTTTGGGATGAAGTAATTCCCTATCAACTGTTTGTGATTATGGTGTGTGTGTGTGTATGTGTGTGTTATGTTGTGGCGCTGTGGTGGTTGAGGGTGTAGAGTGTGTATTTGTGTTGTGTTGCTGGTGTGGCGATTTTATGTTTGTGTGTGTGTGTGCTGTGGGTTGTGCCATGTATGGTTTGGTCTTTTAAAGCGTGCATGTAAGTAATAGTTGTGTGTGTTGTGGTGTGTGTGTGTGTGTACTGGCTGCTGGTATGGATGCTGGTATGTTTGTGGTTGTGTGTGTGTGTGTGTGTGTGTGTGTGTTGTGTGTGTGTGCGCAGCATTATTGGGTGTGTCTTTAATCGTGCATATAATAATAGATTCTAAATTCGGTAATCATTCACCAGCCCAATTTCACTATCTTCCGATTGATAGTCTGTTGCTTAGTTCATGCTTTTCAAAGATCAAAATAAAAAGATAAGTACCAACGGATTAAGGGGCGATGACACTTACCCAGACATATATTGAGACTTGCGCGATTCTAATTGTTTATATACTTTTCACAAAGCATCAACTTCAAAATGATAGCACATTTTTGTTTCACTCTATATAATATAAACTATTTAAATAACCGGTCACATGGAAGTTATAAAATAACCTACATGACATATTAATTAGATTTTTTTTTCCCTCCTGGTTAAATTTTTTTTATTAATATGCAACTAAAATAGGGTGGAGACTATACGGATTCAACATTACCTTACATGATGACGCCGATTAAGCGAGCGTCCGGTACGCCTGACAATACAATTCTGCGTAAACAATCAACTTTATTCGAATGTGCGCAGTCATGCTAACGTAAACAAAGAAGAGATAGGAAACAAAGTGTTATAATAACATATGCTTGCGACAGTCTTATGGCATGTAGCAGAGCTGCACGACGTGTATGTATATATCTTATAATTATTTATTTATTAGTCTTCTTTTAGAAGGGGAGCTACATTCATTTGATTAAAACATTGCTTTTCATGGAGGCTCACACGATACAATTTACAAAACATAATACCAAAACAAATTAATAAACTGCGAACGATAAAATTTGTGGCAGAATGTCCTTTGTACAATAAAAGAACAGTCGATCTCTGCT
>CALNVZ010003434.1:26937659-26950080 GCA_940671915.1 Paracentrotus lividus | reverse complement strand
CGAACGCTCGCTTAATCGGCGTCATCATGGTAAAGGTATGTGAATCCGTAATAGTCTCATTTCACCCTATTTTAGATATTAATGAAAAAAATTTAACACAGGAGGGAAAAAAAGAAGTCTAATTATATGTCCATAGTAGGGTTTTTTATTAAGCTTCATGTGAACCGGTTTTTTTTACCATAGTTTATATTATATATACGGAGTGAAAAACAAATGGTCTATCCTTTTGAAGTGCTCTTGGTGACAAAGTATATAAAATTAACTCCAGTCTCATATATGTCTGGGTAGTGTCATTCCCGCTTACCTCCGTATGGTGACTTTTCGGATTTTATTTTTGATTTCTTTGAAATGGTCATCAACTCGACACCAAAGATATCATCGAAGGATAGGGGTGACATTAGTTTGTGCTGACGGCATGACTTGTAACTTGAATAGTTAGAATCGACTTCTTTATTATTCTGCAGCGGCTTAAGACATCACACCAATACAATCTGCGCGCACCCACACATCACACACACACATGTCAACACATCAGTTTTTCTTCATTTTTTTTACACATCTGATTCGATGGATCACGCGGGACCCCACATAATAATAATATCCGAGCATCGCGATGCCTAGCACACACCACACACAACACAGCACACCACACACTATTTACTTGGTTGACAAGCTGCACGCTTTACGGCAGGAACATTATCAGCATACAAACATGGCTCGTCAACATCACATCACTATCATACAAGCACCACAAACATAAAATCGTTCCACAAATTCTTTTTTTTGCGGATGCACATTCTCTACTCACTATTTATATACCGCAGCGTTTTTCACTCCGGTGACAGTGTAGCACCTCACTCTCGAATTCGCACGAGCCGCACACATATGACCACTACTTACACTCTTCCTCCATTTGTTTTCACAATTTCATATTGCTGCTTGTTTGATTCTTTCGTGGGCCGCGTGCCGAGTTTGGAATCAACAACGGTTGTTTAAGGCGGCATGAGAATACTTATGTCTCAGTTCCCAAACAGGTGTCAAGTGGGTTGGGTTCCATATGATGAGGGATGCATGGTAGAGGTAGGGCGTAAAAGAGAAAGGTGTTAGGCCTATTATGAATTGTTACTTGTTGTTTGTGGTTGGTTTGTTAGATGATCAGTGCCGTGTGGTGTGGACATGTGGATGAGTCGTCGTGTGAGTTTTGTTCGTATTGCGGTTGGGTCGGTCTTGGAAAGCGTGTGTATGGTATTGGTTTTGTACCAGGCATCCCTGTTCACTAACTATTAATTCCGCGGAGGATGATTTTTCCAAGGGATATTTCAGGCTCGAAACCCTTTAATAATATATGTCCAGTATTGTGTTGTTCACACTCTTTTTATCTAGACAAACCTCTCTTAAAATGGATCGAATATATTTTCTTAATTTTGAATACTCATATCCGTTTAGAACTTTCTAACAGATCAGCAACTATAGATTGTTTGAATGAATTATAGAATATGCAATTAATGTATTGATCATAATCACTATTACATATTCTTTATATTGTTCATCCTTCCGCCACCAAGCTCCTGACCTCAACGGAGTTATTAATAAATATACAATAATAATTTCATAAAAATAAGGTCAAAAACTACATCATAGGAACATTTTAAAAAATTATATTAGTGAATGGGATTAAGTTTATGGCTATAAAGTATATACAAGATAAATAGATGGATGAACTATACATTTTTTCTCCGTACGGTCCACTTCCTTTAATATCTCATTTTAATGTCCTTTGGTTTTTATTTTTTTGTATTATTTTTTGGCTTCGTTGTTGTTTTCGTATGCCTGTCAAGCTGCTTCGTCAGATTTTCACTTAAACTGAGTCATGCCCTATGAATGTAACTTTGGGAACCACGGCAATTTGCTGTGTGAAGCATCAGTCTACGTCTTGAAAGTTGTGTCACGTTATTCTTCCAGTAGGATTTCGGTCTATTTCTTTATCCTCCCACTAATTCATTTAAGAATTAGGTTACTGCTTCTGTGCTATCCGGTAAGGAAAGAACAGAAAATAATTCAAAAATGGCTCCCACGCATACTTTTTAAATAGAGAGATTGCCCTCTTATTTGAGAATTTTTAGAAAACAATGAAAGATAGAAACCTTAAAAAATTTATAGCTTATTTTTCCGCCTTTTTTTAAAAATTGTAATGTATAATCACTGCAGCTGATTCTGGAGGGGTCGCGCAACCTCTACCCGCGTCCCCACCCCCCCATAATAGAAAAATGTCCCTCTGATTACCGGGGTCGCTAAAAAAACTTCATTTATACAGAGATATTAACTGTATTACTTGCAATGGAACGCTATTGCATATTTTGAAGCCCATCATAATTGCGTTGTTTATATGTGATTTTTGCGAAAATTGGTCACTAACGTTTCGGCTGCATTGGTTTCTGAATACAACAGGCTTTTGTAAATAGTAGTCATTTGGCGCCAATTTCCAAGTTTGAGATAAGGATACATTACAAAAATATCATTTTTATTCGTGCTATCCATCTTTTATTTCAGTTTAACAACTCTGATTATTAATTGTTTGTTTTCACGGAGCATGCCATAAGCTTTATTGCCGCTTGAGCTAGTACTAAGTTTCGCGATTTCGAGTCTCGATGAGTCGTGGAGGTCATGTTCCTGATTCTCTGGAGAAGTGGTGTGGGAAATTGAAAATAATAAGTTTAAAAAATTAGTTTTCCAGTCGTAGCAGCAGTCATCCAAGCATCGCCGCATATTCTTTTGTCTATTAGTATCACAAAACGGTATCGGGACTAGTTTTGCAACTCTCAGTCCTCTGTACTCTTGAAGATGTGCGCGACGTTTCTGGGTTCTCAGGGAGGTCGCCTCGAAATGTCAAATAAATAGATGTGAAAAATACAGACCACACTTTTTTCCCCTTTTATTACAAGAAGCCAGGAATTATCTTCAATAGTTTTTAATGATTGTTAAGGCGACCTCTCTGGCGTCCAAGACGACTATTGCGGCCGACTTCTTTCAAGACTACAAGAGACTGGAGTCCAAACTGGTCGATAGACAGATTTTGTGTAGATCTCTTAGTAGAGCAAAAGGAATATCGGCGGATGTCAAGTTGACTGCAGCTTGACGACTGGGAAAATCTATTGTTTAAAATTTTATTTTCAAACTTTTTTACACACTTCTCGGAGACTCAGGAGCATCTCAAGACTCTCGAGACCCAAATCGCGGAACATATGTCTACGACTCATGGCAAATAAAGATTATTGGCATTGCTCCTTGAAAACAAAGCATGTATATCAGTAGTTGTTAAACTGAATAATAAGTGAAGCCCAGAATAACTGTATTGGCATTTTGTAATGTTTTCCTTTTCATCTAAAGCTTGGAATGGGCCAGAATAACCTACTCTTACAAAGAGCTTGTGCATCAAACTAAGTGAAGGCGAACGTTTGTAATTTTACAAGAATTGCAGTATTTTATTTGGCTTCAAAATATGCATGATGGATATAGGCCAATATTCTTTGTTATTGAAGTTATTAGCGCCGCAATCAGAGGGGACAGTTTTTTGGGACGCGCTGTTAACTATTTATTAATTTTTCATATGCAGTTATTTATATTGTGAAAATAATATGTTTAGATTGAACTCTGTTATTATTAAGGATAACCCGAACAACAGAGCGCATTGAAACGCCAATATGAATGTTTATTAATAAAATATTATTTATTATTAAAGTTGAATACTAATTTTACGTTTATTATGTTTCCCTTATCTAAGAATCTATTTATTTCATTTGATTTATGTCTGAATTTTTGTCCGTGAGATGATGATAGTTTTCAGTCATATGATTAACATTTGAATACCGTGCATAAAATTTAACTGTATAGGATTTGCCAATTTGGCCATAGTTAGTTATGCGGTATGTATGATATCTACTGCATATGTGTACCCCCCTAACAGGGCAATAGGTTATTTCTATGCATGGCAAAAAAAACGATGCATTTTGCTATATTCAGGTAACGGTGTGTTGTCGTCCATGTTGTGGATTTTCAGAACAGGATATAAGAAAGACTTTCAAAATAGGCAAAAAAGCACTCATTTTTAGCGCATGTGGTTACTTCTTTCGACATATGGTTTTTTTGAATTAGTTAATCAGTAATTTCTTCGACAAAGTTTTTAGATGTGGTGGTTCATGTTTTAGTGAATTAATTATATGGAAAACAATTGATTGAGTGGGTGCTGGGAGAAATAACGAGGTGACAGATAAATAATATATGTTGGTAAATAATTAGCCGAATAGTCCTTTCTCCAAATCTATTGCTAAGAGTGCACTTTATTCTTTGTAAAATCATTAAATGATCGGGGATTTGGGTTAGGTCTAGCCATTCTTCCTACATAAATAGATAATATGCAATATAAGATGCTGTTTATATATTGACCACCACTTCTTTATATTTCTAGATGTCATGTCAACATTTGATTTCTAAACCCCCTGATACTGTTGGCCTAATCACAACTTTCTTTAAGTTAGTTATTATTGTTAGTAATTATTTTCGGCCTATTTGGGGTTGTTGCCGTTGTTGTAAAAAGAGAATTGTACTTCCTAAGATCCAAAATTGCAAACTAATAGCGTAAAAACATCTAATATCATGTCACACATTAAAATAAAGTTGTTAAGAAGATGCAATTACCTCACGCTTTTGAGCAAGTACACATCTCATTATCTAAATATAGGAAGTCACTCGTCATGGAAGGATTTTCATGTTGAATGATATTACTTTTCCCGACCTGCAAAACTAATGAGCTAAGCACAGTACACCTGCAGTCGTTTTACTGAAATAAATAACAGTAGTGCCTCATCCTACAACTAATACACGTTTGATCATTGATTAACCGTTGGCACTTCCCAAGCAAATACAATTTTTTGGGGGATTTATATTTCATCGACATTATAGACTGTTGTTCTGTACATTTCTGTATTATCTTAAGGGAGGCTTGTCCTTTTCATTTCCTTTTGAGAGCTGGTGCGGTGATAGACCTGATTGTTTGTTTGTATTAATTAATACATTTGTTTGTTTGCCTTGATTGTTTGTTTTCGGAGGATTGCCTGAAGGGGGCAGTCAAGAAAACATTTATTATTATATTATTAACATCCCTTGTTTAATCATGTTTTTTTTTTCAACAAATTGAAATGGAGGCGGGGCCGAATAGGCTATTTTTTTGCTGAGTTCGGTTAGTACACGTTGGCTATGGACTGGTGGCATGTTGCACTAAAATCAGAGGTCGTGAAGTCATCAGCAGAATATAACGACTGTTTGAAAAAATTGACTTCTACAGTCAGTAAAATACAATATTATGCACTTCATAAGAACAGACATAATTGTGTGCTACTATGTCTTTTTCATAAGATGTGGAACTTAGAGCTGAATCTGTTGCATTTTTAATAAATTTTTTCGGATATATAATTGTTATAGTGAATAGTGGTAAGTATTGTTACGAGCGTGATTAGGTTGAAAGGGTTCTCCCGTCGTCGTTCATAATTCTGGTATGTGAAGCTTTTTTGTTATGTTTGCACCACGATTTTTTGTTATGTGACGTTTTTAAGTCCTGTGTTGTAAAATGAATGCGTGTGAATCGATTGCCTTGTTGCGCAAGCGCGGTAATAACAGTAACAATGGTGCGGACAACAATAGATATCGTGGAAGCAACAATATACCTCGTTAAATAGCTATTAGCACCAATAGTTTGGCAAACATTTGCATCAGATAAAAACCAGATTAGGCAAGGTCAATAGATCTACGGGCTATTTAATATATACCGGTACGCCTGACAATACAATCGGCGTAAACAATCAACTTTATTCCGAATGTGCGCAGTCATGTACGTAACAAGGGAGGATAGGAAACAAAGTGTGTATGAAGCAATCAAGGCTTGCGAGCAGGTCTATGGCATGTAGCAGTAGGCTGCACGACGTGTATGTATATATTTATTTATTTATTTATTAGTCTTCTTTTAGAAGGGGAGCTACATCATTGATTAAAACATTGCTTTTTCATGGAGGCTCCACACGATACAATTTACAAACATAATACCAAAACAAATTAATAAACTGGAACGATAAAATTTGTGGAGAATGTCCTTTTGTACAATAAAAGAACAGTCAATTAAATACATCCCAAAATCAGGGTGGTATTTCACCAAGTTCATAAATTATGAACAACTTTAGGAACGACGGGTGATCAGTGCTGAATGATTAAAAATGTGATTGTAGTAGCACACAAGAACATGTTCCAGTTGTTCGTGAAGTCCTTCGCAACTTCACGGACACCACCCTGGCTAAGAATTTGAACAAATATTGCACCGGAACAAAATAGAAAATGATGAAATGTATGCAAATTTTTAACATGGTATGGTAAACTATTCGAAATTACTGCATCTTTCTCAGAACAATGTTTCCATTTGATTGATTGATTGATTTATTTCTATTTATTTATTCTTTTTTTTTTTTTTTTTTTTTTTCTTTCTTATCACTAATCTTTCTTTTATTTATTAAATCTTTACCTTCCGATTTTTATTTATCTATTTTTCTATTTATTTTTATTTAATCTATTTATTATTTTATTTATTTAATTTTTTGTTTTGGGGGGGGGGCTAACCCTAGATACCCTTCCCAGACCACCTGCCCGTGCCTAGCCATGAACTAATTGGAACATCACACTTCATGTTTGATCTTAAAGCTTTGAGACACGCTACTCAGCACAAAAACGCTCCGCGGGCAAGCCCATGGCCGTGGATTGGTTATTAATAGGCTTGGTGTTGATTTATATATTTGGGTGGGTTAATTTCCCAGGGCGTTTTAGCAATACGAGAAAAAATTCTGCCTTTACCACGAGTTCCCTACGGGCGGGGAGTTCACTCGAGGTTAAGCAGCAACGGACAGGGTGGGCAATTTGGTAATTCAAGCTTTGCTTTAAAAATCTGCCCGCCTGGCAGCAGAATGTGGAAACAGAGGGAATGGATATGGAGAGAAAATCAAATTTTTTTAATTACTGGAATTCAATTAGCCATTCGGTATATTTATTTTCTGATTCGTTGAAATTAATACTTTATAAAAGCAATTCTTTAAATTTAATTGTCGAGCTTCGTCTTCTGACGCAACTTAGGAAAGATCTAAATATTTTTACCATAAAATTTAATAGTTTGCTTGCAACGGGTTTAAGCATTACTGGCATCTCCCCTGACATGAGGTGATGGTGTATGTTTATTACATCACAAGATAGAAAGAAAAAACAATCAAACAATGGTAATATGTGAAATATTTTTAGCTTTTTATGCTTCTAAGTTAAAATCGGTCACTTGTAATGAAAGTTATTCTCCATCCGGTCCCCAAACGGAACCGTTAAACTCCTGCCCCTACCCACTCCCTACATGTCACTTCAACACTCGTCGGAAGCGCGATTAAATGCGCATGTTCTCTCACAAAACATCTTTCTTCTAAAAAACAGGTTATAATTATTATAGGTTTTAATAGAATTCCGCTCAGTTCTCTGTTCTGCTAGGTTAATTTCCCGGGACGCCGTGGGGGTCTGGTTAATGCCCGTGTTACAAAATTCATTGTCCCGGTCTCCCACTACATTTTCCCCAAATATGCGTTGTATGATTTTGGACATTACGGGGAGCTATCGTCGTGTGTAGGTAGGGGAACCCGTCGTTTGTGCGCCGGGGGCGACTGGGGCGAAATATCTGTAATTTAAAACGTACTTGCCAGGGGGCCGGGTTTGCTATCCTAGCAAATACTCCGACGTTTATCCATACCCCACTCCCAGACACTCCGCTCCTTTTGCGGGTGTACTCTAGCAAGGTGGGGAGCTGCAGGAGTTTTTGGGGTTTTGAGGCTAGCTTTTGAAAATAAAAGCCTTTCTGTAATGCCTAACGTCTTCTAAGATTAGCCCTGAGCTCGCGTGCTCCATCCGTAGTACCAGCCCGCCAGCAAATATTTAGGCAACCTCCTACCCACCTCATTCCGAGCACCTTGGGGTGTGACGGGAAGGAGCATTCCGTGGGGATTCCAGCAGAAAAAAAGAATGACTTTTTTTGGGGACGCAACGCCTCCGCGGGCCTTTGGACGCGTAACTCAAAAACGATATGGGGTTTATTTGAATGTAATAGCTATCGAAGGGGCTGGTCCTAATTTGCCTAGAGGGAGGGAGGGGGGGGGGGTCAATAAAAACAAAAAAATAATAATAATTCAAGCGGAAGCGAAGCTCTCGACCAGCTCAAAGTAAATATGAATTTAACTGGATAAACAGTTGAATGTTCGAAACTTATATTTCGACTGAACAACTCTTCCAAAAACAGATGCATGCAAATATATATTATACTTCCTAAAATAATTTTTCTCTACTTTTTATATTAATATGACAAGAATATATTGATGATGAGAGCCTAATTTTGATTTAAATTCCGTATTTATAGATTGGATATATCCGCATATTAATATAACATAGGGTTTAATGACACACTCTTAAAATCACCAGTGAGCGCAAGAAAAATACTATACATAATACTCAACCTATTTACCCACCCCAATTAATAATATCAGGAAGCAGGGGCAAGTCATGATCTGTTTCTGGGCTATAAAGGAAAACAATTTAATTTTTGTCTAAATGATAGAAATGACGAGGATGGAAACAAAAATAACGTCCATATAAATGATAACCGAAGGCAATGTTTATCTCACATTCGCCCCTCCCCCCCCAAGAAAATGAAAAAAAAAAAAAAACATGTTTAATTTCACTTTTAATATAATATAATTCCCTTTTTTTGCTTTTTTTGATTTTTATAATAACCTCAATATTATCATTGAGAAAAGTAGGAGAAAATGTGAGAGGCAAAAAAAAATTTAAAAAGAAATAGAATAATAGAAGAAAAGTGCCGAGGGGGCGGGGGCCCGAATAAGAGGTTGAAATTTTGTCTTTCCCCATCCTTGTATATATAATGCACGAGTTAGACCTTTCTCCTGACAACAAGTTACGACCTCTGTTGAAAATTCGGTAAAATATCTTTTTGAGGATTTTTTCCACAGTTGGGAAGCTTGCGGAAACTCGTAGGAGACGTGCCCGAAATATTTTTAATCAAAACTCGCCATCAAGTGTGATAAAACACAAGCACTTTTAAAAAAGGAGTGCGTAAAGAGGTACGGAACCTGACATCGTCTGAACATCTTGACAAACAATGATTAACACTACAGCTTCAAAACTCAGTTATGAGAGTAAACAAACACGTCGCTTCTTAACCACAAACCTCCCTCGAGACGCTACTCCGAGCATATACCTGGCTACTCCCAACTGTTGCTGCTCTCAGTCTCTTTTGCTACATCGTAAGTGTGGCTCTTTTACTGGCATTATTAAATTTCATAATCTCGGTGCATAGAGTCTGAAAAAAAATGTCCTGATTTTGAAAGGCAAAAAAATTACCTTCTCCGAGTTTCCTGATGACCGGGTCGCGTTTGAGCTCCGCCGTTAGCACTCTCAGAGGGACTCGTATATCCAACTCGCCCTCGTGTGAACAATGCAATTATATGTACGTGGGTCGGGTGCCGACATGTTTCGGACGATCATTCGTTTGGTCCATTGAGAGTGGGCGGATTGTGGGTGAGGGTTTGGGGGTGGCCTTTACCTGATACCCCTCCCGCAATAAAGTGCACAATAACCCAGTCAACTATCTCTCTTTATCCGTCGTATAGAGCAATCACACACCTCCCCGGCAATTTTTTCAACACCACAAAACCCCCGCCTATCACCTGAACCTCTCACCATATTTTATTCTCGCGGAAGACTTATGACTACGATATATGCCCTACTAAGTCAAAAAAGCATCTAATGAAATAAGAAAGAGATTCTGTTGATAAATTCTCAATGAATTAGGGGATTGGTTCTGTTGTTTTAGATTTTCACCAATAATGGTTGTTTTCTCGTGGCTCTTATTGTACTGCAAGATCAGGTAAATATTTGGTTTGAATTAAGTTAATGCTAACAGTCAACTTATATAGGTTTTTTTGTCCACCCCCACCACAGAAAACTAAATTACGTTGAGTTATTCCGGTGCGTCCAAAAAACAATTTTTTTTTTTTCTTCAGATCTTCCCGCACGGATGCTTACTCGTCATATGTTAGTCAGTAGAAATAATTGTATCAGTGGGCTCTCTAGTGTATGGGCGACGCTCAGTAAATCCACAAATGCCAATTCACATAGAGGGAAATGATCAGAATCAGAAAGCATGAGATAATGGATCACACCGACTACACTCTGGACACGACCACGTATCCTACACGTAAGCCCTCGTCGGGCTGCGACCTGTAAGGCATAACGTGCGCCGCTGTTTTCTCACCATTAGCTCAATCTATATTAAAAGCAATTTTAACTTTATTCTAAGTGTCCACTCGCCATAGCCCATTTTCCTCAGTTCGTTTGTCGCTTGGTTAAAAATCTTCCATTACAGGGTGTCTATAATTCCATTATTAAAAAAGTGTACTTTCGCTATTTATTATATAAAAAAGGGATTTATAAAATGAATTTCCATTATTAAATTGAAGATAGAATTATTTTGACCCAAAATGCATTTTAAATAATCCCACCCCAATAAAGGTTAACACTATTGTGAATTTTGTTTCCTAGTGCATATGTTTCTTTTTTGTGTTCTGTCGGCCCCTGCCCTCCTCGGTCTTTTGGGTTTAGTTGTGTGGTGTGTGAATGATGTGTGTGATATTAGTGGTTGGTTAGTTAGTTCGCGAAATAAACCACCCTCAATCCCTGATTACCAATCCAAAATCTATTTAATCTAACTTTTTTAACAAAAAAAGGTCCGAATCGCAAAAAACCCTCCCTCCTTGCTTTAAGGACCCATCTCTTCATGAGTAGTCTACTAACCAAGGGCCCATCAATAGTCACGAGTACCATACGAGTGTCTATTCCCGCTCCAAATCGTGTTTGTGGTGTTGGTTTGTTTGTGTTTTTGTGTGTTGGATATTTTTTTTTTTTTAATAATTAGTAAGCTAACGGGATTCTTAATTTTGAATTTATGTAATTAGGACACAGCAGAGTGAACAAGTAAGTGTCGCTAAGTAACCTTTCACATATTTACTGTGAACACTCTAATTTTATGAGAAATTTAAATATGAAGTATGGAGGGAATGTGTGGCGAGCACGAATTGGAACGGCAGAGGTGCTCTGTTTCTTTAACACTAAATTGATTTCCATCAAAAAATATTCAGGATATCATAATATATAAAAAAATACGCATTACAACCATTTGTTATAATCCGCCCGCTATCACTAATTACCCTTTAAATTTGGGCTCTCCGACCACCAAACTACCCTACCATACAACGACAAGCAGAATATTAAACCACTTTGCCAAATTGAAAGTGCTATCTAGCCGCCCCAACTCGTGTCTCCCTCCTCCTGCGTTTTGAACGGTCGAACCGACCGTGCAATCGACAACGAAAAAAAAACCTTCATTCCATGTGCCAACTCGACATGCCTTCAACCCCCAATTCGGAAGCTCCGCCCAAACCTGGACCCCGTCATTCTTTTGTTTCTCGTTCATTCGTACTTACTTCATATTAATCTCATTAAGGTAGGCGGGGACATGTGATGTTGTGTTATTCGCTAAACTAAATAAAAATGAGGCCCCTTCTGTTCCCTGTGACTGGGGCGGACCACAAGACCCGCAACTCGTACAACTTAGCATTTATTCTGCCTCAGGGGTTTTTTCATCATCATTGTGTTTAAATTTTTCGATCATCCGGTCATTCACACACACCACTCATCCCCTGCTTCTTTCCTTTTCTTTTGCTCGATATGTCTGGCAATCAAGGTTAGCCTCTCTGCGGTATGCTCTTTTTTGAAGTTAAACATTACGGGACGGGTTTTTTAATAATTATTAGATTAATGATATCAGGTTCAAAACAACAAATTTAAATCTGTGGGTGGGAATTTAATTAAAAGAAATTATATCATATCTATGTTTCTCTCAAGGTTTCTCCCTTCCCCACTATAGTAATTCATAATCTTCGCTTATGACGGTTCTCGCCCGCGATGGGACAATTATCGCGGATTTATCGTCTGATTAGTTCTTCTGTGGTGTGTCTATTTCGATACATTTAATTACTTCTGGGCTTAGTGTATATTGGTGAGGAGGTCGGTAGAGCGAGAAAAAAGAAGTATCAGCTTGATCAAAAATATGTACTGTACTATTCTATAAATGCATCCCTTAAAAAAAAAAAAAAATCTAACTTATGTTCCCCATCAGAAACGTGAGATTGGCATTGTCTAGTCCCCACGGCATTTAACCGCGATGGTATCGTCAATTCCGCGGAACATAATTTAGAACGAATTTGAGACGGATTTGATCAGC
>CALNVZ010003434.1:26916570-26935169 GCA_940671915.1 Paracentrotus lividus | reverse complement strand
CATAACAATAGAATTCTAGCTCACAGGGCGTCTATTGTCCTGACATAGCAATACAAACGTGTTTTCTAAAGGCGAAACGCAATCATGCCTTGCCGCAGGACTGCTGTAGCATTCCATTAAATTCTTTGACGTCATCACTCGCACTATTAAATTAGGGGTAATTTTACAAATATTCGGGAGGGGTGGCCTGGTTGAGGTTCGGTCATCTTTTTAATTAAATACTTTCTAGATGGACAATAAAAACGCCTTAATTTGGAATTGTTGTATTATATAGCATATTAGCTTTCGTTTTGGGCTATTTCATTTGTCGGTCCGGTCTGGGACTTTAAGGTGCTGTCATTGAATTTACCCCGATGTTTAGACATTATATCGTCGATATATTCATATTTTATCATGTGCTCAATTTTGGCGCTATTCAGTCAAATGAAAAGTGAAATATAAGCAATATAAGCAATACACAATTCGCTACTCTGTTATCGCCATGAATCTGTCGGCTTTGAGGATCAGACATCAAAGGCAGCATTGAACCTGTATATTCTTTTGTGCGTCTTTAGAAAGTGACAGCGTTTCAATAAATTAGTTGCCAGTTGGAACTCCATCTCTCGTACCTCCTTGAGATACCACCCTAAATAAAAACAAAATTATCATCATTGCCTACCCCTTTATCTAGAAGTTAACAAAAAACGAAAGGTCGATGGCAGTCACTAAATCAAAGGAAGGCTACCTATAGCGATGAAAATTCCAAGGTAGGCCTTACAACATTTATAAATACAATTCTCTCAAAAGCTATACGGAGGAACATTCCAAGGTAACTTCATTTTTCGTTGCTCTATCATACAAAGAATGTTCTTTCAGAAGTTAAAAAGATGAACATTCCAAGGTACGTTCGTCTTATGAATGCTTTTTCGTTGCTCTATTCATACAAAGAATGTTCTTTCAGAAGTTAAAAAGATGAACATTCCAAGGTACGTTCATCTTAGGAATGCTTTTTCGTTGCTCTATTCATACAAAGAATGTTCTTTCAGAAGTTAAAAAGATTAACATTCCAAGGTACGTTCGTCTTATGAATGCTTTTTCGTTGCTCTATTCATACAAAGAATGTTCTTTCAGAAGTTAAAAAGATGAACATTCCAAGGTACGTTCATCTTATGAATGCTTTTTCGTTGCTCTATTCATACAAAGAATGTTCTTTCAGAAGTTAAAAAGATGAACATTCCAAGGTACGTTCGTCTTATGAATGCTTTTTCGTTGCTCTATTCATACAAATAATGTTCTTTCAGAAATTAAAAAGATGAATATTCCAAGGTACGTTAATTTTCGTTGCTCTATTAATACAAAGAATGTTATTTCAGAAGTTAAAAAGATGAACATTTTACGGTACGTTCATCTTATGAATGACTTTTCGTTGCTCTATTCATACAAAGAATGTTCTTTCATAAGTTACAACGTTGGGAATTCCAAGGTAGGCCTACGTTTTGAAACAGCAAAAGCATTTTCGTCGCTCTTTATATTCTTTTCAAATTGTTTTTCAGAAGCTGAGAGAGTCGTTCAAAGCATGTATACAAACACCCGATTCTTGTTGAAAGAGCTCTCAAGAGCAGGCCACGAGTTCTGTTGACAAAATAAAAACATCGGAAAAGGAAGATTTTTTCTTTCTTTTCTTTCTTTTTTGTTGTTGTTGTTGTTTTGTTATTAATCTTTTTTTTTTTCTAAACAAATAAATGATCACATCTTTTGCAGTGCAATTTTCCCCTCCATATTGGTATATAAAACGCAATCACTTATGTTTTTGAGTCGAAATTATGTACGAATTAATTTGGAAACATGCGTTTTTCATTCATCAGCGCCATCACAAATGCATTAGGTGAACTCATTTATTATGCTTATGCTCTATGGTGTTATATCACAGGGGGCCGCGGAGCCGGGGGGGTGGGCTGGGGCTGCAGCCCCCCCCCCCCCACTCTTTTTCGCAGACCGTGTACAAACAACGCGAAAAAAAAAAATGGACCATCATTTATTTTTAGCCTGTTCAGCCCCCCCCCCCCCCCCCCCCCCCCACTTTCGGCTCAGCCCCTCTCACTTCAAAAAACGCGTTCCGCTGGCCGCCCTGTATTCACTTGCCCAGAGACGGCACTGGGACGACCTGAAGAGCGGGTTTTAGACGGTTTTGAAATTAGTCGCGGAGACATAAACGAAGAAAAAAAGAAAAGAAGTATCGGAGACCTCTCCATGACGGAAAAAACCTCATTGGACCTGTCTACTCCATTAGTCAAGAAACTTGTTAAAGTCTTTCATTCAAACGAATACAACGAATGATTCTTGATAATGTACACGAGGGACAGTAGATAACGTAAGATCAAAGAATGTAGTAGGTTCTTATGGTCCAAGGCACATTCCATTTGTGTGCGATAGTTTGGGCAGGGTGATATCTCACTTCGCGGAGACGTCTCCGCGACAGAATAGAAAATTTCGCCTCCGCGACGTATAAAAAGTATGACAGACGTCTCCAATATCGCGAAAACGTCTCCGAGACGTCTCCGGGATAATTTATTTTTTAAAAATTAATCCGTCTCCAAAATTCAGGAGACGTCTCCGAGACGTTTCTAATACTTTTTATCCGTCGCGGAGACGAAATTTTCTATTTCGTCGCGGAGACGAAATCGTTTGCGCCACTAGAGACGTCTCTAAAACTTGGGAATGACAAAGCCATGCTGACAAATCCGTCTCAAATTCGTTTCAAATTAGTTTCCGCGAAATGAGATACCACCCTTAATGCTGATTAGAAATGCAATCTCATTTCTTTATGGGAAAAAGTTAGATTTTTTTTTTAAGGGATGCATTATAGAATAGTACAGAACATTATTTGACAAGCGATACCGTTATGACTCTACATTACACTAAGGGTGGTATCGAATAGACACCCGGAGACTATAGACGTATCCGATATTGTTTCCATCGCGGAGACGTATAAGAGATTATAATACTTTGGGGAGGAAACCTTGAGAAACATAAGTTGATAATTTTTTTCCCCCCAAGTTTAAATTTGTTGTTTTGCTGAATCACAATAAAAACGTAATGTTTACTTGGTCGGGGCTACCTATGCCAACATATCAGCAAAAGAAAGGAAAGAACAGAATGATGTTGAAATACATGATTCGAATTTAAACACAATGTTGAAAAACCTGAGCAGAATTAAATGCTAGTCGATTCGGTCTTTTCCCCCCATCACAGGAAAGAAGCTCATTTTTATTATTTGACAATAACACAACATCACATGTCCCCGCCTCCTTAATGAATAATATGAATAATACATGAACGAAAACAAAGATGACGGTCCAGGTTGGGCGGAGCTTCCGATTTTGAGCATGTGATTGGACAATGGATAGGTTTTTCGTTCGATGATTCGGTCGACCGTTCAAAACGCAGGAACACTAATTGGCCTATATAACTTTCAATTTCGCAATTGAATATCTGCGATATTTTCAAGAATATAGTGATGGCTTGTTTAATGCGATTGAGATATTGAATGTTGAGAATCTTGAAGCGCCTTGCCGTCCAAGTTCGTCCATTAAATTCTTAAAAAGGTCGAAATATGTAAATACTACGACACTACGTTCACTCTGCGTGTACATATTCGATTAAGCCCGTTATGCTAAATTAAAAAAAAAAACCAAAAAAAAAAAACGTAGCAATAACTCTATTACTGTGAAGATGGTATAACTACACAAATTTCTTACAAGATTTTTCATTCGACTTTTTTAAAAATAATTAAATATTTTGGTGAACAGGATGGGGGCTGGTATAGGACTAATAAACACAAACACACACACACACACACACACTCACCAAAACACACACAGACACAAAAGAACATTGCCTGAAACAATCACAAATGTCCTTTTGGTTTATTTAATGTTTTCAAAAAATTCTACTCAAAATAAGGAAACATTTAAAATCCCTTTATAAATAAAATGCGAATACACTTTGTAATTATGGATTATAGCCCCTGTAATGGAAGGATTAACAGCGCAACGCAGGAAATATGGCGAGTTGACACTTGAAAAGTTAATGTTTTAATTGAGCAAGAAAAACAGCCACTTATGCTACAGTCACCCAGACACTTACGTTTAGATACGTCTGTGGTGTTGTAATCTTATTTCATCTTCTATTCTATCATTTCTTATGTAATTCATTGTTTTACTGGATGAACGAAATGATCAATATTTCTACTGCTAACTATGACGAGTAAGCATCCGTGGGGATCTGAAGAAAAAAAAATTGTTTTTGGACGCAACCGGAATTAACTCAACGTAAGTGTCTGTGTGACTGTAGCATTACTATTAATCAAAACCAAATATTTACCTGATCCTTGCAGTAGAATAAGCCACGAAAACACCATTATGGTGAAACTCTTAAAACCAACAGAACAACCCCTAAATCATTGAGAAATATCAACAAGAAGTCCTCATTTCATTAGATGCTTTGACTAGTGGATACGTGTCTACCGCGATATTTGGGTTCGTATAGCGGGTTAAAAATGCCGGGTTATTGCTCAAGCGACGGAGGAGTGATGGGGAGTCTGGCGAGGATCAGGAAAGCACAACCACAATCCGCACTCTCATGGACACGAATGACCGAAACATGTGCGTACATATAATGCATTGTTCACACAGAGGCGAGTTGGATATACGAGTCTCTGAGGGCTACGGCGAGCTCAAACGCGCGGAAACTCGGGGTAAAATGGTACATTTTTTCAAGCTTGCACCGAATGAAATGCCAGTTAAACAGAGCACACTACGAGTAGCAAAGAGAGAGCAACGAGTAGTACCGAGTATATGCTCGAGTACGTCTCGAGTTTAAAAGAGTGTATAACGAGTGAAGTCGAGTTAATCATGTTTGTCAAGAGTTTCAGACGAGTAGTTCCGACCTCTCTACGACTTTAAAAAGTGGGTTTTCACACTGAGGCGAGTTGAAAGTACGAGTCCCTACGAGTTTCCGCAAGCTCCAACTCGTGGAAACTCAAGTTTTTACCGAGTTTTCAAAGAGGTCTATCTTTTTCAAAAGTCTAACTCGCATTTATATAAAGAGGAAAACAAAATTTCAATTTATGCCCCCCCCCTCCCATTTTTTTATTTATTTATTTTTTTAAATTTTTTTTTGCTCTCACATTTTTTTCTCAGGTATATTGAGGTTATTATAAAATCCAAAAGCAAAAAGGGAATTTATATTAAAGTGATTAAAATGTTTTTTTTTTTTCTTTCTTGGGGGGGGGGGGGGCGAGTGGATAACTTGCCTTGTTATCATTTTATGGCGTATTTTTGTTCACTCTCGCATTCTATCATTTAGACAAAATTAAATTGTAGCCCAAACAGATCAGACTGCCCTGCTTTCCGAATTATTAATTGGTAAATAGAGTATTTGCGCTTTGCGCTCACGTGATTTAAGAGGTCATAACCATGTTAATAATAGGGATTATCCAACTAAAACGAAATTTAAACAAAATTAGGCCTATTCAATATATTCTTGTCATATAAAAAGGGAGAAAATTATTTAGATAATATTTGATTGCAGAGGAATTTTCAGTCAAATATAGTTTCGAACATCCTGTTTTCCGTTAATTTTTTATTGAGTGGGAGCTCGCTTGAATTATTATTATTTGTTTTTATTTGACCCCCCCCCCCTCCCTCCCTCTAGGAAATTTAGGACCAGCCCCTCGAAGCTATTACATTCAAATAACCCCTATCGTTGAGTTACGTCCAGCGTTGCGTCCAAAAAAGTCATTTTTTCTGCGGATCCCCACGGATGCCTTCCCGTCACACCTCAATATTAGGGTGCTTTTGCTGGACTACGGAGGAGCTAATCTAGAACGTTAGCATTAAGAAAGGCTTTATTTTCAAAATAGCTCAAACCCCAAACTCCTGCATACTGTTAGTACAGGCAAAGGAGTGTGTAAAACTGGTATTTGCTAGAAACGGCTGGCAAGCGTTTAAATTACATGTTTTCGTGTGCACAAACGAGGGTTTCCCCTAGCTACAAGAGATAGCTCCCCGTTGTCAAAATCTACAACGCTATTTTGGGGAAATGTAGGGGAGACCGGGGACAAATGTAACACGGGGCAATTGTAACAGAGGCTCCCATTCCTAGCAGAAACACGCTATAAACTTAAAATTTGTAGAGAACATGCGCATTTAATCGCTCCACATGCTGTATGAGTGTTAGCAGATTTAACGGTTCGTGGAACTTTCTACAGCGTTTTTTGAGCATAAAAGTAATATTTCACATTACCCATTGTTTTTCTTCTGGACAAATATGTGGATGAGCTACGGCTGCCATTTATGTATATTTAGAAATTATGTTCTCAGGCCAATTTTTGCTAAAGTTTCAACGACGAATACCGAAGCTAAGATAGAAAAAAATCTCTCCAAATATGGTCACATCTGCCAGGGGCAATTGTAACAAGCTGTTACAATTGCCCCTGTTTCTGTTAAAGTAACTCCCGTAGGAACTCGGTAAAGCAGATTTCCGCTGAATCAACACCAAGCTATTAAATAACCAATCAGGGGCCGCGGAGCGTTTTTGGAAGTGGAGGGGCTGAGCGGCAAGTGGGAGGGGAGTGGGGGGAGGGGGGGGGGCTGAACAGACTAAAAATCACAAATGTATGGTCATTTTTCCGTTTTTGTACAGCCCATGAAAACCGAAAAGGCGTATTTACAATGGGGTCCTATAAAATGAGAAAGAGAATAGGGACCCCCCCCCCCTGACTTGTTTTTTCTTATTAAAAAACGCACATATTAAAAGAGAGAAAAAAGAAAGAGGTAGGGAGAGAAAGGGAGAGGCGGAGAGAGAGAGAGAGAGACAGAGGGGGGGAGGGCAGATAGGAAAGTAAAAAAGTAAAGAGGGAATGAATGAAGAAAAAAGAAAGATAGAAAGAAAGAAAGACAGAGGAGAAAGAGGGAGGGATGGCAGCCCCCATAAAAAAAATTAAAATATATTTTCAATATGATACCTGAAAATATATGTCCAATACGTTTTGTTAAAAGGGCAAAGACATATTGATTTTGCCAGAAGAAAAAGAAGTGGCGTAAATTTTGAAGATTGATTTTACAAAAAAAAAGAAAGAAGAAAAAAAAAAGCTGTCATTTTTACTTCTTCTCAGAAATGTATCACTTTATTTTGAAAGAATGCGTTAAAGTCAAAAGGCGTAAGCCTAACATAAAGTGTTATACAACAGTTGTCAGTTAAAAGATAAATTGTGTAGGTACAAAGTAGATAAAGAAACCAAAATATGTATTAATGAAGGTTCTATAATTCTACAGTTAAAGGGTGAAGCCACAACAACCTAAAAAATAATCATTAAAAAAAAAAAAAAAAAAAAAAAAACTATCATAACTTTTGCCCCATTTCATGCATATAACAAGTTGAAAATGTAATATAAATGAGTCAAGCATTGTCATGTTTCATTATAATTAGTTTATGTGGTTAATGATGTTTAATTTGTCATGTGCATAGCTTTGATAAAGAAAAACAAAATGTTACAAGTTCATGTGATACAATTGCCCCGCACGTCTGTTACAATTGCCCCTGGTCACGGGGCAATTGTAACACTCGACCTCTTGTTTTGAAATGGTAATGGCTTCAAAATGACTTGTTTTACTTAACCCAAACCTATTCATATGTCAAGCTAAGATATGCATATTTCATTTTATTTAGTTTTAAGCAAGGATTTAGCTTTAATAAAGCTGATAGGTCAAATTTGGAAAAAAAAAACTGTTACAATTGTCCCAGGTCTCCCCTACGTTCTCCCGAAACGTAGAACGTATAGGTTCTCAGCGGAGAGTCAGTTATAAGCCAATAAGCGAGCGCTTTGATAGGAATGTATACAGGGATTTCCCCCTTCGCTAAAACATAAAAGAAGCATACTTTGAGTTGACTAATCATAAAGGCTGGGCGGTAGGTTATTTCTTTTCATATCAGCAATGTTTTAGGTCAGCTGTTATAGGCCAGGCATAGACGCATTTGACACAATAAAACCTTAATTGGTATGAAAAAAAAAGAACTAGGTATCCCCGGTAAAGTAGCCTTTGGATTGAATTCGTATTGCAACAATAGACGTTGAAAATACAGCCACTGCCGGGCGCCATTGGCATCCTTTATGCAAGATGACAAACGCGGGATTTGATCGCATTCTGCATACTTCGTAAGTTCTTGTCTCGTATACAGTGCGTCCCAAGAAAGAGTAAACCCAACTTTGAGACCCTCATATTAAGATTGTATGTCTTATGTGTATAATATGTAGGGGTGGCATAACCAGTACCTTCAGAACCTTGGGCACTTTCTTCCAAGTTTTGCCACAAGAAACCCTGGCTTCTGAGCATTCATTCATTGTTTTAGGTCAGTCTTCCTGGGTCTATTCATTCATTCCAAGGACAAAATATTTAAAAAGACTAATTAATTGCAAGGGTTGCTTTTGCTCAAACTTGGTATAATATACTATCAGACAAATTTTACGATTTTTTTCTAAACCTAAATGCTCAGTCGACCGTTACAATACAGTTGTATTACACTTGTACGTTTGGTATGATTGAATATAGAGTGACAATTTATGATGAAATAAACCTCAAAGTCACAAAACATTTCAATGTGACAGATGCTTTTAAAATTAGTTGTTTTTTCTGTGTCGCACTGTATATCAAAGCCCTATATGTGATACGTCACGTCGAAATGAGAGACTAGTCGCGATTTTTGAAATCCATTTTATTTGATATTATTGATCCCTGATTCATTGCTTGAATTTGAATATATAACCGACTGTAAGAGTAAATGAAGTGGAGATATTTAGCCTTGAACGCGAGGAGAATTGGTGCTCTTGGAAATCAAATCAAGAGAAAACGTCTGGAAGTTTGACTTCCGTTTGACTCCGCCAGAAAAATAAGACATTTTGTCACGTCGTACTCACGCGAAATGCCCTAGAACCACTTGTTACAAAGGTGAAACGATTGACCAATGAGGGAGGCTGCATCTAGGTATACAGAGAAAATACTCGTCCGTCAGCATGATCGAGGCAAGCGCAGCAAGCGGAAACAAGGCGATGTTGTTCAAATAACATCAACTTCTCAAAAAAAAGAAGCTGAATTGGTTAGTTGTTTTATATCTTCGTCAAATAAATAAAAACGTCATGCTCTTCTAATTGTTTAAGAAAAGTCGCTCTTTTAAGAAAAGTGTTACCAATCTGGCGCTAAATTAGTTAGAAAAAACTATTTTAAAACCTTTTGGGGGGGTTTATTTCGATGTTTGCGGCGTTCTTGAATGTAATCGCGTATACTCTTACTCATAATAAAGCGAGTCATTTTGATCTGACTCTGTTGGAAATTTTGAACATAATAATGGTCTAAGACTAAATTTTCTTGTACAGGGGCTTATGCATTTGTTTTATATCTTTGAATAAGTATATGAATAGAGATAAGCCTCCAAAATGTTTTAATAATATTTGCGCTCACGATGTATTTAGAATTCTCTGATCACGTTTTATGAGTGGCTAGGTTTATAGCTTAAAACAATGAAATAAAAACGTAAATGATTTGCTCGATCTCGTCTTTTTTGATCAAACTTGTTACCAGTAATAGAAGATATTAATATTTTTAGAATGAATTATTTTAAGAGTAAATCGTATTTTGTTTCGTGGTGTTTAGTAAACGCTACTTTCTTAAACACGTTCTCTTAAAATAAAATGCAGAAGACTTTAACTAATACTTGTATCAGAAGTATTATCACGTCACTCTTTGTATGCTCTATGTTTCCTGATGGAACCAATTTGTTTATAGGAGGTTTTAATTTCATCAGGACAACAGATATCGGGCCCCTAAAATAAATGCTGAAATTAACTCTTTGGATCAGTAGCTAAGTCAAGCAATAAGTAGCTTTTCCCCACATAACCCCCCCCCTCTCCCCATCCGATTGTTAGATTTGACATTCGTTTGCGTGCTCCGCTATCCGGATGACAGCTTTATCCAGCAGGTTGTGGCATCGCACGCAAAATTTCTGAGTGCAGCTATAGTCCGGCAGCCAAGGGGGTAAGGTTGCATTGGAATGTTATAGTTTTTTTTTTAAACTGATTTTGACTGGTAAGAGACCTTCTATTTTAACAATCCACATGCTGGAGCTCTGTCAGCATTGAGCAATTTAAGATATACGCGAAAATCCAAAATGGCCGCCGGCGGCCATCTTAGATTTTCTATCTCCTTACTTTAACATACCTAAAATATTCAAAATCTGGAATATAGGGGTTTTAGGGGGTGGAGAATCCAAATCTGAGGTTATTTGGGGGATACAAGCATGTTTTGGTGGCGAAATATGACAAAAGTGGCCATTTTCCAAGATGGCCCCCATATAACATGCAGTATATAGACTATATAGGCCCTACACAGGAATACCTTTAATTCCCCCATCTAAATTCAAGTGGACAGTCAAGTTGGGAGGATGGGCATAATGAAGAGAATTCATCATGCATTAATCTTGATCAAGAGAAATATTCAAGATACCTATGTTGCTGATATGTATATATATATATATATGCCTTTAATCGTCTTCAATGTATCCTTCTGATATGACAATTTTCTTTCCTTTTTTTTTTTTTTTTTTTTTTTTTTTTTTTTTTTTTTTTTTTTTTTTTTTTTTTTTTTTTTTTTTTTACTACGCTTCTTACTGAAAGTAATACCTTTGGGATGATGCAATATAATGATCTAATGACAGCATGCAGCTTAATATTTATTAAATCAAACTATGAGGAGGGGACCATGGTCAATATATTCATCTCCATAATGAAATATTTGGCATAACAGTGCTTCAATTCATCTGAATTGCTTTAAAACATTGCACAAACTGCTGTAACAGCGGTTTCATATGTTTGATTATTTACTCATTGTAGTGTAGATACACTATTTATTATTATCTCTGCCTATTACTGTTAAAACAAGATGAGAGTGTGATGGTGAAAAAAACTAATTGAAACAATTTAATGATTATCTTCATTACAAAAAAAAATAATATATATGACTTGCTTTAATAAGCATAATAAGTTTCTTTCAGCATTAGGCGCAAACTTTTTTAAAAGCTGTAGGCGAAGGTGATATAAAACTCTGTATCTACTCTAAAACTTTGTTAAAGCTAAGACTAAAATTGTACTTTTTTAACTTCAATGCCATTTTATTCATTTGATTCATCTTCACTGGAACTCTGGAAACATTTCTAGCAAATCCTTGTTTGGGCATTTTGACCATGTTGACAGGTTATGGCACTACATGGGTAAAATGATGTACAGCCTATGCAAATACTGTACAAGGCATGTCTCTATACTTAGATTAGATTGGATTAGATTAGATTGAGGATGCTTGGACGAGCTACATGTACATGTACTTCTGCTGAGACTGTAATAGGTAGTAGAGATTTTGCATTCTGTACAATATGTGCATCCATAATCGAAAATCTTTGGGTCTGGGAAATTAGGACTGGGTTCAAGGGCATTCCTCCAGATCCAGGTTTGCAGATAAGCATGTTATGTTGTCACCATTGTCATGGTGGGAGTACATGTATACCCCTGGTTATACTCCTTTCGATCAACATATAATCCAACGTGCCTCTGCCATTGACATGACTGATGTACATGATTATGGGGTTGCCCATAGCAAGCTCCAATATATCCTACTGACACCATGAACCTGCATCCCAGGATTGTTTCTCATGAGCTTCCACAGAGTTCCCTTTCCAATACCCCCAACTGTGTCCCAGCCAGTCAGTGCATGACCTGGTAGCATCAGGAAAATGATGTTTTTCAGCTTGTCGACTGTGTCAGGTATATGTCAATGATGGTCCCGTCTTTGATTGTTGACTCCAGGCACTGGTGACTCCATCACTAAAAATGATGAAAGACCTTGCTCGTGGTTATAATGAAGCAAAAGGATATAATGTCATCTGCGATTACTTGCCTGAAACTTCCCTCATCGGTTGCCAGTTTGATGGCTTGCTAGCTGGACAATAAAGCTGATGGCCTTCGACCCCATATTCTCATCACTACCACCTCCTTTGATATAGGAGCACAGAAATCTTCTGGAAGATTGTGTTCAAATTCTCTCATATCTGCTTCATTCCTATTTCATGAGCAGCATTAACTCACTCTGGATCAATACGGCCTTTCACAACATTGACTATAGTTTCTGGATGATCCTGTGACTCAAAAGTCAAGTTCTTAGACAAACCATCATGGTGACATGTGTTGCCTAATGAACATGATATTGTGTTTCAATATTGATGAACTTAGACGTATGACGGTTTCTAGAAACGGGCTCGAAATTTACCTCCGATACCTTTTCTGTTGGTCTTGTCTGCAGATATATGAGATGTATTTTCCTTATTAACAAATAGGTCTTGAAGCAGATTTCCACGAAAATGCTAGCTGAAGGTCCATGTCTTCATGGTTTCAGGTTTGAGCATGGTTTTGATGATGTCGCTCTTGCCAATTCCATACCTCATGAAGGTACTCTCCATAGACATATTGCTCCAGATACCATAACAGAGCCCTTGATTATGGCGCTTACATGCTCACCTTGCCAGAAATTCCAAAAAACTCTTCCAGACTCTTCCAGTGGTCCAGTAGAAGGAGATGAATCAGATTATATGCACAGGCTTTGTATTAAATATGCAATAAAATTTGACCATTTGCTTTTTGTTGGAGCAGATACACACACATATATATAAATTCGGCATTTAGCTGTAAAAGCAAGTGGCGCCAAATGCTAAATGAAACTTATTGATACAAGTGATTATCTTCATGTTTGTTTTTCCTTCAAATGAAGACAATCATCGACTTAATTAAATTAGTTTTTCAGCATCATATTATCAGTCTGTTTCAACTGTCATAGGCCTATAGGTAGAGGTAATATCAAAGAGTGTATCTGCTACAATAAGCAAGAATCAATTAAGTGATTTTTACAGCAGTTTATGCAATGTAAAAGGCGATTCCGAAGAATTAAAGAACAGTTATGTTAACCTCTCCCCAATCAGGCGGTCAACCATACATGTATGCCCATTCCCTACATATCAGGAAAATTGATTTATTTATAAGGGGCTAAGCTCGGGGGAAAAACACTTAAAATCATTGAAATAGTGGTCTTTACCATTTTTTCGGGCGAAATTTCCCTGAATTATATTTATTTAGGGGTATAGTTTTTTAATCTTTTCGGAACATTCTTGAAATAGAGTCCCAAATATGGTTTTATAAACCTGTTATTTTTGGGGTTTCCCCTCCAAAAGCTTGTAATACAGAGTAATTTTATGCTGCTTCCCTTCCAAAAGCTTGAAAACAGGTAAAAGTGCACAAGTTTGATGCGGCATCCCAACCCCCCAAAAAAGCAAAACAACGAAAAAACGAGTGATATCTGTCTGAATCCTCGACAAGTATTGTTCACTATCCGAGTTGGGGGGGGGGGGGGTGTCAAACTATTAGGGAGTGGAATATTTCCTCCCCTCCTCACAGCTAGGTTAATGTACCATGTAGGCAATCTTAAGCTGCCATTAGGTTATTATATTGCATCATCCCAAACAGATTACTTTCAAAACAAAAGGTAGTACAAAAACATCAGAAGGATACACTGGAGATGATTAATAAGCCTATATACATCTATATCAGCAACATATGTATCCTAAATTTTGCACTTAATTCTGATATTATTTCATTTATTGCACTGTCAATTCTTTTAATTAGGTCTATGCCCATTCTCCCAACTTATCAAAATTAAAAATGGGGAATTAAAACAATCATAAGGTATACACGTGTATATAGTCAATTATACTGCCTGTTCTATGGGGGCCATCTTGGAAAATGGCCGCTTTTGTTATATTTCGCCACCAGAACATGATTGTATCCTCAAAATAACCTCAGATTTGGATTCTCCACCCCCTAAAACCTCTATATTCCAGATTTTGAATATTTTAGATATGTTAAAGTAAGGAAATAGAAAATCCAAGATGGCCGCCGGCGGCCATTTTGGATTTTCGCGTATATCTTAAATTGCTCAATGCTGACAGAGCTCCAGCATGTGGATTGTTAAAATAGAAGGTCTAAACAGCCAAAATCAGTTTTAAAAAAAACTATAACATTCCAATGCACACTTCGGCCAAAAGTCAATGGGCTGACTGCCGGACTATAAAGAGAGTTTAGTTCGCTATTCGCTCACAAAAACGAAACAAAAAGCCAGTTGAAATCACACATCACATGACCGTGAACGTCCAATAAACAAAGCCATGCGTTGCTAAGGGCGGAGCTAAACGGAGAGGGGAAATGAGCGTGGACGTTCGCTTGTATGTCCGGAAAAAAAAAATTATGACCGAAAAAAACACTCGCCGAAAAACTGCTTTTTTACCACATTCCCGTTATCATTTTCACTCATTTTTTTAACAGAGCAAAGATGAAGCATGGTAGAACCAGAAAATCAAAAAAGAAAATTTCCTCAAAATTTTGGGTTATTTATTAGTTTGTCGATTTACTCGGATCTTTGATCTGCGACTTCTCTCTCATTTCGACAAGACGTATCACATATATTGATTGAATCTTCCTTGCAACAATAGACGTTACAATGTCTCACAAGCCAAAGGGAACATGTGCGGTTACCATTGGAAACTTTTATTCAAAGTTATTGAAGAAGATAGAAAACGAGGGTTTGCAGGCATTCTGAAAATAGTGCCCTCTTTTATGCTAACGTTCTAGATAAGCTCCCCGTAGTCCTGCGAAAACACCCTATTGTGCGTACCGATACGGTTCAGTTTCGGACAGATACGTATGCTTACGTTCCTTGCGGATGACAGCGTCCATGCTGCGTTCATGCTGCGTCCACTCAGTCAAATCTATACGCAGCGGACGTAACTAAACGTAAGTGTCTGTGTGATGCTACAGTCACACAGAACTTACGTTTAGTTACGTCCAGCGTTGCGTCCAAAAAAAGTCATTTTTTTCTGCGAATCCCCACGGATGCCTTCCCGTCACGCTTCAATAATTATAAGATATACGGGACAAAATGCGGATGATGCGAATAGTTACCTCCAGAAACGATATATTTTTTGTTTAAAATAAAGGAACCAATCGAAAGATAAAACATCCCAGAAGAGACAACATGCAGCGAAATCGCTAATTTACGCAATTGATTATGAGATTATATTATAGTTTTCAAAAAGGTTTACCTTTTTCAAAAGTTTAACTCGCATTTAACACGCATAGAAGAGGACAAGAGAATTTCAATTTATGGCCCTACTTTTTTTGCTCTCAAAATTTTTTTTTTAACGTATATTGAAGTTATTATAAAATTCAAAAGCAAAATGGAATTTATATTAAAGTGATTATAATGTTAAAATTTTCCTCTTTTTTTTGGGGGGGGGGGGCGAGTTCATAACTTGCCTTGCTTTAAAACCATTTTATGGCGTATTTTTTTATTCACTCTCGCATTCTATCATTCAGACAAAAGTAAATTGTAGCCCAAACAGATCAGACTGCCCTGTTTTCCGAATTATTTAATGGTAAATAGAGTATTTGCGCTTTGCGCTCACGTGATTTAAATTACGTAATTAAAACAAATTGATATCAATAATCCTTCTTGACCGAGCATCGCGCTCTCAATATGTCATAACCATGTTTATAATAGGGATTATCCAACTAAAACGAAATTTAAACAAAATTATTCAATATATTCTTGTCATATAAATTATTTATATAAGATTGATTTCAGACGGATTTCAATCAATATGGTTTTAAACATGTTTTCGTTAATTTTTTTATTGAGTGGAAGCTGCTTGATTTTTTTTTTTTTTTTTGCCCCCCCCCTCTTCTAGGAAATTTTAGGACCTATTACATTTATATACCTATCGTGTGAAGCAAGAACGGGTGTTGGTGACTCTAAAGTGAAAGGACGCAATTATCGCCGCTTAAAGCCGTTGACGGGAGTAAATAACTAATCGATTGAAGCTAGTAGGCATATAAAATACAATCCATAAATTAAATTAATTTCATTAAAGTATATAAAAAGATGATTGAACTCAACCAGGCATCCTCCAAGTATCGTAAAAGTACCTCTATTATATAATGCGGTGATGACGTCAAAGAGTTTAAGGGAATGCTACGCCAGCATGATTGGGTTTTCGCTTTAGAAAACACGTTTGTATTGCTATGTACAGAAAATGAATTCTAGGCACTGGGGTTATTGTTTGACATAGCAATACAACGTGTTTCTAAGCCGAAACCCTATCATGCCTGGCAGCAGTCATTCCTATAAACTTCTTTGACGTCTCAACGCTTATATAATAGGGGTATTTTACGATATTGGGAGGGATGGCTGGTTGAGGTTGATCACCTTTTAATGAATACTTTCTAATGGAAGAATAAAAATGCTTAAATTGGGAATTGTGTATTAGGAAGAAGATATTAGCTTTCGTTTTTTATATGTAATTTTGGTTTTCATTTCTCGGTCCGGTTGGGACTTTAAGTGTTTGTCCGTGCCTCTTTAATGTATTGTTTACGGTATTACAGTTTGTTACGTTTAATACGGATAATCGCGAATACTTACGGTGGAGCAAATAACGAATTGGACGGAATTATGAATTTCCGGATGGTCTGCGTCTTAGATACGGATAGGTTCAGTTACGTACGTTACGTTTAGTTACGGTTACTTACGTAAGTCGGCATCGTAAAAGATGCCTGCGAAACTTTGAACATTTCAAATTTCGCAGGCTTCGCGAGTCATTGTGCTTCGAACGGTTCGGTTCGGACGATACGTTTCTTAGTTCCCGTGCGATGTGGTCCATGCTGCGTTCATCTGCGTCACCCCAAATCTATACGCAGCGACGTACTAACGTAAGTGTCTGTGTGACTGTAGCATGACTGTAGCATTGCTCTGCATGGTTTGAAGATATTTGTGGCAGACGCTCGCAGTTCATACAGTATAAGATAAATGTCTTCAAACTTGAATATAATTGGGAGTCCTCAAGGTCTGTTTTGGCAACATTGTTTTACTTTATGAATGATTACAAACTCCAAAGTTTCTTCAATTTAGGTTATTGCTGATGACTCCAATCTCATATGAAAAGTGAACATAAAAGGACAGTGTTATTTTATCAAAACACGCACAGTTCCACTACAGTGCACTAACGACAGAAGAATCTTACGGAAATGTGTGTACTGGGTATAGACTCTTCTACGTCTGACCGCGATATCGCGATAAATGCCTGAATAAACGTGTAAAGGAGAGTGCAAGCTGTGCATCAGGATCGAAGTATTTTATCATGATATTTTTTTTATGATATCAAAACGCGGGGGAAATATTGACCAACAAAGAAGTTAAAACATTGGAAGAGAAATTAATTAATTTATTCATCAGCGTAACTAGGAAATCGATGCGTGCTGAATTTTACAGAAAGCTTTTAGTGACTGCTGTTTGACAAAATATATTTTCAACAGAAAAACGACCCAAAATACTAAATGGGAGATTTTAAAGCTCAAAACGCGAGGTTAGGGGTAAAAAATATTCTTCCAAGTTTATCTTGTTTTATATCTTACCCTCATAAACCTGTGTAATAAGTAATGACTTCTCGATTTTTTTTTATTCCAGTTATTCAACAAAACTCCGTTTTTCGGGCATTCTTCCATTGACAATCGGTGCGTGAAATGGTTTTCCTAGAAGAAGCCAACGTTTTAATATGATTTCACACTTTAATGCAAGACAGGAAGATTGATAAGAAATTGATTTAGATATTGTAAGCCAAAATTTAGAAAAAGTCCAGAAGTGGTGCAATGTGAATAAAGTTACAATTAACTTGCAAAAGATAAATTATATGACTATCAAATCCAGTCGTAGATTAATTGATAAGAAAGGCTCTGTGAAAATATCAGGTTTAGGTATCGAAGAGGTGTCCACTGCGTCGTTTGTCGGAATTCATATTGACAACCACCTTTCATGGAAAGATCATATCCAAGCAATAAACAAATGTGTTCGTAAGAAAGTAGACATTCTGTATAATTTATGCTTTGTTACATTGTATTCATTTTTGTAAGATTGTACATATTTCCTATGCATTGTTATAATAACGTGTTGTTGTTGTGTTGATGATGTTAATATATTCAATTCAATTCAATTCAATACATAAAGTCAACTAAGCATCGTGATTGGTCTGAGCGCACAGGCCTATACGTATTTTTAATTTTAGTGTGCGTGTCCTCTTATTCCCCTATCACACTGAACCAGTTCTTACTACGGTCTTGAAATAATGCAGAGCGGGCTAAATCTGCCTGAACACGTAGTGGACATAGTAAAGACTGATAACGATCTATTTTTATAAACTTCATGAACGATTTAAAAGAAAGACAACGTGCTTTTAACGAGAAGGACGTACCATGAACGTGATGCTACACATGCTTATCTTTTTTTTAAATAGATTTTTTATTTTCTTTTTGCGTATACCTTCGGCGGAAAGCACAGATGCACAGGTCTGATTGTATTTTGTAAACATGACACATAGTTACGTACACATGCACATGAATTGGATAGCAAATCCATTATACCGAT
>CALNVZ010003434.1:26908673-26916548 GCA_940671915.1 Paracentrotus lividus | reverse complement strand
TAAATAAATAAATAAATAAAAAATAAAAATAAAAAATAAAATAATAATAATAAATAAATAAATAAATAAATAATAATAATAATAATAATAAATAAATACGTAAAAATTAATAAATAAATACAAAATAAAAGCAAAACACAACTGTTTTCCCGTAGATATGTGGATTAAGATTTTATCCATGGTGAAAGAGGCATTCATAAGGCAGCTGCGTAGATGATTTGATTACCGATACTTCATTTATGAATATACGAAAGCAAAATTTTGAAGTGTTATTCTTAATTTAGAAGATTCAACATTTTCATCAACCTGTTATCAAATCTTGTTTGTTTTAAGATTAAGATTAAGATTCTTCCAATTACAAAGGCATATAGTTACATACACTTCCACACAAACTGTACAGCAAAGTCACTATGTTGATACCCCACTCCCCGCAACCGCCTTTTCTTGGGGTGGGAATACCATGCAAAGTTAGGCACAAACAAGTTTTTTGTTTTGCTTTCAAAAATATAAACTATTTACATTACATCATATTATTTTTTTTCATATTTTAAAACAAGAAAACTGGGTATGGCACACAATTCATCCCCCCCCCCCCAAAAAAAAAAAAAAAAAAAAAAATGGGGAAAAAAGGGTAAATAGAAATGGAGGTAGAGAGACAGAGAGAAAGGGGGACCCACCCCTCAAAAAACAACGAAAACAAAGCAAAGGAAAACCAAAATTTTTATCATAGATATATTTAGAGATAAAAAAAATTTATCCATGAGCATGATAAAAGTACTACATTTCGAATCATTATATTATATGTCAAGGAAAATACATTGACTATATGACATTGACTTTTAATACATTCACTCGTCTGAATTTCTATAATTGTATCTAATACACATAAAATTTCTAAACAAACGGTATACCTTAATTGCGATATAGTACAGGCGCGGATCCAAGAAAATCGAATTGAATGCATTTCGGGGGCCCAACTGTCTGGGGACAAAGGCGGCTCCATTATGTTTACGCATGGGCCCTGTAAGTTCATTGTGTGACTCCGGTCTGCGCCCGCTACTGATAGGGTACATGCAGGTAATATGGGCCCCCTAAGCTCATTTGCCTAATTTGCATAAAATTACGAAATGACACACAGTCTAATCTTTGTTTATGTGAATCAATAACTACTGCTCTAACTTTTATTGTGAACAAAAACAATTATCACCAACCCCCCTGTCTGCAATATTCAAATGTTGACGTCATTACCAAAGTGCCCATATTACCTGCATGTGCAGGTAATATGGGCACATGTATTTAAAGTATGTTTTAAAAACTACAATGACTCTACCATGTCTGCAATTGGCTTAAAATGTTGAAAATCATTAAATTTAAGATATAATTTGAAATTATAAGACCCTTCAGTAAATCCTTTGACTATATTTGTCATTGTTATGTATTTTGTATATTATTTCCTTTTTTAATATTATTTAAATATTATTTTCATTATACAAGTCAATATAGGCCTACAATAAGTTATTTATATTAATCATATACTGTGAATATACCCAAAAAAAAATTTGTAGCAAAGAGATTGATGCCTCATCCCAATACTAAGTACCAGAATCACTTCCGCCATTTTGGATGTCCCATATTACCTGCACTGATGTTGCTGTGTCAGGCAAGCATTCAACGCCACATTGCACCCCTTCACTAAAACAAATTGACCTGTTCACGCTAGTATGATCAAAATGAAACTATAAGCTTACTAAATATACAAAACAATTGAGGTAACCCCCTCAAACACTCTTTCACCATCACATTCTGTGAAATATCAAATTTTACATCAGGGTAAAAAAATGCCGTAAGTTTTACCTACCTTGTTGGTTTTCAGCAATTTTCTCAGAGACATTTCGGCATCAGATGCTCTCACGACGATATATTTTCGTATGCTGTTCATATGAACAACATTATGGTGCTCACACCGGTCACCGGTCACCGGTCGACGGTCCCGACATGATTTGCTTCAGGTGGCCCATATTACCTGCTGGCCCATATTACCTGCATGTACCCTAGTACACGTTCAATATCCCATAAGATTTATTATTAACTTCAAAATCGTTCTTATTCAATTTTTAGTAATTAGGTTTCCAATACTATAACATAAACAATCGCCTTTATTCAACATTAAATAACTTTTCAATATCATTTAATTTCAAGAATATTTCATTTTCCCTCGTGCATACCAGATTTATTATCATTATTTTGATCAACTCATAACACAACCGTTAACTGGTGTGTTCATGGTCGAAAAACAAATTTAAACAGGAAAAAATCACGATTTTACGGTCGAAATTTAACGCTAATGAAAAGGATTGCTATTGCATTTCCCGCTTGCAGAACAGTTATATCGCAATGCCAAAGATAACTATGGTCGTAAAATCAAAGCAGGTTGTCTGTGAAAACACAACTTTTTCGGTTTTTAAATATTTTCCTCACAATAGAGATCTAAAAAGATCTGTATATTTACGACCAAAAATTAGAACAATGCAAACTTTGTTTCTCTTTATATCTGTGTTTTGAATCATCATGCTCATGATACATATTCCTGGTTAAATATATATATATATATATATATATATATATATATATATATATATATATATACATATATATTTCAGTATTTACATCAACATTTTCCATCAGTTTATTTACATATTCCAACATCAGAATCGATTGGATGGTGAATAAAGACCAGTAGCGAATCCATACAAATTAAGTATAGGCCTATGAAAAAAACATATTAGAGCTGCTATTGTATTCAAACAAAATGGGTCCTCAAAATTGGAGCATGCAGCCAAAAGAACAGGCCCCTCTTGCGCCTTCTCTATGTGGACGATTACCACAAAAAACACACATGTTTTTATTGGGAATATAGGCCTCTGCATCGGATATCATCTTGCCCCTGTTTGAGGACCTGTCTACACCACTGTTTTGCATTATGTATCCTAAGGGGGAAAAAATAACTTTGGATCTTTGAAATGCTATTTGAGGTGCAATTAAGCCGATGAGATTCTAAGTCCATAATTTATTCAGGGAAGAACAATTCCATTTCCCGGTTTATCTTGACTACTGCAAGTTTCAATTGCACTATTAACTGATAATAAATTGTTGCTTCATTCATTTCAATGTATTTCCGGTACAAATACATCGTCTTAGAATCGTGTCGAAGCACAAAAATGTTCAACTTTGAAGTTTTATTCAGGTCTTTTGTATATCTGCCGTTCTATTGTGAGATCAATCTGTAGATTAGAATACGGGCCTTTGTCTTAGAATATTTTATGGAAAACAAATGTAACTCGATTAATCTACGTTTAAGCGTACGAGAAATAATTATTACAGATTGTACTAGCTACGGGGTATACTTTTATGTTCTCATGACATAAACGGTTTATATGTATAAAATAACCTATTCCTAAAAGTTGCTTCAATGATTAATCATACGAAGAAGAATTAACAAACAAACAAAAAGTTGGAGGCAAGTTTTTACGAGGGTAAGTTCTTTTCAAATCATGGTATTCCAAGAACTTCAAATCTCATCGCAACCTGATCGAACCATGTGAGTGGATGTATTCGGACATAGCGGGCGGTAACTGGTCTCGGAAATAGTATGGTCTTATGGGTGGAGTGATCATAATTTGCTGCGTAGACCTGGATGACAAGGAAAAGAATAATATTGAACATTAACATCGGTACGATTATCAAAATTAGCAGTACTGGTAATCATAATACAAAATTATATCTTTACTTGTCTTTTGAAAAATATCAGCAATTCTAAATTAATTACCTTGAAAGGCAAACAAAATATATTTTTTAAGGTTACTAATCGTTAGGCATATCAATGTCATCATCATACTTGCGTACTACTACTCCTATTACTATTATTACTACTACTACTACTACTACTACTAATACTGCTACTACTACTTCTAATACTGCTAATCCTGTTACTACTACAACTACTGCTACTATTACTTCTACTACTACTACTACTACCACTACTACTGCTACTACTACAACTACTACTACTACCACTACTTCTAACAGTCAAGGACAATTTGCGACATTATCATTATCATTAAAAAGTTTATATATTTAATATATTAGTAATAAAGGTGGAGTGGAGGTGGTACTTTGATATAATCATCATTATATTTGTTATCATCAATATCAAGAGTATTGATATCGTTAATTGATAATGATATCGATAATAATAATAATAATAATAATAATAATAATAATAATAATGATAATAATAATAATGATGATGATAATAATAATAATAATAACAATAATAATAATAATAATAATGATAATAATGATAATAATAATAAAAATAATAATAATAATAATAATAATAATAATAATAATAATAATACTAATAATGATAATATGAATACTCTGATAGATAATACCGTTATTTTATAACACGTATCATCATTATTATCATTTCTACTCGTAGTGTTATTCGTAGTAGCAGTAGTATTATTATTTAAGGTAATTGGAGGGGTTATGATTATCAGATGGCACCGGTATATGCGAAAGAAAAGAGTGAACATTCAAGGGATAGCCATAAAAAAACCTACTTTTTTAACACCACACTCTGGTTCCAAGGCGTAGATCCATGTCACGTCGTTCATCGAGTAGGACACACTGACAGAGGTGGTCCATCGATCAAGTGCGAATCTGCCTTGCGTAATCACACCAGTCACATTACAGACCTTCCCCAAATCAATCTGAACAAAAAAAAAATCAAAAATTAAAAAATTATGATGCATGTTGTAACATTAAGAAATATAACACAGCTGAATTATTCAGTCCAACAAAATCAAAACAGACCTTTAAACAAACCTGTATTACAACTATTTCACCGCTTTTTCAATCAGAGATAGAAACAATCCATTTCCTGGTAACTGCATGACTTTTATCACTATCAATGGAAGAAGGTTAACAAGGAGAAACCTGGCTACCTTGTACGCCCAGAAAACAAAACAAAATAAAACTAGAGGGGCCGTCAAAGGCGGCATACCCACGCCTTGGTGGCGCTACAGAGTAGTTGTAATACTATGGGGTCAACTAAATCTACACATCTTTGTATATAACCGATATTTGTCTTAAAACGCATGCTTTACACAACATCGAAAATTATGTACTAGAAAAAACATGACCCCATATGGCACCGAATGTTAGCGAACGACCCAATCGTCTTCCACGCTGACCTCCTCCCCCGGTCTAAGTCTGACCACGCAAATCAAGCGCAGCTGAAGGTTTCGGACATTTCTTTTTTGACAATTATTGATAATTTTCAGGAGTAGAAATGAAACCTTGCTGAAACCTCTTTGTAATCAATCATTTTCGCGGTTTTAAGGTTATCAAAATGATCTGTTAGGTTAAATTGAAATTGTGTCAGTCTGATGTTTTTCTACAAAAATCGCCGCAATACTGAGGTGCGCAGACATACACTGCGCCAGACTTGGCACTCTTACTATACTCAAAGAAAAGGTCAATGGCAATGAAAACATAAATTCAACTAAAACAACTTTCTAAAAGGCATACAATTCCGTATAAAATCAACACAATAGAAAACGACAGATATAAAACTGGTGCAAGGAAGACGGTAGGCCTATCTAACCCACCACACCGCTGGTGCCATCGGTGAGCGAACGACCAATGTCTCCACCATGTGACCTGCTCCCGCCTATGCTACAGTACCACGTTCTTAACCCTGCTCAAGTCAAGCCAGGTCACGAGATTGCGAGCCTCCTAAAAAATCCGCTGGATCTTCCGCACTCGTAGGTGTCCACAACAGTTAAAATATTAACTTATCTATCAATAAAAATAGTCTGCAAAACCTCCTACTTATGACCTGGCGAAGATGTTCTTTATACTAACACTTGTTTCGAATTGTTGTTACGTTTGGCGCATGCAGGATATGGCTAGCTAGTACTGCGCTCCTTTAAAGACCAATTAAGAGACTATGCGCACTTGAAACTTTGTTTGGTTTGTTTTGCTATTCTCCACTGAGGCGGAATACTGCAACGTGATCGATCGCCAGAGTAAAAACAAAAAGTCACACAGAATGCAGATCAACCATATCCACCTAATCTAATCGATTCTTCCTTTACCTACCAAACATCTCTGAAATTTGGTGCAAAATCCGCTCACCGTTCTCTAGTTATCTTGACACAAAAACACAAACAAACAAACAAACAAAAAAAAAAAAAAAACATACGGAACCCTTTACAATACCCTGCCGATTTCATCGGCGTGGGTAACAAAAACAGTGATGTCGTTTCAAAGGCAGGGGGCTGAACACGCTAAAAATAACATATATCTTTTAAAACCCCAAGTTTTCGGCTCGCGCTTTGCACAAATAACTCCTATTTTACCTCAAAATCGTCAACTCGCGCTTCGCGCTCGCAGATACCAATTCAGTAGGGTATATAATGCACAATTAATCAAAATTTTACCTCAAAATTTTCATCTCACCGTCCGCACTCGCGGATACTAAATAGGGTCTATAATACACAATTTTTAATACAAGAAAGTGCCCCTTTATCTATTCAGTAGGGTATATAATGCACAATTAATCAAAATTTTACCTCGAAATTTTCATCTCACCGTCCGCACTCGCGGATACTAAATAGGGTCTATAATACACAATTTTTAATACAAGAAAGTGCCCCTTTATCTATTCAATATATCTTTTAGAACCCCAAATTTTCGGCTCGCGCTTCGCGCTCGCTGATACTAAGCCATAATGTACAATTAACTCAAATTTTTATCTCAAAAAATTTTCAGCTCGCGCTTCGCGCTCGCGGATACTAAATAGGGTCTATAATACGTAATTATCTACATTTTTTATACTAGAAAGTGCCTCTTTATTTATTCCGTATATCTTTTACAACTCCAAATTTTCCATTGTGACCCCCACTTTCAAATTCGTTTCACCGTCTCTGGCATAACAACTTGGTCATAACATGCCATTCTTCCAGGTAATTAAATGGCACAGTTTGCGCTCGCAACATCTGAAGTAATTATAATGGCAATTTAAAATCTAATTTATATTATTATTTTGTTTTCATATGAGTAAAAATTAAATTGCTTAAATTCCTCGTTTTAGGTTAGTATAGGCCTATATATCGGGGAATGTTTTAAACTAGCGCTTCGCGCTCGTCTGCTCGCTTCGCTCGCAAGATTTTTTTTCACAGTTGGGCACCCCCTATGGAAAATCCTGGATCCGTGCCTGTTAGGTATGGAAAGGTTAGTGTGCGTTTATGTGTGTATTTATTCAGTAACCGTGCGTGTGGTTGTAGGTAGGTGGAGTACGTGTTGCTCTATAAGGGAGAGTGTTTGTCTAAGTTTGGTTGTTAAAGTCCCAGACCGGACCGAGAAATGAAAACCAAAATTACATATAAAACGAAAGCTATTATTTCTTCCTAATACAACAATTCCCAATTTAAGCATTTTTATCTTCCATTTAGAAAGTATTTCATTAAAAAGGTGAACGAACCTCAACCAGGCCATCCCTCCCAAGTACTCGTAAAAGTACCCCTATTATATAATGCGGCTGATGACGTCAAAGAAGTTTAAGGGAATGCTGCTGCCAGGCATGATAGGGTTTCGGCTTTAGAAAACACGTTTGTATTGCTATGTCAGAACAATAGACCCCATGTGTGCTAGAATTCTATTGTTCTGACATAGCAATACAAACGTGTTTTCTAAAGGCGAAACCCAATCATGCCTGGCAGTAGCATTCCCTTAAACTTCTTTGACGTCATCAGCCGCATTATATAATAGGGGTACTTTTACGAGTACTTGGGAGGGATGGCCTGG
>CALNVZ010003434.1:26821173-26903673 GCA_940671915.1 Paracentrotus lividus | reverse complement strand
TTTTTTTCTCCACACCATGCAAACAGTTTCTTTTAAGAGAAAACTATCTTCCGAGTCACGGAGAATTTCAACCAATATAAACGTGTACCCAGCAAACACAAAACGTTTTCAGAACGTTTTAAAAACGTTTTATTCAGGTCCCGTAGGTCCTCGTCTGAAATGAACGTTTAGAAAACGTTCATATAACGTCCAAGTTGGACTTTCAATTTGTGAAAAAATAATGGTTCCAAAAAGAACGTTTTTAAACGTTCTTTGGACGTTACAAAATGGAACGTTTTAATCAAAACGTTCACAAAACGTTTTATTTGGAGCCTTATAACGAGACATATTTTATTGAACGTTTTCTCAACGTTTTTAAAACGTCCAAATAGGACTTTATGCAAATGAGTGGTAATTTGCATATAATACATTATACATATGGAAATAAACGTTTTTAATGATTTTTTTTTTCTATTTAGCAGTAATAAATTCATGTTTTGGTGTTTCGTTTTATTGTAATATTGTTCAGAAACACACGTAAAGATCAAAAAACACTAATTCGGTATTGGAATGTACTAACATAACAAATAAAGTAATAACTAACCATTACAAACGATACTTTCAATAAAATATAAATTTACTGGAGCATTATTTAGTGTTAAATCAAAATAAATCCAACTCAAGTCTGCCCTTTAAGCATGATTTTGATTGGAGGAACTTCACTCCTAAGTGCCATTTCACAATTTGGCCAAGAGCTTGTGGTGCAAATAACATATTTTCATCTATTACATTGTTTACATAAGTTTTTAATAGGTTCTACAAACGTTCCTATAGACATTCTTAAAACGTTTTCTGAACGTTCCAAATGTTTTCTGGACGTCCGCAGAACGTTTTCGGAACGTTTTAAAGGTTTTCTGGACGTCCGCAGAACGTCCATGGAACGTTCCAAAGGTTTTTTTAAAGGTTTTCTGGACGTCCGTAGAACGTCCACAGAACGTTGTAAAAGGTTTTTGGACTTTTATAAGGTTCCAAAGGTTTTCTACAGGTCCTTATAAATTTTCGAAAGGTTCTTTTGGGGTTTTTAAACGTTTAGAAAACGTTTTCTAAACGTCTATTTGGAACGTTTTCTTAACGTCCATTTGGAACGTTTTATTAACGTCCAAAACCTTCCACAAAAGGACGTTTTCCAAACGTTTTGACAAAACGTCCATAGAACGAACTTGGAACGTTCTTAAAACGTTCAGAGAACGTCCAATTGTTAGCTGGGTAGGGCCTACAAATAAAATTATGCACACCGTTGCTTGTAAACATGCAATAGTTTAATTACGAAATGGTCGTCTGTATCGGATCCCTCTAACATGCCTACTTTTGGACATGGAATACAGAAAATACATCATTGATCAAAATGAACTGGGGAAAATAAGATAACATTTGACACTTCGTTCAGAGATACATGTACATGTGCGTGTATATAATAGGATAACATGATGATGAATAATGGATATGGTAAATATTAAAAAAAAAAACTTTTACCTGCACAGCAGACGACCGCTAGACTCTCATCCCTAGGAATCTCATCATCAAGTTCATCGTACCAACACTCGGTTATGCTCTTCACATTATCAGGACATCTTACTTTCACAGTCTGTGACTTATTGTCTAATGAGGATACCTCGAAGAGATCACCACCTACTGTTGCATATGCGTCTATGAAAAACATATACATAATATAATGATGTAATATTTTTTTACAGCACGTTTTAATCGAATTAATGAAAATTAAAATGATTACAAATGACTGAACGCTTCATCTTTTATTTACTGCTTTTGTTACGACGTACCAAGACCAAAGTGGTGATTTTCTAAATAATTAGAAAATAATTGAGACAGTAGCCTGTAAAATGGGAATCAAAAATTTCACTTTTACAAAATTAATGTTCATTTTTGATATATTCCAAATAGGCACTCTAAAATAATTTGCTGAATAAGTAAATTATTTATATCACGGCTTACTGCCCAAGATCTGGACCGTGAATGTAAAACGTAATAATGTCAGTATCTCATCATCAAGTATTAAAATATCACTAATCAAAATTACCTTCAAATCCGAGATACTGGCAGACCAATCGTGATTTGTTTCTGGACCAATCTCCTTGGTGGATTGACATATATGTTCCGTGAGGAGAATTAGATGTAAAAGCGATTCTTCCTTCATTCTCACTTCCACCGAGGACTTTCAAGGAACGGATGAATGTATCTAATAATTATAATGAGCCAAGGTATGATTTATAGTGTTTCGGTTTGCTTTAGTAATTTGGAAAAAAAAATCATAATCTACGGACGACGACATATCCATACGTTTCGAGATCTAATAGCACAAACATTTTAATTAATTTATTGTCAGATGCTTTAAACAGTCTCTATTCCTACCATTCTTTCATTCTGGCATCTCTATTCCTCTTTCTGATATTTCTACACGTATTTATTATTGTTCCCTTCATTTTCGTCTTCTTTGTAATTCTGTTTTAAAAATTACAGGTCGAAAAAAAAAAAATGTATTGGTCGTGCTGAGAACAGTATTTTCCAAAATGTACACCACATGCGTATAAACATAATTAACAAGTGTTTTTCACACTTAACCAAAGTGTACATAGATATTCATTGATGATTTGATTGTTTTTTTTACAGTACCATTGCTATGTTAACATCGTTATTTGATTCGTACGTGTAAAACAAAACAAAATCCCAAAAGCACATCCTGGAAATTATATCAAAATCATGTTAGAAAGGGTTGTTATAGTCACCATACTCGCATCTGTCCCCATAGTAACTTTGTAAACATGTACAATTGAATCCTGTCTCCGTTTCCTCGCATGTTCCGCTATACTGACAGGGGTTCGATAAACAATCTGAAATTAATGAGACAATACCTTGTGACAATACCGTGATTAAAACCTCTTTACGAATTGCTTCTAAATGTTTTAGCCGTAAAATCCGACCCTGTTAGTAGATTTCTTCATTTGATGCTTTGAAATAAATATCATCATTCTTTTTTCCCAACATCATTCAACACAAATAAAAAGCACCGTTCAAAAAGATATTACATCCACTTTATGTGAAAATTGGGGTTTTATATCACATCTTTATTCAGGTAGGTATATATCTTTGAACTGTTGACCTCGATTTTAAAAGCAACCAATAGAAAATTCTCTTTCTTATATTACTTTTCCATAGACGGATGTAGAAAAATATCGAAAACAAATGCGTTTTCCTCAGAAGTAATAAATGTACAGAGTGAGTCAATAAAAATGTCCCATCATTTTGAAGTTGTCCAGTGAAAATTATAAATATTTGATCATGGGTTTCACAATATGTCTTGGTAGAGTCATCATCCTAGCATATGTTGGTACCTTTTTCATTTAAATCTTTGCACGCATGACTGAATAACAGGCAATCTTCAAAAGACAGCAGAAACTCAATTGCTCCAAGTGGCTGGGTGAAGAATAAACAAATTGAGAATTCATTACTTATGTGAAGACACATAGCCACATGCAACCTCATTTACACATACACAACGCAAATAGTACACATCCACATCCTCATCACACACACCCATATACAACCTACACACATACACACACACACACACACACACACATATACACACCCTCACTCACACCCACAAACAGTTGTTAGGGAATTACTACGTCCCAAACATTCAGTGACGGTCTTGGTAAACAACACATCTCCTCCATACCAGCACACAAACACACACACACACACACCCACCCACACTCTCAGCAAACCCACAAACACAAATACACACACACAAACATACACACCCTCACTCACACCCACAAACAGTTAGGGAATTACTACGTCCCAAACATTCAGTGACGGTCTTGGTAAACAACACATCAAATGGACTTTTGTTTTGATGTTAGCGTGTCTGTGGGTGAGTCTGTGACGATGTGGTTTGTTTTGAGGGGATAGTGTGTGTGTGTGTTGTGTGTGTGTGTGGTGTGTGTGTTGTGTGTAGTGTATGTGTGTGTGTTTGTTTGAGAGAGAGAGGGTGTGTGGGTAAGTGTGAACACATATTCTGTCAACATTTGCTTTTAATCTTCACTAAGCCACTTGGCGCAGATAAGATTTTACCGTCTTCAGGAGATTGTCTAGTATTCAGTCATACGTGCAAAGTTCCAAATGAAAATGGTACCAACATATTATGCTAGAAAGATGACTTTATCAAGACATATCATGAAACCCATGATTAAGTGTTCATACTTTTCACAAGACAACTTCAAAATGATGGGACGTTATTTTTGACTCACTCTGTAGATGCAATACCTTTTGGAACGGAGCTTCTTCACTATCTATTTCTAAACATTACATTTTGAAAGTGCAGTTACCCATGTAGAGGTGTTTGGATTTTTTTACTAGATTAATATTTTTGTCATGCAATTATGATGGACTTTGCCTGAATTGAGGTTGTCAAAAATTAACTGAAGAAAAAAAATGTATCCTTCATTGTTCACACTTTCCTTTGTCCTGATCTATCAAAAAAAAAAAAAAAAAAGATCGATTGCTTTTATATATCTGGATAAACGATGTTTTGTTGTGGGTATATATAAACTAATTTAAAAGGCAATTGGGATCCCGCCTTTTTACTTTTCTGGCGATATAAAGTCCTCCTATGAATTTACGCCTTTTAGTGGCTATGTATCGTTTCCACAACATACAATCGTACCTATCATACAACAGGTACGTCATAGCATAATCAAGGGATTTACTGCATGAAATATTGAATATTTAATTCTTAATTGAACAGAAATCAAGGTTGTGTCAGGCATCTTTTATCCATTTCAGAATTATCCTTTTATGAGAAGAATAGATAGATGAGGTATGTCACTGTCAAAATGCTCTTCTGTTACGGAGTAAACTAAAAAAAAAAGGGCATTTGATTTCAGGGGATCCGTCGTAGATTACTAACCAAGGTGATATTATTCGTTTTCGCCCCTACGTTATTAACTTCCACTCAATCAATTATGGTACTTTATATTGATTTTATACTGCGTTTACATCAACATGATCAAAATGTCTGTTATTAAACGCTATAATTAAAACATATTTTGGACAGTCATAGATTACTGCTTTTTTTTCGGGGGTCGAAGATGTAACAAATAATTGTTGAAAAAATATTGTCAGTGGGGCTCGGTATCATTAAATTGTTGCTAAAAATTACAAGATAGTACCAGGCACATCGCTTTAAAGTATATAGGGTTACAGTTTTGGTAGAAAAAAAGGAATCTGAATAAAACCGATCAAATATAGTGTCTTCTTGTCCGCATTGCACTGAAATATATGTTTGAGAGATCTTGTGATATTCCTTTCATGATTTCCGGCGATTTTTTTTCAGTGAAAATGTTTGAAAAAAACATAATGTAACAGTTCTTTTAGACCTTTGCTGAGATGCCCGCTCGCCGAAGCATATACATGTGAAATATAGACACTAAAACGAGGTTTCAAGTAATAAAATTTTCTTTGTTATAGTTATAGGAATCAATCTTTCATATTATCTTACTGTGAATCGACATTAAATTTTACCAGTTTTGATATTTCAAAGACTTATTCGAGTGTGAATGGTTTTGTGATTAAATAAATTTTTTTATTGGTCTCTGATAATAATAACAGAGCTATATGAACATAATATAAATTTTTAACTTTTTTTTTTTTAATCACTGTGAAAATTGAACTTGACCATTAAAGAAGATCCTTCGCCCTCTATTTATATTGATATTGTTTTAACAAATTACACATTTTAATATCAGGCTCTCAAGTTGGGTTTACTTTGTTGTGTGGGACATATTATCATTCATTGCTAAAAAAAAAAAAAAAAAAAAAAAAAAAAAAAAAAAAAAAAAAAAATGTCATCTTCGTGAAGTAAACACTTAAAAATTCTTTTATTATTTACTATTTCGTGTTTGTTTATTATCAATGGTCTCTTCTTTTAAGAACTGTGTATGGATTTTTGAAAAGTTGACTCCTTCATCGAAATGTTAGCTTTGTATTGAGAGAAACCCTTTAATTTATTGTCCTGATCTTACCTGGTACTGCACAATAATAACCTTTTGTTATTAAGTCAGGTGGTAGACCGAAATCCACTGGAGACGTTACAACTTTCAAAACAGATTGTACGACATCGCCATTTTCCATTGTCATCAAGGGGCATGACTGTTTTGTAAGGTGAGGACAGGACTGACAGGCTACAAGCACTGTAATATTTAACAAGAAATAAATCCCTGATGTGAACACAACAGATCATGATTTGAAGGAAAAAAAAGAAGAAAACAAAAGTTGAAGCCATAACATCAAGAACAGACTAACTTGCAATCTACATTAGAGATAATGCATTAGGTATCTTATTGACCAGACAAAAGAGAAGCATTTTTCTAACTTGCAATTTACATAACAGAGTTAACTGAATAACACCCCAACCATATAGAAGAGAAGAGCATTCACTAACTTGCAATCTCCCTTAGATAACATCGTGTCAACCGTATAGGCCTCTGGAAGAAAAGAATTTTCATTCACTTGCAATCTGCATTCCATAACAAACTGACTATTGTCTTTCGTCTATCAACCTTTCCCTCGACATTATATTATATCATATCAACCTTCCTCTCTCCCTCTCTCTATCTATCTGTCTCTCTGTCTTTCTCAGTTCATCGATATCCATTGTTTTTTTACCCTCCCGTCCATCTCTCTCTCTCTGTCTCTCTTTTTCATTCCTCCTTCTATCACCCTTACCGTCCTTATTACTGTTATGAACATATTGATTTCTCTTTTGTTAAAGTAATTTATATGTATTCATTTAGGATATATTCCTTTTTTTTTTTTTTTTTTTTTTTTTTTTTTTTTTTTACAAATCAAATACAATTCAGCCATGTGGCTATGATATTGATTTTAATTTGAATAAATACCCCATTATTATTGTTGTTAAATTCACACCAATTTCCAGTCCTGTAGTTTAGGAAAAGAGATTAAATATTTATTTTAAAAAAATGAAAAAAAAGAAAGAAAAAAGAGTGGTACAAATTTGAATTTCATATGTAAAGACGTTGTTTGTTTTTTCCGTCCCTTTTTTTAACGTTACGTGGCTGCACGAAAAGGGGTAAGGGGATCGGTGTGAACATCTTTAGATCTTCGTACCGCACGGTCAACGGAACATAACATATTCTCTTCTTACGCGTAAACATGATAAATATTCATCTGGAGAGAAAAAAAAAATGAAATTTATCACCGCATATGGTGACTGTGCTGACGGATTTAGTGTAGAAATACAAATAAATTTTACAGCGTACATACACTTTGCTTTGCAGATGGTTAGATGGTTATTTTCTAGAATAAATCTAAAATATTTATATATTATAAATATTAATTACTTATCAAATATTCTAGCAACACAAATAATAATAATATTAATAATGATGATTAATAATAATAATAATAATGATAATAATAATAATAATAATAATAATAATAATAATAATAATAATAATAATAATAATAATAATGATAATAATTGTTTAAATTAAGCGCTTTTACAAACAAATGATTTCGATTAGAATAGTTACTATTCATGAAGAAAATATATTTACCTGCTCCTTGCAATAGAATAAGCCACGTTTTCATGGTGAAACTCTTAACAACCGAAATAAAACCTTAAACCATTGAGAAATGTCATCCAGAACTCATCATTTTCATACGCATTAAGAGTACTAAGAGTGAAAAGTGTCGACCAGTCAATGATGTTTGGGTCCGCTTGGGGAGTTTCTGCCCAGCGATGCATGAGAGATGAATAGTTAAGTATGGCGAGGCAAGTCTGTCACAATCCGACGCTTACGCATTTCAATTCAAGGGGTAGCCGTGATTTTTTTTCCCCAGCAAATGTCCAACCTGGTCCAACCAGAAGATCATCATATGGATGGGCGAAAATTAGGATTCTTTTGAAATTAAGACACCTTTCCATTGGTCATGCTGGTGTGGTCATGTGTACTTGAATTTGACTCAGCAACTGCTTGATGCCCTCTTTTAACACAATTTGTACCATTTTAAACTGAATTTTTAAATATTTTAAGCTATGAATGTTATGTTATGATTGTTCATGTCACATAAATTGCAACACTGGATTCACCTGGCTGGAGTATAGGTAAGGGCGGTCCGCAGATATTTGGTTAACCTTGCACAATGCCTGGCAGCCGAGCAAGGGGGAAATTTTGGCCTTCGGCCATCAAGAATATCATCATATATCGGACATAGAGGTAATGCACTTGTCAATTGATGTCCCGGCCCCTGGGTACCCGGGGATGGCCGGGACTTTTTACACACTTAGCCGGGATTTGCAAGCAATCATGCCCGGGTGTGCCGGGGTTTGTACCGGGATTTGTAGGAGTATTGCAAAGCCGTTCAAATAGCCGGGACGTTGGTGCGGGGCTTGTACCGGGATTTGTAGGGTGATTGCAACACCACTCAAAAATAGCCGGGACGTTCGTGCGGGGCTTTTTACCCGCATTGACCCGGGCTTTGTTGTTCAGTTGACCGGGCTTTGTTGTTCAGTTGACCGGGATGTGGTATCGTCACTAAACATGCGCCTGATATGAGCGCCCGGGGCAACTACTGAACTAGATTTGTCTCTCGGGCCGGGCAACTGAATAAAGAAAAAAAATATTAAAGTAGTTGCCTCGCCCGAGCGCCACAATATTGTGGCACTTGAGAAATAAAGATGGCAAATATTATTGTGTTCGGTAGTTGTCGTAATTACCTTTGCCGATACATTGGCAGCGCCGCATGCCATCGATCGTGGCCAGCTCTGCTAGCTGATATCTAGCAGCTCTAGCTATATGGACTACTACGGTACGGTACTACGTGTGTGTGTGTGCTGCAATAAATGGCGGGTTGCGTTTGAAGTGAATTATTCGGAGGCTGATGAGTGAGAGCTTGTCAGCGAATCATTTTTACCGATTCCGTGACATAATTTATTATATTGATTTGTTTATTTTGTTCATATTATTGATTTGTTTATTTTCTTTTTCTTATATCATTCCATATACCATGATGGACATGGTGACGATGGACACCACCATATAGAGGAGTGGAGGAAAAGGGAGGAAGAGTAGCGGAAGAAAAAGAGTACTGTGGATGGGTAGTTTGAAGAAATGGCTGGAAGAGCAACGTTGGGAAGAGAGAGAGAGGAGTAGAAGATAGAGGATTACAAGTTATAATGCATGAGGCGAGAGACAGAGAGTTGTGGAACAACATGGCACTAGAATAATTGTAACTACTTCCATGATAGATGTTTTATATTAGGCCTGTAATCTTGTATAACGTGTATAATATTATAATTTATCAACGTTATGTGTATCCCTATTTCTAATTTCTCAATCTCCGCCCATCCCCATCTCTTCTACACTCTCAGAACGCTGGTAAAATAAATGCATATTAAAACCAATTGGTTAAAAAATATTAACCAATAATGTATTAAAAAGAAAAGTTGGTTAAAAAACAAGTTGGTTAAACGTGAAAAAGCATGGGTTGGTTAAAAAAGCCCAATTCCAATTTTAACCAATAGTTGGTTAAAAAAATTGGTCACGTGGAAGAAAAACAACCAATGGGAAACGGGGATTTAACAAAGATACGCGCTCCGCTCCTCGCGCTAGAAATCTTGCGATTTTGATTTATACACGTAAGATATAGTGCGCCTATTCATTGTGCACGTATTTTGTTTGCGACGACAACAAGGTTACACAAGCTGACTGCTGGTCTGGCTGGACCTATCTTGACAATCTGATCAAAGTATATTGGTAGGTAGAAATGACTTGAAGAGTATAGGCCTGTGATATAGGACTAACATGCATTATGTTTTGGAGCTGGTTTTGGACTACATGGCCAGTACGGTTCCTAATTATTTCGGTTGAGACGTTAGACCTAGCGTTAACTTAGGTATTAAACTTTTTGCCTGAAATGTATGCAGCTCCGGTGTAGAATCTAAATACTTCGCTCTCCAACCAGCTTGGTCTCGGACTAAGTCTTGAGGTCATAGATTTAGTTGGCTAAATATTAGAACTACGTTAGAACCATCACTTGCATCTAAATTTAGCCTAAATATTTTTAGACCTCTCGATTATAGTCCAATGAGGCCTACTTGACTGGTTTAAGAGTGATGACCTTGGAATCTAAACGTAGAATCTAGGCCAGCATCTCGTTTCTATATTCTGGATCTATAATTAGATCCAGTTAGATATACTGAACTAGATTGTAGACCTAACGTCTGAACCGAAGTAATGATATTGTACTGACTACTGGACCAATACTTAGGCTACTGTAGGCCTACCCTGTTTAGGCCAACAAATAATGCATGTAGTCTAATAATACAGGCATAACTCTTCATGTTATTTGTACCAATACTTTGATCAAATTGTCAAAAGGCCGGTCCAGTCCGGTCTATCGCTTGATTTTTTTAACCAACCATGATGTATTAAAAAAAGAAATTAACCAATTAAGTATTAAAAAATTTAACCAACTAGGGTTGGTTAAAATATTTTAACCAACTTTTTATTAAAGTTTTAATACATAATTGGTTAAATTTTAACCAACTGGGGTTGGTTAACGCGTTTAACCAACAGTTGGTAAGTTCATATTTGAACCAACGGTTGGTTAAAATTTTGGCCGGTTGGTTAAAATTTTTCTGAGAGTGTATTATCCCACCTTCCCTCGTTCTGTTTTTCACTCCTTGTATCTTGATTTCTATCTTTATGATATTATTAGGATAATCATTGTTATAATCTTGTAACGGTTTATTGTATCAAAATTATGTGTATCCCTATTTCTAATTTCTCAATCTCCGCCCGTCCTCATCTCTTCCATTATGCCTCTTTCTCTTTCTCACTTCTTATATCTTGATCTCTAGCTTTATGATATCATTAGTATAATCATTATGTTTTTTTAGTTACTAATTGTAAGACCTTTGATCAATTTAATTTATATTAATTGTTATATCCCTTATCTAAGATTGTTTGCATTGAGAGTGTACACAAGGAGAAAAAGAATAGTTTAACTAAGTAATAAAGTGTTACTGCGATGAACATATGTTCGTTTTTCTTCATGACGTCACGCATAGTACATTTTTTCCCTAGGGAAAAACTGGACTATACGTTTTTCCGACCCCCCCCCCCCCCCCAACCCTATTCAGAGTTGCGCACGCGAGCGGTGCTACTTGCTGCTTTTACTGAATTCTCCACTGCATGCGCGCATGCCACGGGAAACTTTCGGCGAGCTGAAGCTGAATGCACTGACACGGTGCGCAACAGCTGATATTTGTTTGTAAACAGACAAAATGGCTGCCTCCACTAGTTGCCAGATTGATGGTAATAACGGAAGAATTTCAGCAGTATAAGACGAGAGAATTGTGGATTTCATGACTCGACTGACAGCGTTAATATTCAGACAAATTAAGTATGCTGTAATCTATATTCCGTGAATTTGTTCAACAATTGATGGTGTGAGTTGTGATGAGATCGACATCAAATCACTCGATTCAGCGCTCGCAAGATTTTTCGTCGGTGCTCGAACAAAAACGGGCGCTTTGTAAGTAGGCCTACTTGTACTTATTGGATCCAGAAGAAAGGTAAGCATAGACTATGATATATTTTGTTCAATATAAAATTAAAAGTGGAAGGGGATATAAAACAATATACAATGACTCATTCTCAGAACAGGTTAAAACTATGCGACTCAGGAACATCACATAGTACTATTCTCTCTCGGGCCGATGGCCCTCGAGAGAATAGTACTATGTGAATGTCTTCGATGGAATAGTTTTAAACCAGAACCTCGATTGTCATTGTATATTTGTATAATATTCTGAAACGTGTTGTTATGTAAAGTTTAATTTAATTTTATATTGTGCTATTCTAAACATCTTATTGATGAAAATGTTCTGATTTTTAAAAGATTTGTGAGATATAAGTGGCCATCTGAAGTCCATTCTCTGTATATTCAAATGTATATTGCTTCTTTCTCTCTCTCTCTAATTCTTTTGATGTCTCTTTACTCACTTCCTTTCACCCTCTTCCCCTCCTACCACTCTCCAATTCTTTCTCTATACGTCTCTCGCCATTAGTATAATCTCATCTCTCGCCAAAGTCATCTACTAGAAAATTAGGTTACAATTATATTATTTGACTGTCGGGTTATTGATGTATTTTTAGTATATTATCTAGATTTTGAGGCATATTAAAACTATGTCCTGCCTTTATAATATTTCAGTTTTTATATGGTCGGAGATTTACAGTGTATATCCATTACGCTCTTTCTGCTTTCTCTCTCTCTCTCTCTCCCCCTCGAGTCTCTCTCCTTTTCTCCTCTCGATTTTTCTCTTCTCTTTCTCTCTTTTATTGTCTTCCACCCTCTTCTCTATTCTATCCTCCTTTCATTCCCTCTCTCTCCGCATCTCTCTATCTAAACTCCTTGATTTTTTTTCTTCGTGTATTTGAATAAAGACAAAGATGTGTTTGTGTGTCTTTTCTTTTCTTTTATTTTTGGGTTGTTTTTTTTTCGGGGGGGGGGGGGGGGGTGGTGGGGGCATTGTTTTACATCCCTTACCTTTAATCCCTTGATCTCACGTATGGGCTCCTTTCTTCAGCATCCAGGAAAAGAAATATATTTGAATATCAATCATGCACAAATGAATCGATAGAGATCCAATCATCTTTTCATGCAAAATATTTTAACAATAACAATATAATACCTTAAACCCTGGGTAGCAACTTCAGATGTAATGAACTGTTGTCCCAGTGGGCCCTTCATTAAATTATGTTACCTGATGGCACCAAAAAAAAATAGCAAAGAAAATTTTGCGGGTTCATATCTGGTCCAAGATTGGTTTTCTGACTTTATTTTGATTCACATGCAGTAAATTGTCATATAACTATCATGCACATTTGCTATTTACCTGGAAAGGGAGCATGCATTTCGTTTCCTTGAACAAATTCAATGATTCATGCAAATATATGATTTGAAGGCATGCACAAAAATGAATATGACGTAAAGAAAAAAAACTATTATAATGATAAAATGGGTAATCGAGTCCGAAGATTTGAGAATGCCCAACAAAAATGAATAATTAGTTTAGAACAAAATTATTTTGGGTACATGATAAGCGGGAAAGAGAACAATATTTTTATTGTGGATAGCTTTTGGGCTGAAACCGCCCCCCCCCGCGGTCATGACAGGACAGAAGTTCAACGTTGCAACACCACGTAGGCAAACAAGTGACAACAAAGTAATCTGGAAGAGGCTCTGGACTTTTTAAAATCGAACCCTTCACTTCCTCCCAGCACTTTGCCATGTATCTGAAGTTAGTTTGTCCTGTACAAAAGAGAACATAAAGTTAAATTGAGTAATATATAAGGCTTCACAAATCAGGTAAAATTAAAAAAAAAAAATGGGCTTGATTTCAAATTAAAATTAGCACCCTCTTCGTCATAGCCCTACTAACGAGGAAGAAAATACTTTCTTATGATTTGGATTGACTTTTTCCTGTACAGAAAAAAGGATCTCACATTGTAAGTAAACCCAAATATATATACGCAATTAACGGTATATAAACCGCACCCCAAAATTTGGACCCTTAAAAAAAAAAAAAAAAAAAAAAAAAAAAATTAAATTAAAAATTAATTAGAGAATTTTAATGAATAAACTTATTTCAATCAAAATAATATTTCAATGCAATTTCTATATTTTAAATTACACCCCGCCCCCCCCCCCCCCCCCGCGTCCGCGCCCTACTGTACTCCGGTATGGTCACAAGAAAGAAAAAAATAATTGTCCACCGCCAATATTGCCCATCCATACACAACACGTCATCGTCAATTTTCACACACACGATCGATCGATCACTGCATGCACTAGGTACTACAGTGTCGTCCATTCATATCAGGCTTGCACCATGTCAGAAAAATGAATGCACACCTGGCCCGCCGCCCGTCGATCGTATATATATACAAGCTTGAAAATTCGGGTTCGCGTTCGCGGCCGGGGCGGGGGAGTGTACCGAGAGAAAGACCCGGGATTGCATCGCAGTTCCCGGCAGGCTGGGGCCGGGACTTGCGCGGGTTTGCACACAATTATGCCCGGCCCTGCCGGACTTTGACCGGGATTTGACCGGGGAATGTCATTTTTTAGCTTACATTTAGCGTGCAAGTCCCGGCCATCCCCGGGTACCCAGGGGCAGGGACATCAATTGACAAGTGCATAAGGTTAGATGGGTCAATCAGGTCGGCAATCCATTTTTTTTTCCTTCTTTTTTTTTCTTTGCTGGGGGGGGGGGGGGGGGGGGGGGGGCGCTGGGCCCCTGGATCCGCGCCAGTATATCAGCATGATCAGTAACATCACATTTATTGACGTTTCCATCTTATTTCACATTATTTTCTAAGAGTTCATGATTTTGATCGATTCTATATATTATCATCTGTTTCCATAACCATAAATATAAACTGAGTAAAAAAAAAATGAAAGAATTCCAGCTTATTTCAATAAATGCATTATTTTGCTTGAGAATAAAATGGAGGGAAATGCATTCAGAAAGTTGAAATTAAATCGATAGAAATATAGTTATAATGTGCAGTGGTAATATTGTAAAGAAATAGTATTAGTGGTTTTGAAAATAACACTAGTAATAGTATATAATCGGGTCAACTTTTTAAAAAGCCATAATAATCAATATTTAGATTGTGGGCATAAGATACAGACAAGACAGTGCATAAACAGGTTATTGTATTTCTTATCATCTTTGGAGCACTACTGTACTCAAACACAAAACACAAGACATACTGCATCAAGTAGATTAGAAGTATTTAATCATGGAAAATGTAAGGAACATCAATTATGTACACGTAACATGAGTGTACCATACAACGTGACAAGAAAAAAATAAAAATAAAGCAAAGAAACTCCAAGAGTATAGAAAATATTTCTTGTCTGATCTTTATCACACAATTGCTAAAAGAACAACCTTACATGAAGAAAAAAACAGAATCATTGTTCTCCTTAGTCTAATATATAAACATGTACTTCAAAGATTCAACTATAATATCTACATTATTCTTCCGATCCAATTTTTCTCCATGAAAACCAAAACCAACAGAAAACCCAAATACTGACTTTTGAGGATTTCTTTGCAATTCCATTGACATAAGATGTAAAAATAAAACAAACATCAAGGATATTATTTTGTCTGAAATGAATGGTACTCCTTCCATACATACATGCAATCTAAAATGATTCAAAGGTAACAAGAATCTGGTAATTCACTTAAGCTTCAATTCTATCAAACTACTGTAAGACTGACAAGCACCAATGCAGTTCATAACATGTCCTTATGTTAGGTAATAAGATATCTAGTACGTGTAATAAAAATACAAGATCCTGCATTAGTAATAGGCCTACATCTGCAGTTAATTTATTACTGAATATTACTATTTCGTAAATTGGATTTGAGCAGTAAAATTACAGGCTCTAGACAATAAATTCTTGTTCCATAGCATTTTATACAATTCATGACAGTAAAAGCAGAAATCTGTAAGCTTGTGAAAAATATGCAATACAATATGCATGTAAACTGATAAAAAAAAATTACACACCAACATGTATGTCAAGCATTTGCAATAAACATACAAGAGAAATGTGGAAAAGGAAATGAAAAAATGGATATTTAATCAAAGGAATTGCACTTCATAACTTTAAACTGACAGCTCTTTTAATGTGCCTTTCATATCGATGCATTATAGTGCTAGCCTTTCAACCACTTGTTTTTACAATTCCCATAATCTAAATATTATAGAATGAAAAAAAAATGAATTTGAAGACCATTGTAACACAGAAAGTTCTCAATTATTAAGATTATATGAAGTTATATTGTTTGCCATGATTCCAACGTGGTCAAGTCACTACAAACTCTTCAAAGAAGGATTTTGTCAAAAAAAAAACTACAAATCCTGATACAATGACGACATAAACAAGATATTCAAAATATCAACAAACCATGAACCAACACAGACAAAAGAATAAAAATACAGGATAATGCAAGAGAAATATACAAAAAAGAAACCATCATTTTTTTAAACTTTTAATATTGTGACATTAACAGACAAAATAAGATAAAGATGAATCTGAAGAAAGATAAATCATATACTTTTACATATTTACAGTGCAATGCACAATCTAATGCATACAATGTATGCATAATTATCAAAACTATTCTTGATCACATCAATAGAACAGTTTTTAACTCTCTAACTTAATGTAACTAACGTCTACATTACAATGAAAATTCTATTGAAGAAAATAGAAAGAAGAAACATGCGATTCTGACGCAATAAATACATTTTATCAATTACAGTCTACTCCCATTATAACGAGGTTCTGACCATCAATTACTTTAATACAAAATCCTATATCTGTGCTCATTATAAGGGGAGTACACTGCATTGATGACTTTTGTACATGTTATTACCTCTATCCCTCGAACATGCACGGTACAGGCACTAATCATGTAGTTTATTGAATATGAATTCATTTAACATTCCATTTTCAAATGCAATGACCTAAAGTGGCAAGGGTATTTCTTTTTCACCTCCATAGACCAAGCACTTTGATAAAAAAGACATCTTATTGAACAGCTTGGGAAACAATTATTAGACCAAATCATATGGTGCATTGGTCTAATAATTATTTCCCTAGCTGTATGTGCAAGTCATAGTGGTAAAGGACTCTATAATATGAAAATTCTCCCTAACTAGAACTCCAGATGAGTTGAATTTTACTTTTTATGAACCCCAAACGACACTTGTGATAGCTACCAGCTTGATCACACCACAAAGACTGACTCAAAACCGACCAATGATTACACAACCCCAAATAGAAAGTTAGTCATCGATTTAGAGTTGGTATGGGTACAGCTTTTGGGTGTGACTGAAGTAATATGAGCTTGGTCACACCGTCTAGACCAACTCCAAAGTTTACATTATTGCTAATGGAAAGTTAGGCATTGGTTGGGAGTAGGTTTTGAGGCAGTATTATCAACTGGGTTAAGACCAACTCTAAACAGACACTAGACTGACCAAAAGATTATACTAACACAAATGGCAAGTTTGACGCCTCTTTGGAGTAGGTCTAGAGTCGGTTTTGAGGTCTACAGTCTTATCAGCGAAGTCAAACAGGTCAGACCAACCCAAAATTGACATTAGACTGACCAAAAAATTTATCTAATCGTAAATGAAAAGTTTGTTGTCCGTTTGGAATTGGTTTCACAAGGTTGACCAAGGCTGACCAAGGTTATAAGTTTACATTTTGACTAATATATACCACGTGTACATTGTGACTTGGCTCTCGTGTCGAATCCCCAGTAAGGGTTGATGTATAACCAAATTCCAAATCTGACCTCAAGGGCAACGACTTCGACATGGCTTTCTGTTTACACACATAAAATTTGCTAAGTCGAACCCGCCTCCCGGATCGAAACCTACGATTTTGGCGGAAAAAAAAAAGGCGTGTCGAACCAGGGTTGTGGATCACAGTGATCCCATTTACATGGCACAAAATTGCTGTGTCGAACCCGTGACCCGAGTCACAGTGTAAACGAGGTAATTATTTAGACCACTCTTCTGACTTCAAAGAATCTCTTGAGGTAGTACACCTGTCCTAACGTCATGGCAACAAGCACCAAACTCTCGAAGAATGCCCATAAAACAACTCTGGAATTTGTGTTGTCGTTAACTGGAAGGAAAAAGAGATAAAAGAGATATTATTTGGTGAAGGTGGACATTAGGTAACTTATCATTTTCATACATGTTTAAAAATAATTTTAATGAATCTCTATGATTTTAAAGAGCAAGAGCAGGAATTTTGCATAGTTCAAACATATTTTTGTAAATATTACATCAAAATCAACAGTGGCACACATATATCATTTACAGATGGATTCAAATTATCTACAAGTCGTATTATAAGACAAAGCAATCAGGTATTCGTATACCCCTTTTTAGATATTTTTTATTATCTCGACAATCAATTGATATGTATAGTCCCAGACTTTTGCACACTATTCCTCCATCAATTAAAGCGACCCCCGCTCTCCACACCTTCAAAAGAAAGTTCAAGTACTTTTTGATAAATTCCTGAAATTCCTAGAACTCCTAAAATAACATTCAACTTTATTACCCCATGTTAATATGCTTATTACAATGTTTCTTTCTTTTTTCTTTTTTTTTAAATGTTACTTTAAGTATATAATTTCATTCAATCTAGGACCTAGCCTCGACAAGCCTTTGGCTTTGCTGTCTCCTCCACTCTCTATTTAATTTATTGTAATTTTTTATATACTAGTGGTTCTTGTATAATATTTAGTTAAATATAAATATGTTTTTAATTCATGTTTCCATGTACATATGTAATGATCACGTGTACCGTGTATCATTTTTATGAGTAGAATGAACTTGAAACTTGAAACATGAAACTACAAATGAAACAAGTACACAATACATTCTGCTCACGTTTTGAAGAGCAGAGATAAAAAAATGTTTGGTCCGGAGCAACTCATTATAACAAAAGTGGATTTTAAACAGAGAGAGAGGGAGAGAGAGAGAGACAATTCGTCGTGTGCCTGGCAGAAGGACGTGAACGCGCGCGCTCGAGTAAAATATGTTTTTGAGAAAAACATGTTTGAAGCTTTAGAGAGTCACCTAATGTAATGTGTTCATTGGTCTATACTTGTTGATATTTGAAATGAAGTAAGATTTATGCTTCAATAATGATATCCTGCTATTTTGTTTAAAGAGTAAAGGGGCTTCTTTAGTTATGAATTACTTAACCCCTGGCATCTTTCTGCTGGGAACGAACAAAATTTGACCCCAAATTAGTGTAAATTTGCGTCCTTCTGCCAGGCACACAACGAATTACAGAGTAAATAAAAGGAAATAAGACGACTTACTTGATCTGTGAACCCTTTCTCTGACTTCCATATATTCAAGTTCATGTTTGACTCCAGTCAGGCCTGTTGCTAGTTCATTTACCATCTCTTCCAACTTGCTTTGGTGCTCTGAAAATCAACAAGGATAGAGAGACAGTCAGATAAGATAGAGAATATTGTTCATGTATGGAAGAGATGAACATTACATGTAGTTCATCTCTTTTAACTTGATTCATGCTCGGAAAATAAACAATGATGCAAAACAGTACACATAGTCAATATAGTGAAAGAGGGAACTGAAAAGCAACTTACGGAAAAGTCTTTTAGAGAGAAATCTAGAATCTATGCTTTATTTCTCTGTCCCAAAATTTCTGTGTCCAAAAACTCTGGAACAATCTCCCCATTGTAATTCATAATGCCCCTACTGTACAAACATTAAAAAAGCACCTAAAAAAACCTACCTGTTTAATTCTTAGTTAAGATGTTACCAATTTATTTGTAATTAATTAATTTTTCTGCATAATCACACAGTAAGCCAATATATTCTGATGTAATTGATGTTTCTTGTTTATATCTTATGTTCATTATGTAATATTTCTTATGTACTTTGTAATAGTGCTTTGAAACAATATGTATAAAACGCTTTATAAATGTTAACTATTATTATTATTATTATTATTTTGCCATTATATCCTGCAAAAAAATATCTTGACTGATCGCTTGTCATCAATCATTTCTTGGTTCAATATCCAGCTATCTTCACTTTCCTGACTACAATAGTTTTATATTATTTAATGCTTGGGTAGGCCTATGGTCTACATGTAGATAACCAAACAGATTATAGTCTATTATATCAATTTCAATTTTAGGCAAAGGATTACAGAATATCATATTTCCCTTTTACCTGTAGGCCTACTTGGCAAAACGCAGATATTTTACATTTACCAAGAATCAACGTAGAAATAGAAGGATCAAAAAGTACTATTGTGTATGTATGAGGATGGAATTTGCTGTTGAAACTGAAATATCTCTTTTGTACTGAGGGGTTACTGAGGGGGACTGACCTTCAGTCTCGTTACCCTGATCTTTAGGTTGGTCTCCTTCATCCATTAAAAACATAACTTTCCTTTCTACATACCAGCCAAACATTTTATTTTATTTATTTATTTTTATTTTTTATTTATTTATTTATTATTTATTTCTTTTGTTTCTTTTCTTTTCTTTTTCTTTTCTTTCTCTTTTTTTTTTTTTTTTTTTTTTTTTTTGGGGGGGGGCTTTGAATATTCTTCTGTGCTTACTGGTTTTTCACTCACCTTCAGTCTCAATTCCTTGATCCTTAGGTTGGTCTCCTACATCATTGAGAACATGCAATCTTGGGCGTCATGGTAGACATCTTATTACTGAAGCAATATCTATAGACTCCATCCATATGAGCAGCAAATGTGTATTTACCATTGGACTCTCTCTCTCCAGTATGAATAGCCTTTCCATCGGGTCCAGAAATCTGAAAGACAAAGCAAATATTTACAAAAATTAAACAGTGTAAGAACTTTAAAAAAAAAATGAAATAAAAGTCATGGATAGATCTAGATTTCTAGGCCTAATTTTCAATAAAAATACACACACACAAACAAGAAAGAAGAGAGTAAAATTTGTTTTAATGTAGGTCTAACGTTAGATTTGATTTAGACCCTGGCCCAAATATTTCTTTCCTTCTTATTTTTTTTTTTTATTTTATTTTTTTTGCAGATGAACTAACGACGTTAGGCCAAACTGCCCTGTTAATCCCCCCCTTTTTTTTGCTGGAATAAGCTTAAAAAACGCCAGATGGAATAAAAATAATGGATGAAACATACGTGAAAGGGCAGCAAACATATAGCGAAATAAGCTGCTAACTGGGGAGCTTCCGATGCATGACAACAAGACAAATAATCTAACAAGGTCATGGACAATGACCATGATGACATGAATGTTAAAGGGGAAGTTCACCCTGGAATTTTATTGGTCTTAAAAAATGAAGAAAAATAATAGAAAAATATTAGTGAAAGTTTGAAGAAAATCGACCCAAAAATAGCGAAGTTATGAATATTTAAAGTTTTGATTGTGTGACGTCACGTGCGAGCAGCTCTCCCATTGGTTGTGTATGTAAATTCCATAAATTTGTCTTTTTGTCATGGTTCTTGATAAAGGAATGGCTCAATTTGATATAGTCATGTATATGAACTTACGTTTGATGATATATCACCTGCATAGGTGACATAATTAATTTCTTTTGAAAAAAATGACATTTTATGGAATTTACACTGCATACATGGGAGATCTGCTCGCATGTGACTTCACAGAATCAAAACTTTGAATAGACTCTATTCATAACTTCATAATTTTTTGGTCGATTTTCTCCGAACCTTCACTAATATTTTTCTTTTAATTTTCTTCATTTTTTAAGACCAAGAAAATTCCAGGGTGAACTTCCCCTTTAACCATTTCAATTTTCATTATTCACAAAAATCAAAATCACAAGAACAATCGCGGAGAAGAGAAGAGACATGAACAAAAAGGGACTGCAGTATAGATTCTAGAGAAACATTGACATAATTGCATAATTTATTCATCAAAATCTCATCACATGATGGGCCTAACTTAGTATAGATCTAGACTATATTCACCTTCACGTCAATGTCTAGAAATCCTCCTTCTGCAACTTCGAAAGTTAGAGCCATTCTTGTGCCAGATGACACTCTGTCGTGAAAACATTCTTCAGCATGAGCATCAATAGCAATAAAATACGCTTTTACTGATGTCATACACATGACAACAAAAGCAAGGACTAGGATATAGTTAGAACTGGCCATCTTTCCAAAGAATTCAAACAAAATAAAAGGAAGAAACGATGCAATTTGTCAGTTTTTAAGAAACACAAGCTGTGAATTTGATCTGCTCCCCAATGCCACGCGTACAAATCTACGTGTGAAATCTTTTGATCCATAAGTTAGCTGGAACGCTATGCCAACAAGAGGGCGCATATCTCGAACATATGCAAGTTAACACCTTTATAGCAAAGCTGCATAAGCACATTGATCGTATATCATTTTTTCAAAAATCTATGCTTGTACTATTCATTCTTTAGATTTAAAAATCCACATTTACATAATACGCTAGGTAGAGTGTACTTTATTGATGATAAGCGTTCACAAGGAAATATATTTTCCTCATTAATTCCCTCAAAATTTTTCATTTTATCAGATTCATCGAAGTGGGACTATTTTTTAATATACTGTCTAAACAATTCAATAAAATTCACTGATCAATTTATTTTCTATCCAATTTAGCTTTAAATTATATCTAAATTTCTGTATTACTGTTTATTGATATGAAATTTGTATTATTTTAAACGTTTGATATATTTGATTGTTTTAAATTTTCTTACAAGATTTTTACCTCAAGGTATTTTTAGAATGCTTTCGATTGGCAATGCCATCACCACCAACAAAATGATCTACTAACTTCGCAAAAGTACAAGAATCATCAGTGATTGAAGCAGCAGATTTCTGACGGACTTCCGTACCTAATTTGTCTGTTAATAACAGGTATCGTATTTCTAATTATCAATTGTTCATATTATAGAAATATTGATCATTGTATGTATCTGTATGCGTCAGAGTGAAACGTTATTATTTTGGATTGGGTCATTTAATGACATCATAATTTTGGTACTAACTACTTGTCCTCTAAAAATTTTGTAAACACACAGTCACAACCTCATGCACTGCCACTGCCATCCCCATTGGCATTGAATTGGTCACATGCGCTGGCTGCCCTGCTGGCGCATGGCCCCACGGTAGAAATTTTGCCGAAATGTTTACTCCACAAATATGCACGACGCTCGAATGATCACGTTACTATGAAATACACTACCAATACATTGCGCCTTCCAATGAACAATAGTTGCGATAAAATTTAGACTCGTCATTTATTTTTTTGGTAGGGCCTTAGGTAGGTACTCCCAGATAAAAAGCAAAAATGCTCTGACAGTCACAAATCATACATTAAAAAATAGTTCAATGTTTCATTTAGCATGTACATGAATTAAAACTCACTTTTAAATCTCGGAAAGCGCAAAAAACCAGCTAAAACAGCTCACTTGCCGTGTTGAAAATTTCAATGAGAAAGCTGTCTCTGCATGAGCTATCGATAGTCAAACGATCATCATGTGCGCACGCAACATAGTGAGCTCTGTTACGATCGGGCTTCTGTACAGCAGGCACGGGACATGCCCCCGCACGCGCGGAAAACGAAAGAAATTACCGGAAAAATCAAAGGAGGACCGTTTGACTGTTACTTTGACAAAATATTTCTATACCTCTAAAATCTAATTGTTTGTTCATTGTGTGACGATATATCAAGGACATACGGATAGACACATAACTAAACAGCCATAAAATGCCAAAGACTCTGATGTAAAGACACTTTTCACCACTCAAAATATAGGGGACAAAACAAGGTAAGTTTCGATAACAATGCCTCAAAATGAGTACTAGAACTTCGTAACATTTTCAGGGGAAAATTTCTGGGTTTAGAAGGCTGATAATGACTTTTTTCCCGTTCGTTACACTCGTAAACATGACTATACATTGTCAATAATTCTGAAGTAATTACAAAATCTAAAAAAAATCACCAAAACCTTGGCGCTGCATTTGCATTTCCCAGGCGATATCGGAAGTGTCTTTTGTTCTCGAGTTACCGATTTTTGTGTACCAATTTGCATGTGTGTGCGAGAGCGCCAGCTAGCGTTTGTGGGGGTACCTACCTTAGGCTATTAAAGTTAACTGCTACTGGTACTGCTAACTTAACGTTAGAGATCTAACTGTTACATTTATTGTAGATCTCTAGTCTAACGTTAAGTCCTCATTTTGTCATACGTTTTCAACTGTCGGGCGGAGTCCGACAGTGGATTTGTTGAACTCCTATTTAGTCTATATTTCTCTTCTTTATTCTAAAAAGTATTGAAAGAGTGGCTTTCCGGCGCACATTTTGTGAAGTCGAGTCTTGCATTTTTTCTTGCGAAATGGGTCCACTTTAGCGCACGATAAAAGCGGTCTTTCGGGAACAGCTGAATTGCGTTGTTCAGCTACGGTCAACGCACCTCAGGCCTCAGTCATTGCAACCAGGAGGCGGAGCTTCATGCGAAAGCTAATCAGAGCTCCCAACAATCGAAATGCATTGTCCTCTAGCTCTGTAGTCTGTACGAACAAACTTGTAGATATTTCGATGTGGGCCCTGCGCTGCATTGCCTGGTTTAAATTACAAAATGGTTTAGTTCTCCACTGGCACTGTCTTGTGATGTGTTGAATTGGAATCACTTGGCCCTCTCTTAAGGCATTAGATCTAGGCCTATTCCAATTTCTACCCAAAATCATGAAAATACTTCAAACTAACAATTCAAAAACCTTGTTATAGAATATCCAGAGATTTTCTCTAGATCTATATGTTTCTTGTCCTTGACTGTCTTGTTAAATTTGGGTTTTGGGGGTTTCTGTAAGTTTTTCCCATGAAATTTGGGGAAATTTAATAGAGAATCACGTCACTACAGTTTGAACAGCTCGCGCAATGGTAGCTCTCTGTCTTTAGAGGGATACGATGAAGACAGAGCAGCCTTGTTCTAGTTAGAGAAGGGAAAAATGAAATGTAGGGAGGTTGATTGCTGTTGCTAATCAGGAAAAAGAAAAAAAAGGAGCATCCAATACAAAATGCAACATCAAACAGGAAACAGTACAAAAGAGAACTCGATGATAAGCTGGTAGAAGGGTAAGGGTGCATAATAATGAAGGGATTTAAGGAGATGCTAACAGACCAACATCCTAATTAACCCGTTGTATACTGAGAACTTTTTACAAAGCCGAATGAATCGTGGTTGTCAAGCATGCTTGCAAGAAATTCTTTCCATTTAAAGGTGAAACAAAGACAGCTTCAAATAGATCAATGTCAGATAATTTGAATTATATAAGGTCTTTATATGTTTATGCAACCATGAGTGAAATAAACGGACGACATGAGGGATGTCCTATTTTTCTTCAGCCCGCATATATGCGGGCTTAGTATACAACGGGTTAAAAAAAATATATATAGGGAAAGTTATAGGAAACTTAAATGAAATAGAATCTTGAAACTACAAACTAGAAACTACAGTGATAAAAATAAGAAAGGAATGAGGTTATAAAAAGGATTTGTGACATCTTAACTAAACCTGTAAAGGAAGAAACGATGTAGGTGATTGAATAAAATATACAAAAGAAGTATTAGTCATAACATATTCAACTGACAAGAAGAAAAATACAGAGAGACATAAATAGAACAAATCAAACTAAAAGAAAGGGGGGGGGGGGGAGGCAGAGAAAAAGGAAGTGTGATATATTAGCGATTCTTTTAGACCTTAATGAAATCTTCATCATCTACGTGTTTGCACTAATGTCTGTTTTTTCCCCCACCTCAAATTGACTAGATCAAGAGTAAACACCATGGGGGATTCCGGCAATCCGCCCGACCTCCTATCTGCTGCCCTCTGTGAGAGCGGTCTATCTTTAGATGATATTCTTAATCCATCTATGGAGGAAGATGAGAATGATACTGTACCATCTGACCCTAGCAGTGTCCTCGCACAGGTGAGTCAACACAGTTCAGTGCCATGAATGTCTGCATTGGGAAGTAGTTTTACAAACTTGTATTTAATTTATTATGATTTCATCAATTGTTAGTTTTGTTTTGATTTATTTTTGTTTTTGTTTTTGTTCTTTAGCCTTGATCTTATTGCACAGTTTAGGGGTAATTAATACAGTTGGCATTTTTGGAAAATTTGAATGAATGCAAGGTAGTATTGTAGATTTTGTTGACTCTCTCTTTTGCTCTTCCATCCCACGCTTTTCCTGTTCATTCTACTGTATCTGTCCATATCTCTACTACTCATTCTCTCTGTCTCCTGTCTTCTTTCATCATCCCATCCATTCATCTTCCTTCCTTTCCTTAATCTATTTTTCTCCATCTCGTTTCTGTCTTTATCTTCCTCTCTCCGTCTCCCTTTTCTCTCTGTCTCTCTAAACTTTTCCGTCTCTCACTTCCTTTTGTCTCTTTATTACACAAACTCTCCCTCTCACTCTTCTTTTCTCACGCTCTCTCTTTGTCTCGCTCTCAATCTCTGTCTCTCTTTCTCAGGCCATGGCTGCCAGTGGTGTAAAGGAAGAACAAGAATCGGACCCACTTCTTGAAATGTTGCAAGAAACGCCTTCAAGTTCATACAACAATTTACAGGTGAATACTTTTTTTATACTCAATGAAATTGAAAATTTTCTACTATATAACATTTATTGGTTGGGTCCTTAATGTGATTATGGTGGAATCATAAAACGTTAATGATGCCTTGATGTTACCTTTTTTGCAGAACATAATCAGTACTACACGAGTAATCACACAGAATCATCAGCCTAGCACCCCAGCAACCTCTAAACAAACCATCGTGATTCGTCAGGTGAGCTCATCAGGCACTGGCCAATCACCAGCCAGCATGATCAAGATTATCAGCCGTAAACCAGACGGTCAACAGATAGTCACAACCAAACCCATCATCCTTACCACCACGACCTCCGAGAAAGGGGTCACGACCTCTAATACGTTGACCTCCTTGACCACGCCCAAGGGAGGGACGCCGATGTCAAGGCAGTATGTCAAGTTTGTTGTCAGGCCATCAAGTCCTGACGTGGTGCCTTCGACCAAGAAGACAATCGTTCTGAATGATACTAAGCCATATGGCCTTGCGAGAGCCAACACTGACTCCGCCCTGCTCAAACCAGGGGTGATTAGAACGGTTCAAACAGTCTCCAAACCAGGGGTTGTTTCCAATAGAGTGTCGTCACCTAACTTGATACGGAACGGATCGCCTATTCCAAGATCGTCTTCATTCCAACTACCAAAGACTGAGGACCCTCCTGGAAAGATGAAGATGCCTTTCTATCCTTCAACATCTCAGGTAAGTTAACATGTTACAATCCAATCCAATTATAATGAGGCAATTCTCCTGGGCCAAACTTAAAATACATGTACATGTATGTGCAAACCAAAGTGTTAAGTATTGTATTTCTGTGGTAGTTATAAAGTACTTCTAGATGTGCTCACCAAAGTGTTTTTCCATTTATTGAAAATAAAAATAATTCCATGTAGAGCCTGCAATTCTATGAACAAAATGGATATATCAGGGTTTCAGTATACATGTACTTATGAAATGGATGGGCATATCATTGTTTGAAGGTGGATAGTCATTTGAATTTTGAACAAGTCAATCATGTCATTTTTCTGGAATGGCCTAAATATGTTGTATTACTATGTGCACAGATTTCATAAGTAGCCCAATGTTTTGTATGCACGCATGACATACTTAACTCTTTATGTGCCATGAGCACAGAATTGCACGTACGTAGGGGTGCCGTGAGCGCAATTTTGCACAATAGTACACGAGTCAATTAGGCATTCATATTACCGCTCGTAGTGGGCAGCAATTATTTGCGCTCTGTCTTGTTTGCATTGTATACAACTCACGCTTTCAGATAAACTGCTTTTCGTCATAACATTACATTTGAAATAACAGCGTATTCAGCGGGTTTTTTTTTTTTTTTACTTGTATAAATACAATGTGGAAAGAACATGAATCAATTAAGTTCTTAATTTCAAAGGCTGATTTATGGCAACAAAAGAAGAAGGAGATGAAAAAGAAAAAGATGTATCCCCCTGATGTTCCCTTTCACTTCCCGCTAAGCCGGATATCGACAATGACCAGGACCAGTGTAGTTTTAATGGGGTGATCACCCCATTGTCAAGGTTAGATGACCAGGGAGGAAGATTTTTATTGGGGAGATTACCCAATTGTCGAGAATGGCCTACAGGGCTGGGGGAATTCAATGGGAGGGATTACCCCGTTGTCAAGAGTGACTGAGAGGGACACTTTGATCTTTCTTTTCGTTTGAACTTTTTTTTTTCAATAAACTATAACCCTAATATTTTATTGTTAGTATGAGAGTATGATATACCAAAAGAAAGCTTAGAAGTTCACCTTGCTAATGCATTTGGTTTGAAAGTATGTTTTCATTGGTAAATAAGGTATTTTGGAGGAATAACAAGTTGTCATAAATATAAAAAATCAAACAATATACATGTATATTTATGATTATTATACAAATGATAATTAATAATGCCATATACTTTACAACTTTGTTACACAATATTTTTTGTTAGGTTCAAGCAGTAAAAAGTTATAGCAAGTTGATTCAGCAGACTCTATAAATATTGGCCTTAAATGCGTGTCCCTGAAGTAATGTGGCACAGGCCGGTTTTTGAAGTTGCGCATAAAGAGTTAAGGGATGTAGTAACATTAAATGATATTCAAAATGCAATTTATTTGATTTAGCTCATTTTGCCAACATAATTATTTAACACATAGGTCAGTCTGGCATCTTCAAAATTGCAAGCTAATTGCTTGCTTTACTTTCGAGATATCAATGATTTCATACTCAAACTTTTAATCCCATCCCTGAATGGGTTTAAAAACCATGTGCTTTTCAACACACCCCAACATACAACCCATTCCTGTTGTGTAGTCCCCGTCTCTAACGGCCGCCTGAGCTTCAAACAGAGGGGTAGTAAATTACAGGGGTGATTTCCTCGATTTAATCGGAATTCTGATTTTTTTTTTTTTTGATTTTTTTTTTTATTTATTATTTTTTTTTTTTCTTTCCATTATTTTTTTTTTTTTTTTTTTATTTTTTTTCCCCAATTTTTTTTCCTGTTTTCTCCAGGTATGCACAAAATTGCACAACTTAAAGTCCCAAAAACAAAAAGTCCCCTACCGTGTGAGCGGGGATACCCCCCTCCCACACCCTTCCGCCTTTTTTTTTTTTTTCAAGAGTAAATATCACCCCTGAAATTAACTTGTGTTCGGCTGTATATGCTTAGCATCGTTTGTTACACTGTTTTAAGGTTAGTAAAAGACTTTCGTTTGATCTGAAACTTTTAGTAGTTTGTTTTCACTATTAGAGCAATACAATTTTATTCATTTTGATTTAATTGCTCTTTTTTTTTTAAAGTTACCAAATCCCTTTAACCAAGATTGCACCCTACGACTTCAACCTATTTTGACTCTTCTCCGACAGGGAGGAAGCAAAAACAAAACTATGACAGTAACGAGACGACATCCTTTCCGTATCATCGATGACGAGGATGATGATGACCTTGATGATGATGAAACTATAGGCCTTGCTGACACCTATGCTAATTATACTCCTAGTAAATGTAAGTTTTCAATATTTCTATTTTTTAATCTATGTTTACATGTAAAATGTATGAGTTCCTGTTTATAATGTGGCATAAGAAATGTACTTTGCATCAAACTTTTATTTTGAACAATGTAATATATTAATTTTTGTCATAGTTTCCCCAACTATTTAAAAAAAAAATTTTTGCTTGGGAAATCATTTTTGATTTGGAAATCATTTCCAAATCATTTTGCTTTGCAGTACAGAATTCAATACTTTAGACTTGGTTCTATATGAGTTATACATGATTCAGCTTCACCTCACAGGTCTATGTGCGTACTATAGGGCTCCTGTTCGTATACCAGAGAGTACCATGGACTACAGCCATATATCATCACTGCAGTTAGCCGACTTGCCAAAAGATAAATCCGTGGCTTTTTGCATGAATGCCGCGCAACAGCGCTTGAAACCGGATGTACTAACCCCCTCCAATTAAGTTAATGGAAGAATAATAAGGGAACGGTATATCCGGCATATAATCCTGCTGTGCGGAGTTCACGCAGGTGGCCACGGCTTTATCTTTTGGTGAGGCGCCTTAGAAGCTATCACCAAATGACTATTTTTATTACTATTATTATTATTATTATCATTATTATTATTATTGCAGTGAAGATAGGTCAGAGTCACCCTGATGCTGTCGTAGAGACAAGTTCACAGCCAGTGTACAACCTCCTAACATATGGTACATGTATCATCTTAGTATACCAGAGAGTACTATGGACTATGGCCATATATCATCATTTTTTTATAAGAAATCACCAAAATAACTATCATTATTATTGTTATCATTACTATTATTATTGCAGTGAAGATAGGTCAGAGTCACCCAGAGAGTACTATGGACTATGGCCCTATATCATCATCATAGTTTTAAGAAATCTCCAAAATAACTATTATTATTATTGTTATCATTACTATTATTATTGCAGTGAAGATAGGTCAGAGTCACCCTGATGCTGTCGTAGAGACGAGTTCACTAGCGAGTGTGCAGCCCCCTAATGTATGGTATCACCTTAGTATACCCGAAAGTACTATGGACTACGGCCATATCTCATCACTACAGTTAGAAGCAATCACATATGCCTGTCAGCAGCATGAGACCTTGCTACCTAATGGAACCAGAGCAGGATTTCTCATTGGTGAGTGGATACTCAAATGGTCCTTTGTTGGGTTTGTGATGTTTTACTTGACTCTATCTTTTTCCTTTTTTTTTTCTCTGACTGTACCACATCCTGTTTTCTCTTTTTAGCTTGAGATCTTGTCTCTTCATCAATTCATCTGCCCGTCTTTCCTTCCCTCCTCTGTATCTCTGCCTCTCTGCTTTTCTCTGTCTCTCTCAGTTTTTCTCTTTCTCTTTTTCATACTCTCTTACTCTCTTTTTCTGTGTCTCCCCTGTGCCACTCACTCCTTCCCTTTTTCCCCTTCTCTCATCTCTCTATCATTCTCTATTCAGTTAGTGGATATTCAGATGCCATTTATTCTCCTTTTAGCCTTTTCAAATTTGAATGTGAATTTAATCTAATGCTGATACTGATTTAGAAGATGTTTTGTGATGGAGATGGAAATGATGTTGTTTTTCATGTTGATTTAAAAGCAAGGATAGAAAAATTCATGAACAAGTGATTCAAGTACTGTTCTTATAAAGTTTTGCTTTTATAAATGTAGTAAAAGTAGTGAAAATGTTTTGACATAGTATCAAAGCTGGTAGAGTATCAGAACCAATAATTAAATCACTTATTAAAAACTGAAACAAAATTTAGCTGAAAACCTTATTACATCAACAAAACCTTTTTTTTCTTCTTTTAAAAAAAATAAAATCATTGAAATAAATAAAATGATTCATTTAATTCTTTTTCTGCTGAAATATGTTATTTGATGGTATGTTGATTTTTCTTCCTATTTGATTGTTTGATAAGGTGATGGAGCTGGTGTAGGAAAAGGAAGAACGGTAGCAGGAGTCATCCTTGAAAACTACTGTCTTGGTAGAAAAAGAGCACTCTGGTAAGAAAACTTATTCATTACAAAAAAGATTTATAAAATCAGACCTTGGCACTGTAACACTAAGGTTGCATTCAATTGCAAAATGAATTAGCAAGCTGTTTCAACTTGAATTAGAATTGTTCTTTCATATTTTCAGTTGATTGAACAACTTTATGTTCCTTGGCCAAGTTGTATCATTATTTAAAGGGTACAGTCAATTCCTTACAGACTCCCAACAACCTATGTTTCAAAGGTTGTAGGTTTGCTTCTGTAAACAATTATACCATTATGGGATATAGAGAGCTCCAAAGTAAAATTAATACAGTTTTAGTAAATTCTGTAATAGTACCGGGTGTAGGCAATGAATAAACAATGAGATTTGTAGTATTTTTCAAGTAGCTGTGAACATTGTATTGGAAATTCAACTATGCCAACATCGATAAAAGCCCCAGGTGTCCAAAGCAAAAACTTAAGTATCTGGACGAATTCAGGCAGCGTTTCATGGAAAGTAAGCCTCTATGTGCCAGCAATATATAGCTGGGGGGGGGGGGGGGGGGGGGGGGGGGGGGGGGGGGGGGGCTTTCATTGGGTTTGTATTGAGTCAGATGCCGCGTACATCTACACGTATGTACATTTTCCTTTGTCGGCGATTACAGGAAGCCCCTAGTTAGCTAATTTGCATAAAAACGCACCCAAACCGAATTCGTCTATAAATCCTTTTGATGTTTTCTTGTTTAGGTTGATGTTCCATGATCTGAAATATGATGCAATGGAGAGATCTCAAAGATATTGGTGCTGGTAATATCCTGTTCATTCACTCAATAAGGTAAGATAAGTATATGAATAAAACAAGAAGTTAGAATGATTTTTCTTGTTGATATATGTTGAGTGTTTGAATGATCTGAAATATGATGCGATGAGAGATCTCAAAGATATTGGTGCTGGTAATATTCCTGCTAATTCACTCAATAAGGTAAGATAACTCAACAAATCAAAATATTCTGTGAAGGTTTCATTGGTAGTAGAACAATTAGCAGTGGAAAGCTCACTTCTTGATATAATGAAGAAACATTGAAACTGTTGAACGTTTTGATGAGCATGTTCGGAAGACGGTGAGAATATGCTGGTGTTGGTATTGGACTGATATTGAATATAATACAATTGGTAAACACTCATTGAACGACACAACCACTTTGAAGCACTTCTGCATTCATATTGATTGTTCCTTTGCAAGAGACATACAGCAGCATTATATGTACAGGCCACCCCTGTTATGAGTACTGATCACTGATACTAGATTTATGCAAATGTGTTTGTTTACTCTTCAGTATTTTTATGTTTTACTAGTTTTGTTAGAGCTAGGTCATTGGCTTGGTCCCAAGCACCTTACGAGACAAGAAGCGATGAAAATAAGAATATAGCACTCATCAAAGTAAGGACAAATCTTGGAAAACAGTCTGTTTTGTATTCAGGTGCTTTTATATGGAACGCTCTTCCAAATGATATTAGAAAATTTAAATCACTGAAAACTTTTAGACAATCATATAAGACAATTCTTCTTGCAGAGTATATTCATATCTAATTAATTTTGTATGTAAATAGTGTAAATACTGTACAATAAGATGTAATAATTTGTACTTATGTTTTACTTTATTTAAATGTATATATAATCACAGTTAGCAAACTGGACGGGGCCAACCTAGATTAGCTTTAGCCATTTGTTGGCTCAATACCAAATGCATATTTATATTGAATTCTGTTTATGTATAATTTTTGCAATATTGGTAATAAAAAATACAATACAATACAATACACCTCAATACAACAGGAGTTGACTGTATTATAAATGAATGTAAAATAAATATAAGTCTAGCAGTAGTCCAATTGACAATTATGTCAAGGGTCTAAATACTAATATATGATGTTCACTCTGTCTTTCTGTTTTTACTCCAATGTCTCTTCCCTCTTTCCCGTCCAAATTTAGTTCAAGTATGCGAAGATCAACTCTACAGAGAATGGTCACGTGAGGAAGGGTGTTATCTTTGCTACGTACTCCTCACTCATAGGAGAGAGTCAGAACCGTAGCAAGTATCGTACTCGACTAAAACAGATCCTGCATTGGTGCGGAAAGGACTTTGATGGAGTCGTATCCTTGAAATATGATTACAATAATTAAACAATAACAATCTTCTGAATAAAGAAAAGATATGTATAAAACCACTTTTCTCCACAGCTCAAATACGGTTTATTCTAAAAATTATTTCCATGGCTGTAAGATATAAGATAATCTGGATGGGGAAATCACAGTGGGGTTTTTTTTTCACATACTTAGTAATAGTCAGGGCCCATATTCGTAAAACATTCATAGGCCTAGTTATTGCCTAATTGTGTACTGTTTCCTATGTAATTAGTTGACAACTAATGTAGCTTTAGTAAGGTTTTATGAATATAGGCCCATGTCCAAAGACAGAGGAAATATGGTTCTGTCACAGGCAGTATTCTTTATTTCTTTAATGTAGACGCGGCCACTATTTTTTCATATCCAGCCTGTAATTATTTTATTTGTTAAATAATAAGTAAATCTCATATCAGTAATCTATTTCAGTAGTACTCACGTTTATGTCTCATTTCATGAAGTAAATTGAACTATTTAAATGAGCCCATAATTTGTTGTTACATTTCAAATACTGTCAATTGTAGAGACCTACCTACCACCTACCAGGTCGGCTAAACTGCCGAGACCTAGTACGAATCCTCCAGTTATCCCTGTCATGCATGCAGTTCTTCAACTCGTCTGTTCCAACTACTCCAGCATCCGATTTCATGATGTCTAGGTAGGTCTTGCGTTTTCTACCACGCCCTCGACGTCCATGCGTGGGCTCCCAAAGGATGAGACTGCTGGCGGCCAACTCTGGATGTCGAAAGCAATGACCAGCAAGCTGCATTCGTCTTGTTGCTATCTTGTCACCTACTTTGGGTAGTTTTCCATATAGCGTCTTGTTTGGTATGTGTTGTCTCCAGTTGATGTTGAGCACGTTCTAAGCATTCTTGTGTAACACCCAGTCAGAGACTTCTCCAGCACTGGGGTGACTGTCCATGCCTCAATCTTCAGTAGTCCAAGCAAATTGTAGAGACATGTATAATATATGTGCAAGAAACCAGTATAATGATTCCTTGACTGATATTTTTTAGTATTGTTATTTGATGAATGTCACAAAGCAAAGAACCTGGTTCCTACTGGATCATCTAAGCCAACCAAGACTGTATCACAGTTCTAGAGCTACAGAAACAGCTCCCTAAGGCTGGGGGTGTACTGTGTGCTACAGGTAGGTTACCAGTCTTACTTAACTCTAATCCTACTGGGGGTGGGGGGGTGGGGGTTACCTGTTTTCTAGATTGTATTTCTTTGAAGTTTAGCATCATTTTGTCTCACCTGAATGAAGTTGCCTGAGACTTGGTAATCACTTAAGTTTGTGTGTTGCAATTTTTTTTTTTTTTTTTTAACTTGCCGAAATTTTCTTTATATTGCATCAAATGCGATCTTATTTTATTTCTGCATCAACACATTTGTTGAGGAGGATAGTGAGGTCACAGGTGATCTAAGAGTATTTTAATATTGGGAAGACATAGAATAAAGCATACGGACAACATGTATTTTCAGAAAAGACTATCGTGTTTTATTGAGTATTGATTTGAAGTAAATGTTCACTTTCATATTCATGGAATCTTTGTCTTATTTAATGTGCCTTGTAAATCTTGTTACTGGGTTCACTCCTTCTTTTTATTGATTCTTTTCAGGTGCTTCTGAACCCAGGAACATGGCCTACATGTCACGTCTAGGCATCTGGGGAAAGGGCTCAGCTTTCCAAGATTTCAACGCTTACATCCAAGCCATTGAACGAAGGTGAGTAATACCCCTAAGATTACATTAAAAGAGTTTGAAATAGAAACTATTTATTTTAGGCTATACAGGTCACAGGTGTGTTGCGCGATGAATAACTATAACAGCTTTCATTTGATTGTGATGGAATGTTATACAATTGGAAGATGGTAATTCCAAATTGTTAATCATTTTCAGTTTTCAGGTATTAAAGTCAATGTGTCTTGGGCTTTCGTGGGGAGGGGATAATAATTTGCTGACCCAGACTTTTTGAAAAGCACTGGAAATACCGGTCTCTTAGGTAAATTTGTAGACTAAGCAAAACAAGCTGTCTCACCATAGACATTCCTTGGTGTTCTTCGGGCATCATCAGGCCACAGGAATAAGTTTACCAAATGGGATGATGGGTGGAATATACATCAGGTCTAGCAACAGTATTAAAACTCAAGTTGGACAAAACCAGGTACTGGGTAAGCAGAAATGGTGTCAAATTTCCCATGGAAGCCAAAGGCTCACCCTCTTTAATGTTGTATTAAATATCTTGATACTTTGTTCACCCTTCAAAACAATTATCATTTCTTCATTGATATAGAGGAGTTGGTGCAATGGAGGTTGTTGCCATGGATATGAAACTAAGAGGAACGTACCTGGCAAGACAGCTTAGTTTCCAAGGTGTTTCATTCAAGATCAAAGAAGTAGCTCTCTCAGAATCTTTCAAAAAGATCTACAACAAGTCAGTGAATCTGGTAAGTCTTAGGCAAATTTGGAAGGACAATCTTAATTGGTTACTGGTCAGTCTTTTGAATAAAAAGTGCATGCAACATTGAGATGGGCCATTGCCACTTTGTAATGGATTGATAATTTAGAAAGACCCTGATCGGTGATACTTTTTAATGGTCTGCATACATGTACCTTCCTCCATGGCACAGAACGTACAGTTTATTCTGTGCTACAGAGTCCTGTACCCATGAACCTGTGCACCTCTGCTGACATATATGACTGTTAAATTTGATTGTGCAACAGGCTTATATGCTTTTATAGGCTCTTTTGTTTTACTATTCAAGATAGTAAATGACAAGTTGCTTTTATTTTCTATGTAATCAGTGGATTTTGGCAAGAGACCACTTCCAAATGTCCAAGTGTAGTAAATTGGTGTATATAAAGGAGGCCTTTCATGACATTCTGTGCTGTTTCTTCCTCGTTATCAGTGGATTATGGCAAGAGATCGTTTCCAGAGAGCAGCGCTGTTGATGGACGCTGATCAACGAATGTGCAAGTCAATGTGGGGTCAGTTCTGGTCAGCCCATCAGAGATTCTTCAAGTATCTATGTATAGCAGCTAAGGTTAAACATGTGGTCAAACTAGCCAGAGACTCTGTCAAGCACGGGAAGGTAAGAATTCATAATATGTACTTACTAGGTATTTGGGGTTAATGGTCAGTGGGGATCAATGCGGGGTCTGTTTGGATCAGTTCTGGTCAGCCCATCAGAGGTTCTTTAAGTATCTGTGTATAGCAGCTAAGGTAAAACATGTGGTCAACTGGCTAGAGACTCTGTCAAACATGGAAATGCAAGAATTAATAAAATATCCTTACTAGGTATTTTGGGGTGAGGGGTCAGTTGGGGTGAAGGGTCAATTCTGGTCGGCTCATCAGAGATTCTTCAAGTATCTGTTTATAGCAGCTAAGGTAAAACATGTCAAACTGGCCAGAGACTCCATCAAACATGGAAAGATAGGAATTCAAAGTTGATTGATCGCAATGAGGTCCCCCCCCAGCAGCTGGTGAAAACAAACTCGTATGTGGAGATGCTGAGATGATCAAAAAGTATCAAAATTGGCTAGTTTGGCTGGGGCATTGAACTGGCTGTGCAGCCTTCATATGATGAAAAGCCATTGCGAAAAAATAATGTTCATCACTGTAAGGGTTGCTAATAATAATGATTATAATAATAACATAGTGCTTGACACAACATTTGCTCCAGGGGTTGGATTGCATTAGGAATTTATGTTAGGTTTAGGGTGGAATATATGTCCAGTGTCGAAGCTAGTCATTTGATGACCGTATGGAATTTAGAGCAGACCAGTTGTCGGTGGATGTCTGGATGTAAACAATGATTTTGCTCATAAGCAAAAAAAATTGAATAAAAACTGTTAATATTTTATTCTGAGAGTTCTAAATGTTGCACTATTAAGAGAGATGGGGAGATAACACAGGCCACATGTTATTCGTTCTACAGCCCTAAATCTTACTCTTGTATATTTTTCTTTCTGCAGTGTGTTGTGATTGGCCTCCAATCAACGGGTGAAGCTAGGACCTTAGATGCCTTAGAAGAAGCAGGAGGAGAACTCAGTGACTTTGTCTCAACAGCAAAGTAGGTTATGAAGTAGAGTGGATAATTGAAATTATCTTAGGTGGAGAACTCAGTGACTTTGTCTCAACAACAAAGTAGGTTATGAGAATAAACATTAAATAGTTTATAAAACATAACTATCATTAAATTGATCTTGAGTTGAGAGCTCAGTGACTTTGTCTCAACAGCAAGTAGGTCACAGAAATAAACATAAGATTGATACAACCTATCAGTACTTGATTAAAATGATCTTACATTTTCTGGGTGAGCATTAGGCCTTAGATGGAGAACTCAGTGACTTTGTCTTAACATCAAAGTAGGTGACAAGAATAAACAGATTATTAAAACTTAGCAGTACTTCATTGAATTAATCTTTGGTAGAGAACTCAGTGACTTTGTCCAGTGTTGGATGCAGGCATGGGGAAGCATGCCCCCTCTATAATTTGAAAACCACTCCTTCTCATTAATGTGCATGTTAAAATTGGAATAGTTTCGGCTGCGTCCCCTTTTCAAGTTTTAGATGTGCTCCCGTATTTCAAAATCCTGGATCCGCCGCTGCTTTGTCTCAACAGAAAAATAGGTCACAAGAATAAACATTATATTAATAAAATCTACCGGTGCTTGATTGAAATGATCTTTTATATGGGTGAGCAACAGCCCATAGGTTGAGAATTCAGTGACTCTTTCTCTCTAGCAAACAGAGATAATTAAAACATGCCAGTATTTGATTTTAAAAAAAAAAGAAGGGTATGAAAGTTGTCTTATATCATGTAAATGACATGCTATAGAAAACTCTTATCTATGATGATAAACTTTTATAGCACCAGCTCTTTTGGCCTGCACTTCCATATTCCGAGTATTTGAAAAACCCTCCCTGAACTTTATATTAGAGTAAAAAAAAATTGGCGTCTCTTATGTAATAAAATCCTGACAGATATAAATAAATAGGCCTTCATTCTTTCCCTTTTCATTAGACCATTTACAATGTATTGAGGAGTATTTATTGTTTTGATTGTTACAAGAGAAGAAGCATACTTGGATTGAGCTTTATTTGACATTCCTTCTCTCTTTTCAATTGACCATGTATAGAGGAGTATTCACTGCTTTAATTTTAACAAGACAATGAGTATGTGTGTGCTTCGTTTAAAGAGAATCTAGTGTAGTGGGAAAGGTGAACCATGGGTCAACAAAATAATTGTGAGCTTTCAAATTATTTTCAAGCTATTTAGGAAGAATTTTATAGTAGAAAGTTCCAGTGAAAAGGATTGCTCTTCAAATGCCCTCATAGTGATAATATGACATTAAAAGCTGATATGTTCGGGTCCCGAACATGTGAGCAAATGTACATGTAGTCCCATACATGCATTTTTGTGTGCAGTGCGTGTTACTCTCAGAAGAATTTGGTAAATTTCTTATCATTTTCTTGATTCCAAAACCTCACACTAATAAATACTTTTTAGGTGCATTGTTATCAAAATTTCCCATCACCTTGAGACAGTCTCTTCCACAATTCAATCTCATGACTACAACACTAGATTAGCTTTAACATTTACTTTCTCTTTTCATTTGATCATGTATAGAGGAGTATTCACTGCTTTAATTGAGAAACACTTTCCTGTACTTGACCGCAACATGACAATGAATTACTTAGACTAAATTAAATGTAATCTCCACTTTTTCTTTTCATTTCACCTTGTATAGAGGAGTTTTCACTGCTTTAATTGAGAAACACTTTCCTGTACTGACCACAACATGACAATGAATTACTTAGACTAAATTCAATGTAATCTCACTTTTTCTTTTCATTTCACCTTGTATAGAGGAGTTTTCACTGCTTTAATGAGAAAACACTTTCCTGTACTTGACGCAACATGACAATGATCACTTAGACTAAATTCAATGTAATCCTCACTTTTTCTTTTCATTTCACCTTGTATAGAGGAGTATTCACTGCTTTAATTGAGAAACACTTTCCTGTACTTGACCACAACATGACAATGATACTTAGACTAAATTCAATGTAATCTTCACTTTTTCTTTTCATTTCACCTCTGTATAGAGGAGTATTCACTGCTTTAATTGAGAAACACTTTCCTGTACTTGACCGCAACATGACAATGAATTGCTTAGACTAAATTCAATGTAATCTTCACTTTTTCTTTTCATTTCACCTTGTATAGAGGAGTTTCACTGCTTTAATTGAGAAACACTTTCCTGTACTTGACCACAACATGACAATGAATTACTTAGACTAAATTCAATGTAATCTTCACTTTTTCTTTTCATTTCACCTTGTATAGAGGAGTTTTCACTGCTTTAATTGAGAAACACTTTCCTGTACTTGATCGCAACATGACAATGAATCACTTAGACTAAATTCAATGTAATCCTCACTTTTTCTTTTCATTTCACCTTGTATAGAGGAGTATTCACTGCTTTAATTGAGAAACACTTTCCTGTACTTGACCACAACATGACAATGTATCACTTAGACTAAATTCAATGTAATCTTCACTTTTTCTTTTCATTTCACCTTGTATAGAGGAGTATTCACTGCTTTAATTGAGAAACACTTTCCTGTACTTGACCGCAACATGACAATGAATTGCTTAGACTAAATTCAATGTAATCTTCACTTTTTCTTTTCATTTCACCTTGTATAGAGGAGTATTCACTGCTTTAATTGAGAAACACTTTCCTGTACTTGACCACAACATGACAATGAATTACTTAGACTAAATTCAATGTAATCTTCACTTTTTCTTTTCATTTCACCTTGTATAGAGGAGTTTTCACTGCTTTAATTGAGAAACACTTTCCTGTACTTGACCACAACATGACAATGAATTACTTAGACTAAATTCCATGTAATCTTCACTTTCTCTTTTCATTTCACCTTGTATAGAGGAGTTTTCACTGCTTTAATTGAGAAACACTTTCTTGACTTGACCGCAACATGACAATGAATTGCTTAGACTAAATTCAATGTAATCTTCACTTTTTCTTTTCATCTCACACTGCTGTAATAGAGAAGCACTTTCTTGTACCTGATCGTAACAAGACAATGAGTACACGTACATGTATGTGTTCATTTCACATTTACTTTCTCTTTTCATTTGATCATGCATAGGGGTGTTTTCACTGCCCTAATTGAGAAGCACTTCCCCGTTCCTGATCGTAACAAGACAATGAGTATGCTTGGACTCAGCTTCAATGGTGGCATGCATGATGATGAGGGAAGCAAAGACAAAAGGGGAAAGAAGAGGAAAAAGTCAGGTTAGTATTGATGTCTTCTGCTGATTATGTAAGGTTTAGCATATAGGGGTTCTAGTACACACAGGCTCCCAATTTTGTATTCCAATTCAGATTTGGCAAATGTAAAATAGTAGTATATTGCTATAAAGGGACCCCCAAAATGAAAATTTGATCCAACAGTGATATAATAAAGCCCTCTTCTATGATTCTGTTTGAAATAATTTTCAAAGATGTAAGATATTCACACCTTGAATGAATAGTTTTCAGCAAACTTTGAGGATTGTAAGATCAAATTATTCGCAATCTGAGGAGGAGGGTAAATATATTGTGAACAGAGTTGGGAACTCATGGCAAAGTTTTATGTGCTAGAACTGGCTTGGACACCCATGTATAAACACACACTGCGTGAATATTTTTTTTAACAAAGAGGGAAACTGACTAGAAGTATGGACATGTAATTTGAAAAAATGAGCAAAGAAAATGGGTTTCCGTCGGTTTACGAACCCCGAGACTTCCTGATTGCTAGACATGTGCTCTATTGACTGAGTTATGAGGATGGAATGAGGATGGAATATTAACGTACGATGAACAATAGAGCCTACCATTCTCATATTATTCTGTCTTTCTAATCCCAGGAAAGAAGTGGAAGAAGAAAGGTGTGACCAGAGACTGGTGGGTAGAAGACAGCGAGAGCTCATCAGGTGGAACAGACGATGATGATGACGACGATGATGATGGTGAACAAAGGAAGAAGAAGAAAGCCAAAGAGACTAAGAAGAAGGAAGAGAAGGAGGATCCATCATCGTCGTCGTCATCGGACGATGATTCACCGTTCTTTGATTCCGACAATGATGAGGATGATTTCAACCCGTTTGGCAACTCAGATTCAGATGATGGTGAGGATGAATGTTATTAATATCATTTTGTAATGCTGTGCTTGATTGTAAAGCAATTGACATTTCCCTGTTTGTTTGCTGTGTTAAATTTTTTTTTAAGTGTGCGTCTATTAGCATTTCACTACATGTATTTGCCTGTCATTTATTTATCAGGAAAACCTCAGATAAAATATCATTTAAGTCAAACTTTGGGCATTGGTTGATGTAATCATACTATGTTTTTTTTTTTTTTTTTTTGTTAATATACAGAAACAAAACAAACATTTTCTTACAGCAAGAACATTTGTAAAGAATGAACATGGAGTAATGATTATCGCAATTTATGGACAAAAGGGACAATGGGATTACTGTTAAAGGTTGTGTGTCCCTTTGATACTAGGTTAAAATCACTGCTACGGCATCAAGTTTTTCTTTAAAATATTGTATGTTCTATTTAATCTTCAAGCAATTAGTAAATACACTATCATGGTAATGTCTAATGATATATGCTGTTTATTTCAGACCCATGGTTAAACAGGAGTGGCAGGAAAAGTAAAGAGCCCAATGCAAAAAAGAAGAAGAAAGAAAAGAAGAAGAAACCCTCCTTATCTCCCGCCTCCTCCTCAAAGAACAACTCACATGGTATTGACAGTGTTGACTCAGCAGCAGACAATGCTCTAAGAGCACTAGGGATCATTCCTAAGACACCTAGGTCACTATCAATGGATGCTACTACACTACAAGGTCTTTCATCATCGGTTCCTTCTGGTGAGTGTACCTTTATAATGATTCCTTATAGTCATTATGGAATTGAATCCTGTGCTCCGGGTAAAAGCTCTGGGGATCATTCCAAAGACACCTAGGTCTCTATACAAGGTCTTTCATCTTCAGTCCCTTCTGGTAAGTGTACCCATATTTTCATCATCATCAGTGGGAGGAATAGTCCAAAAACAAAGATCAAACTGTCCTTGTTTATAAGCACAAAGCTTCCTAATGATGTCAATTCCAATCACTGAAGCTAATTCTACCATCAGCTGGTCCGTGCTTCCCAAATAAATAACTTCTAACTTATCCGTCTTCCCAAGCTTATGATGACATCATAAGCTGTGTTTTGTCCTTGGAAGAGGGACAAGTTATAAAATGGATTTTGATCTGACCTTGGTAATTGATGTAAAGGAATCCTTGTTTTAGCACTCTCATGAGTTCCGTAGGCAACATCTAAATCCTGTGGGTCACAGATTAAAAAAAAAAAGGGGGGGTCTTCAAAAACAAGGAAGATCCTTTTTGTGTTTGTTTACAAGGACTTGCTTGTTTTTGCAGATGATCTGCTTTTTTTTACTGGTGCCTCTGCTGAACACCAATGAGGGTAAGATGAAAAGCTACCAAAAGAAGTGTGCTACCTGGCGTTGATTCCTATGAGAGAGGAAGACTAGAGACAAGAACTAATGGACTCTCTGGAAGAACTTGGAGCTGAACATTATTTTCAAATCTACGATATTTTTTTTTCTTTGATTTTAGCCACAAAGGGTAGTGTTCTACCTGGCGTTGATTCCTATGAAAGGGGACGACTGATGAGACAAGAACTAATGGATACTCTAGAAGAACTAGCAGCTGAACTACCTCCTAACACGTTAGATGAACTTATTGATGAGCTTGGTGGAACAGAAAATGTTGCGGAGGTAACGTTGACCAGGTTTTTTTTAGAATTATAAACTGCTGGATACAAAAGAGAACGTTAAGAACTTGACCTGACTAAGACTACAAAAGTGCACCAGAATTGCAGAATATTTAACCCTAATTGGACTTTTTTAACGTGAGAAGGTGTTGCCACGATTTTTAATGACTTTTTTCTTTGAAGTCTTGCGCATCTTTTAACCCTAATCAGACTGGGGGGGGGCCATCATGGCCCCCCCCCTCGACATTTTCCGCGACCACTCCGCCGCACGAAATTTTCTGATCGCTCCACTTGCTGACTTTTTACTTTTAAGTCTCGCGCATCTTTTGAACCCATTTTCGCAAAAATCGGTCGTACCGTTACAACGCTGCACGATTTTCAAAAATATCAGTCAGACCGAAAATTGCTCAAAAACGTGATTTTGTGTACAAAGTCAATGCAAATTGAGTTTTCTCACTTAATTCATAAAGATATGATTATTTTCACTTCCATTGGCTAAAATCAATTTATTTTAGCATATTTATGCTTAAAAATGGTTCTTAAATGATTTTTGCGTAAAAAAAAAGGAAAAACAAAAGGTCGAAAAAACAAAAAAATACATAAGAAATTCATAAAACAATAAAATACATAAAAAATTAATTTTGAAATGAGAATTTTTTTCTAGTACAATTGTTAGGAATGCTATAAGGAATAATAATACACAAAATTAGCATTCTAGGAGCTTTATTTTTTCAATTAGAGCAAAAAGTATGATTTCATGCATAAATTAGCATAATTAATTCATATAAAAAAAATTCATATTATTTTGGAAAAATTAACAGCGCAGTCTTGTAGATTACGTGGCTCACTACCATCGTGCAAATTTTCGGCGCGGTCGCGCGATTGGCGGCCGAGATCATAGGGGGGGGCCATCATGGCCCCCCCCCCCCAGTCTTGACAGCTACCAAAACACCCCAGTCTGATTAGGGTTAAGCCTATATTTATGACGCCCCGGTACCTGGTTCGCGGGTTACGTATAATTTTGTAACCGTGCGCCAGACCCCAAATTGCTCCAAAAAGTGATTTCATGTACAAAGTCAATGCAAATTGTGTTTTCAGCTAAAATGCATTAATGAGTGATTAATTTTGCTTTTATCGATGAAAATCAATTGATTTGCTGCTTTTTATGACAGAAATAATGTTGCCGATAATTTTCATCGAAAAAACAATAACAATAAAAAGGTAAAAAACCAAAGAAGGCCGTGTGTTATAAGTTCGCCGCCTTTTGCGTATACATGCCAATTTCACAACAAATGGCACTTTTTCGCTTCAAAGACCTGTACATGTATCTCGAAAAGTATACACCCTAACATATCAAAACTATACATTTTCTGAAAGGAAATTCCTCAAGGAATCTAAATCTGCATTGAAAAATTAAATCAGGTGCAAGATAAAAAAGTTATTAGGAACAATTCAGGAAATTTAGATTTTTTTAAATTTTTCATTGTTTTTATCGTCAAGTCATCTATAATCACCCAAATATTAATAATATTATTATATTCTGGTAGAGAATAATAAGACCTTTCAAACAAGGTATAATTCATTATGGTTTACAATTTTAGAATGAAAAATATAACAATCTGAAATTTAGCCCTGAAAATATAGCTTTTTTCAAATTCATGAGGGGGTTGGGTCCTGCCAAGTACTGTTGCACCATCAAACATACATGTATTGTTAAAGTGATATGATAGTATAAAGCAGTTTAAAAGCCCCAATTTGGTGCTATTAATTCACTATCATAGGCTAAAATTTGGCAGAGATATTGCAGTTTTCCCAATGGTACTACAATATCTCTAATTCCTAATGACTTTGTACAGGAGGCATTGCCTTTTTAGGTCAAATAACGATTGATGAGTCTTCCTGGGTACTATTGTAACATCAAACCTATTGTTCAGTGATTTCGTGGTATAAAGCAGTTTATAAGCTTCAGTTTGGTACCACATTCACAGTCATAAGCCAAAATTTGGCAGAGAAATTCTAGTTTTCCCCAAATCAACCTCAAAATGTAAAATTTCCCATTGACTTTGTACACGTGGCGCCGCTTCCAGCACCACCCCAACTGTCCCAAACTTAAACCATTGTAACTCCACCAGAATGTTGCCTAGAACAATGAAACTTCACAGGGAGCTACATGTGGCACAGTAACATAGCTTCAAAATAAGATCAGATTTGTTACATAAACTTTCTTACTTTGGAAAATATTGACAAATTAATGCTGAAAAATAGCAAAAAGTGTAACAGCACCACCCTATTTGGGTGGCGAGTTTATAACACACGGCCAGAAATACATAAAAGAAATTCAAAAAAACAATAAAATACATAAGAAATCAATTTGGATACCAGATTTTTTTTCAAGTACAATTGATAGGAATCCTATAAAGAACATTCACACCAAATATTAGCATTCTAGGAGCTATATTTAGTATATTAGAGCAAAAATTATGAATTCATGCATAAATTAGCATAATTAATTAATTAAAAATAAATTAGAATAATTTTTCAACAATGAAGTATACGATTCTGTAGATTACGTCATGGGTGACGTGTGTGTCGATTTTCATAGTGATCGCGCTATCAACGGTCGAGATCTGAAGGGGGGATTTTCATAGTGATCGCACTATCAACGGTCGAGATCTGAAGGGGGGCCTTTTAAAATGAGATCAAATTTGTTACATAAACATTCTTACTTTGGAAAATATTGACAAATTAATGCTGAAAAATAGCAAAAAGCGTAACAGCAGCACCCTATTTGGGTGGCGAGTTTATAACACACGACCAGAAATACATAAAAGAAATTTTAAAAAACAATAAAATACATAAGAAATCAATTTGGATACCGGATTATTTTTCAAGTACAATTGATAGGAATCCTATAAAGAACATTCACACCAAATATTAGCATTCTAGGAGCTATATTTAGTATATTAGAGCAAAAAGTATGAATTCATGCATAAATTAGCATAATTAATTAATTAAAAATGAATTAGAATAATTTTTTAACAATGAAGTTACCATTCTGTAGATTACGTCATGGGTGACGTGTGTGTCGATTTTCATAGTGAAAATGAAGTGAGATCTGAAGGGGGGGGGGGGCTTTTAGGCCCCTCTCCCCCCCACAGAAAAAAAAAAAAAAAAAATGCACCAGTACAATTTTAAGGGAGATGTCACAATCAATCTCTGAACCGGGAGAAGATATGTGAATTGATAGCTCACTTGGTTAGAGCGCTTGTTTAGGTAGCCTTTCATGAAACGGAGGTTGTGAGTTCGATTCAAGGCCGAGTCATAACAAAGACTTAAAACAATGGTACCTGAAGCTGCCTTTTAACAAGGAGTCTGCATGTTGTGCAGGGCCTGCTGGGAGAACAGTTGATAAGAACTGAAGCTGCTACCCTGGGTAAATAAAACAATATTAATAAATGTTATAGAGATACAAAATAGTGTAAAGGCTTTACAGATCTCGATTATTACTCCAGTCGTTACATCCATTCACTTTCATCTGAGAGATTCCTAATGTTTGCTGTGGAAGGTTGGCAGATATGATAACACCATCACACTTCTAAAGCTTGTCTGACTTTTTTTTCTTGTATTAGATGACTGGTCGTAAAGGTCGTGTTGTGAGTCATGATAATGGTGTCCAGTATGAATCAAGAAGTGAATGTGACATTCCACTTGAGATCCTCAACCTGACTGAGAAGAAACGCTTTATGGAAGGGGACAAGGTAAGGGCTAAACTTTCGTTGCCTGATGTCTTTTTTTCACTTTTCCTCATCTTCTGCATCAAAATTAAAGATTTAAGTTCATAGTCCAATTTGGTATTGTATCTGTTTAGAGGGCCCTTGGAATGGTAACTGAGTCACCCTGTAAAAATGAAATTAAAATAGTAATTTATTACTTGTGAAAATGCTTTTCATACACAATCCATAAAATAAACAATTTGATACATGAATTTTATCTCCTTTTTATTGCTTGACAATTTTGATTGACATATGCCTAGTGGAGGAAGAGTTTTAAATTGACTCTTTTCTGTTCCCTTTTTTACAATGTATATGCAAAAAACAATTTGCCTTGCAAGGTTCTTAATTTGTGAGATAGAATCTCATTTATGAATTACTATACTGAGTTCAGATAGTGAAGCTTTATTTTCAGTTAAACCATTGAGTTACTTTACCATTTGTTGCTCCTCTATTGCAGAAACTCAAATACTTTTATTAAAAAAAAAAAAAAAATAGATGTAGAGTAATGCTCAATTCCGTCATCGGAAATTATTGAAAATTTAATTTGGTAAAATTAACCATGTTGTATAAATTCTGTATGATACAGTATGTGTTTATTTCTGTTTGTGGCTTTCAGTATGTAGCTATTATCTCGGAAGCAGCAAGTTCAGGAATCTCATTACAAGCCGATAGAAGAGTAGCTAATCAGAAGAAAAGAGTTCATATAACATTAGAGTTGCCTTGGAGTGCAGATAGAGCTGTACAACAATTTGGTAAGATATTAATATTGTCGTGTTGTAAGATTTCTTTTAACATTTCTAGGAAAAAGGAGATGTCTTTGTCATTCCGACGTTAGAAAAATGAATTTGTCTCATATCTGCCAACATTCACATTACACACATTTATGTATTCCTGATATTTTTGGCTCACGTTTCCATCAATTTATCGTCGGTTGAGGAAGAGAAGGGCGTTAACCCGTTTTTGCGTTTGTGAGATAATCGCGTTTAAAGTTTTTGAGGGGGGTTTGAAACACGTTTTTAGTACCTTTCGGGAGCTCACGAGAAGTAAAAGTTTGGTTGATGAATGAATAATACATCTTTTACAACATATCTAAACCAAAAATAGAAATAATGGCCAATTTCAATTTTAGAACGAGAAAATTACTTAACGCCCTTCTCACTCTGAGGAAATAAAAAATGACAAAAATTACGTTGACGACCTTCTCTTTCTCAACCAACGATATATTCCTTGTGTATAAAACTGCCATTTTATACTTGTGTGTTTTGTTTTCACTTAATCGCGCTGTACGACTGTTTTCATAAAAGGGCGCTTTGCAGAAATAGGTGCCGTACAGACCTTGGCGCTCTTACCATACTGATTTTCTTCCAGTTCCTCGGACCAATAAAATATCAATGTTTCTTTTCTTATTCCTAGGTCGAACCCATCGGTCCAATCAAGTCACAGCACCAGAATATGTCTTCCTTATCTCAGAACTAGCCGGAGAACAGAGATTTGCTTCCATTGTTGCTAAGCGACTAGAGAGTTTGGTAGGTTCCAGTTTTAGGCTTCATATATCATACAGCAATTTTATGAAATATCAGGTTGCTCATGAATAAAGATCATCCAACTTTTACAACCCCAGCAAACTTGCTTAAATCTGGATCTAGCATTATAAAATCAAACCTAAAATAATAAATATGGTGATACATTTATATACATGTATGTCCCAAAATTATATGAATTTTGTGTCTTTATCTTTTACTCTTCAAGTATGACTAGTACTGATGACCCATCCTAGCAAGTGTAAAGTATTGTTGCACTTTCATTTATCATCAACATCTTCAAGCAATATTTCTTTTATTTTATGTTTTTCACTACAATCCATAGGGAGCTCTCACACATGGAGATAGAAGAGCCACTGAATCAAAAGATCTCAGTCGATTTAACATTGATACTAAGGTACGTGATTATAATTATTTAACTTGCTCCCTAATGTCTGGTCAAATTGTGATTGATTTCCTATGTAAGCAATATTTTTACTGGATCTCTGTTTATACCCCAATAAAATTAAAAACAAAATAATGATAATATTTCTTATTTATATAGCCAGGCACCATCAAATGAGGTGCGCACAGTGCTGATGAAACCACAATGATCTTTGCATCCTACCTGGTACCCATGTACACCTGTATGGGGAGAAGCATGTAGACAAATGCCTTGCTAAAGCACTAAATGCTCACTATGTGAAATGTTGTAGTCTAGTGGTCGTATCACTTGACTGGGGATGCAAATGTCATGGGTTCGATTCATGGCACCGGCACTTATATCCTTGAGCAAGGCATTTTATCTACATTTGCTTCACTCCACCCTTGTGTAAATGGGTACCTGATATACTTGGCCACTGAACTATGACCTGGGTAATGGTGTGTAAAGCACCATATAAGCGTCATGCCTGACAGACCTGAGCACTATATAAGAAGCCTACATTATTATTATTATTACAAATCTTGTATTTTGCTTTCTACCTCAGTACGGTCGTGAAGCTCTGGAGCTGATTATGAGGACCATTCTAGATCTGGATACTCCTATCGTAGAACCACCCGGTGGAGAATCATTCTTTACTGGTATGTGTAATTTCATCTTGAAGTGACAAAGTGTGGAAGATATTTTTATTTTATATATATCAAGTGACGAGGCAAACTATCACTTTCTTGGCAAGATGGATGAACATGTACATGCTATCTTTCCTCAGCTTTGCTGTGGAAAGATATCTATCCAGCTTACCTCTGAAGTGATAGTTTGCCCATCACTTTCATCAACAGTGATTATTTGCTCATTAAATTAGTTTGAATGCCATATCATCGGTGGGCTGATGAAGCCTTGTATCTCAAGCATGTCAAATGTTCAGAGCATTGAAAAAACATGGCGGCCAATGCACAATAACATATGGAATTACCTTTCCTTTGACAAGCTGTGGTGGCTTTTATTTTTTTGCGTTAGAGTGCTGGAAATTGAACATGATATAACTTGACTGATTACCTGGAGAATTTCCCAAAATGTTAAGATTATTTTGCTAAATCGAATTCATCTCATTCAAATCTGCAAGGTCATCTTCTTCTTGTGCATGTACATATATGTTACAAGAATGCGATGACGACGTGTGACAACTGTTATGTTTCAGGATTTCCAATGAGACTGATAATATTCTGTTGAAGAACTTACCGTAAAAATGACTACCTCTGTACTTGTTTACACTCTCTTTCTTCTTCTAGATGTGAAGAAAGCTTTGGTTGGTGTCGGTCTTTTGTCCTACAATGAGGACCATGATATGTACTTCTTTGAAAAAGGTAAACTGAACGCCTCTTTACTTTGTGATTTTTCTTTGGAGGAATTCTGAAAGCCAATCAATAACAAAACTCTTCATCTCAGATATTTAGAAGGTTAAAAATTATTGTGACCCACCCGCTCAAATAAGTCATTAGAATTCATATTTGAATTTAGGTTTTATTTGCTTTCGGATTTTAGAGATTCCAAGTTTTCCAATAACATAATAATATGCGAAATGAAGTTATTCAGTTGTCTCACAAAGTTTCAATCGTAGGATATTGCGACGTTTTCGGCTGCTTCTGCCAGCCTTCATCTGGCAATGTGACGGAGCGCTGTTGCGAACGCAATTTATAGCGGTGGCGAAGATTCCGAGCATAATTGTTTGGCTCCGCCCGAGCGGCAACCGCACTGCGATTGGTCAATGCGCTGATGTTTGGCGCTGCCGGAGCAGTGGCCGCGCTGCTATTGGTCGAAATTAAGGCGGGAACGGACGCTGCACTGCTATTGGTCAGGGCAGCGGCAAGTGAGCTTGCGGACGTTGCAGGAATGCAAGTGGCTGGGTCGCAGTGATCAGACAGTGCGGACGTGGATGAAATGTGCCGGGCTTCACCCCCGCCAGCAGTAGAGGGCGGTGCATGGCTTTGGACAGAGTGGGTAGATAGAGAGAGTGACGACACGCGTACCCAAAACTAGGTGCGCACAGTCAAAGGTCAAACATGGGGAGCTGAAAGGAACTATTTTTGTGATCATTGCGCAATTATGTTAAGACGCATCCTGACCGCGCATCCTGGCAGCGTATGATTAAAACACATCAGCTGGTTGCAAAAAAAGTTCCATTGGCACTGAATCAGCTGTTGAGGGCATCAACTGCTTTTAAAATAGTTCCATTTTGAGCCCCATGAAAAAATTGACCAATCAGAAACAACTTCCGTTGTCGCCACTCTCTCTATCTACCCACTCTGGCGTCGGATAGTGGGTAACCATTCTCTTTAGGAATGTCAATGCCGTTGTCTCGGTTAATGTTGTTCGGAATGTAAACGAATCTGGATAGCTTCTTTAACGCGTCTTGTGTACCAGTGCTTGTCTTGCGCTATGCATCAGACTTCCTTCCAATCAGGCTGGTGATTGGAGTCCTACGCATGTTCTACGACTGCCCAGCTGTCTGTGCGCCGATGCTGAACATCCCGACGATGCTCAGTCATCCTCCTCCGACTGGTCTACTGTTTTGCCGATTTAGACTTTGTCGCAAGTACAGCATGATATCTTGTAGACAACTCCGTCGCGCCTCGTGAGACAACTGAATAACTTCATTTCGCATACTCTTCTAACACGATGATTAGCATCTTCCGTACAATATGATAATAATAAAAGCACATTTCTTAGTATAACACCATAAGTTCTCTACACGTGAAGAATTATAGGACAATGGTACAGATCCCAAACACTTGTAGTTTTAAGTATAACTAAGTTACGAATGGTAAATATAATGTTACAAGAAGAGTTATCAATGCTTTCGTATGGAGAAACTCTGCTTCTCCATCCATTTACTAGTTTGCGATTTCATTAGACAATAACCAATTTCTGTGATGTCTTGATTTTTTTTAATATAGCAACAGTGCCATATAAATTCTTTATATATTTGATAGAACGCCATTGGGAGATTTGTTGACATTATTTGTTCACCTCATTCTTCATTCAGATTACAGCAGTATGCCAAAGTTTCTGAACAGACTTCTTGGTATGGAAGTTGATCTACAGAATTCACTCTTCAAGTACTTCAGTGATACCATGGTTACCATTATATCAAGAGCTAAGAAGGAGGGTCAATGGGATGCTGGTATTATGGGTAAGAACATGGTTGGGGTTTTACTGATTTATCACTGAGGAGGCTTATACCAAATTTTTCAAATATTTTGTTCATATGAAGTTTAACTGGCAATGAACTAAGAGACTGTCACAAATGTTTGCCACTTGATTGAAGTAATGCCATGCTATAGATGTCTTGTACACATTTTGTGTAATCACACTAAATTGATTTAGTTGAAACTCGATTTACTATGGATTAATTAACCTTTAATGTTTTCTTCTTAAAAAAAAACAACAAACAAACATTTAGTGATGTCTTCTCTTCTCCTGTAAACCATGATAACAATATGAATATTGACTGCAAAATAATGTAAGGCTACATGCTTTATTATGTATAGATCTGACATGCTAAATTTTGTATTCCTTTGCTGTGGTGTTTTATTTTTTATCACGGTATCCCCCAAATGTTTTCAGTATTTACATGTACATGTACATGTACCTTCTATAATTGACTGTCCTTGTCTTTTCAGCAATTTTGTGAATCATTTCAGACAGCTGTTTTACCAGTCCTATATGAAAATACATGTGTACTCTGACTCCTTCATACATGTAAATTGCATATCCAAAAAGATATATATTTTTTCCTTCCACAGATATCAGCAACGAGAGAATGGACATTAGAAGGATACACACCGACACATTTGTCGCTATATCAGGCAACACTACAACAGAACTCCACAAGGTAAACTCATTATTATGATTAGTGTATTGAGTTCATATGAAGCACTATATCCTTTTCACTAAAAGAGTGCTGATAGTGCTGAAATTTATGTAGATATGTAGTTTTTTGTCTCACCTGAACAAAGTTTAGCAGAGACCTAGTGATCACTTTTCCTGTTGGTCTGTTACGTTTTTTGTTGGTCTGTTACGTTTCTGTTGGTCTGTTACATTTTTTACTTTTTTTGTGTAACTTGCTCTCATTTCTTTATTTCTGCATCATTTGTGTTCACACTTGGTACAAATGATACTTGGGTAATACCAAATATGTTTTGATAAGGATGATGGGGTCAAAGGTCATCTAGGGGTCAAAAGGTCAACTGCAATGAGACCATCTTTTACAAAAATGTTAAAGTTTTTGTTTAACTTGCTCTCATTTCTTTATTTCTCCATCAATTGTGTTCACACATGGTACAAATGATTCTTGGGTAGTACCACATGTGTGTTGATGAGGATGCTGAGATCAAAAGTCATATAGGTGTCAAAAGGTCAACTTCAAGGTCAAATTTTCTTGGAACTTTTTGTTTTCTTTATTTCTATATCAATTGTGTTCATAGTGTTGTTACAAATGATTCTCGGGTAATACCACATGTCTGTTGATGAGGATGATGAGATCAAAGTTCATATAATGGTCAAAAGGTCAACTTAAAGGTCAACTTTTCTTAAACATGTCCTGATTTCTTTATTTTTGCATAAATTTTGTTTAAACTTCGAATAAATGTTAATTAGGTATTGTCACATAATATGATACCTACAAAGGTTACATCAAAGGCCATCTTGGGGTCAAAAGGTCATATTGCATGTTTTATTGATAGTGAAATCAGGCGAGACTTGTGGTTCGCGAACCACCTTGTGTTAGGATATGGCCATATATCCTGTACTTCAATTTATCCAAAGGTGAACAACTTTGTTCTATGTTCACAATTGAGATGAGATGATCGAATGAAATTTCTTAAATGGGACTGCTTGGGCGCTTAGAATGTAATGTGATGGAAAGAACTACCATAGCTCAATGAGCAGTAGTAAATAACACTGTAACAGAAACAATGTTACCATATTTTCATTTTTAGGTCGGAGCTGAGAGGGGAATGTCATGAAAGAAAGCGATTTCTATAACTATTGATATGATCTATTTAAGGTAGGAGCTGAGCGGGTCATATCATGGAAGAAAGCAATTGATATAACTATTAATATTATCTATATCATTTAAGGTCGGTGCTGAGAGAGGTATGTCATGGAAGAAAGCCATTGATATGTGGAGTGAACTCTCACATCCAGAAGAGGGATTCTACATCTCACAACTGGTATGTAATCACTCTTATTAACTCTTTGCTATCATGTGTGTAGTGTTAAACAAAATTAGATCATTGGCATATAATTCAATCTCCCTATGAGATCATGTCCAGAGCCCCCTAAGTCAAAGCTTTGTAATTAATGGCAAAATGGCAGTGCCAATCAAGATAGTTGTTGCATGCACTTTTGGTAAAAAAAACTGAATAGCAACAAATCAAGAGTAGTCCTTTGAAATCTACAATTGATTGCAAACCTTTGTGTTACAGGGGCCCTGCAGATTGAGATGTTCTTAGATCGTCGAATGGATTTTATAGCAAATTATTTTGTACACAGGGCTTAAGTGAGGTCTTCACTTATTTTTGTGCTATGGAAGTAAAACACAACAACTATTTTCTATTCTCCCAAAACTTTATATGAGCTTTAAGCTCATAGTATGTTCATGGTTATGTACAATTCCCATTGCTTACATTATACAATGAGAATTACAACTACAAACTACTTTACTCTCAGAGAAGTTTCCTCAATACACTTGACTCTCAGATTATTTTCCTCTGTATACTTGAATAAAATTCAAATTTAGTTCAACACAATCATTCACATTTCCTTCTCAGATGAGGTTTGGTCGAAAGGTATCAGTGCTAGCCCGGTTCCCTCCATCCTCGGGCTCCAATAAGAAGGGTTCCTTACAGATCTTCAAACCAAACATTGGTCTACAAAGCAAACTAGAGACCGTCAGTGAACTCAAACTAAGATTCAGGAAGGTTCTACCAGACGAAGCGAAGCCATTCTGGGACGCCCTCTATTCAGCCTCGGAGAACAAGTGCGCTCATATCTTCTGGTGAGTTCTTATTTTATTTCTTTGAGCCCCGTGTAAGAGTCAACTTCCCATCATGCATCCAGGCAATTGCTCTTCCTACCCACATACAGACATACAATCTTTGTTCTTAACTTAAATTCTTTTATGACAGCAAGCAATTGGAGGAGTTGGCAGCTGCCCACCACAGGACATGCACTTGAAAAAAGCTTGCCTCACTGGTTGTGACCAAGATATTACTCTTCTTATCTGTGACCGCAGGCCACGAAACCAGGCGGAAGTCGGAAAAGATGATCTTGTCCAAATCGAGCATTTTATCATTTATCAGCCTTTATCATTGTTTGCATCTGGTGTAAGTTCAAGGTAGCGTTGCTGAGGGCCGATTTGCTCAACTTACTTGCTCATGGAGCTCATTCTTCGTTTCGCACCGAAACTTTGAGCGCGATTATCTCTGCTATTTAGAAATCAAGTCGGGCAGCTTTCCTTATTTTGATCGCGTCGTAGAGTAACTTATAGTTGGGAAACCAAGCCATATTATGTACCATTCTAAAGCTTATAATGTAGAGATTCTAAATTATATAACAACTTGATTTTCAATTTTTCCGAGATCCGCCTGGTTTTGTGAAACTCGGTCACATATTTTGAAAACACTACCTTCATCTCAGGCATCTACACATACACTCTTTTTTTTTTACTCTGGTCTAATGCTAATTGTTATTTCTTTTGCCATGGTCTCGACTGGTTGTTTGTCAGCCATGCATCTCTCTGTCTGATCTGCGTCGCTTTTCTTAAAAACCCTTGCCTTGGATACAAGGAGGTGCACAAATTTTCAGGCATACAGGAGCAAGATGGCTGTAATCATGCTATAGACAGTACTGCCAACCTAAAAGCGTATTTTTGTCTTTTTCATTTGGATAAGGGGTACCAAACTCATTAAATGTCAATAATTATTCAGATCATTAAAAATGTCAATCTCCATCCACCTGTCGACCTGAAAACCTTTTATTATTCAATTATTTTCAATAGAAAACAAGGTAAATATGACAAACATTTTGACAAGTGTGTCATCCCTGCACCAAAGGCATTCGTTCTGGTAAATGAGGGACATAGACAATTCATTGGACAATTAAATGTTTTCTATGAAGACAGGTGCGATGTAGTATGGCATGATGGTGATGTGCATTCATAGACATCTATAGATCTTAGTACCCCCTTAAGAAGCGAAAGAGGATAGAAAAAGTACGGAATACGTTTTTTTGTTGGCAGGTCTGTATAGACTAGTTCGGGCAGCATTTTATGGAAGTGAGCCCTCTATGTGCCCGCCATATAGCTGTGGGTTACCCAGTGTACTACGCATGGGCCATGTGCGCGTATGTCTGCACATTTGTACATTTTCCTTTGTTAAGCATACATGCGCACATAGGGATCATGCGTAGTACATTGGAAGCCCCCCAGCAATGGCAGCCACCATGACAGAACATCTCCCAAACCGAATTCGTCTATAGCCGTATTGAAAGGACAGGAATCGCTAGAACTGACGACTGCCAGATGCTAGCTGCTGGACATACACTTCCAAAAATAAAAACAAAACACATCTGATGACCTGTTAGTGACCATGGCAGTTCTCTGAATGTGGGGGGAAAAAAAAAAAAAAAAAAAAAAAAAAATCGGTTTATTCATCGGGGGGGGGGGGGGGGGGGGGGGGTTACATAATAATACAAAGCGTCATCCCCCCCCCCCCTGATGAATAGAAACCGTGACTGGATTTACGCCAAAGGTGTACATCGATGCCTTCTTCTACCTCATCAATGTTAGCAAGGCTATTGCTTCATCATCTGATACTAAGTGAGTCACAGCTAGTGTTACCCAAGATAGGAAGCCACAGGTCATACACTTAATATCCAATCATTACAATCATATTTTGGTTCTCAACAGCTGTTTGTTTCCTCCATATATTCCTAGATGATTTCTATTTACTCTATGGATCTCTGTTTTAACCAAGAATACCTTGGATTGTAAAGATGTTTGTCGCCTCCTTATTACTCATATTACATTCAGCTCATTTTCTTTTTGTTTTTCATAGTTCTACATAGCCCGAAACCCTAAAAGGGCAGGGGAATCCACCCCCCACTCAGGTGTAAGATGACCTATAAAAAAAAAGAAACAAAAAGCAGAACTTGGAGTTGAACTTTCCAGGGTTAAATTACTCTCTGCCTTTTTCTTACTTTTCGTTTTGTTGTATAATCTATTCATTAATCCTAGTATTTCTTTATTTTTATTTCTTATTTTGATACTAAATTGTCCGCCATTTATGTGTATTCAGAAAAAGAAATAATAAAGTCGCCATCACAGAGAGAATGAGAGTTCAGCCCTAGAAAACCCTGAACAACTCTTAGGGGAAAAAATGCAGGAAATAAACAAATAATGAAATGTATTGTATTACATTCTCTCTTATTATATCCCTGGTAAATCCCCTAAAGAGCTCTGTATGTCTGTCTGTCTCCCCTAACCTGCCCTACCCTCCTAGTAGACTATCCCCTATCCTGTGTATGAGTCATATCTTGTATAGGAAGCTGCTGGTCACTACCTGTAGTCCCTGTAACTCTGTATTGTGTCAGTGATAAGCTAGTTGGCATTCCTCATTCATATGTCTGTCAGCTTATATGTCACCTGTATCCACCGTAGCGCTGATGTATATCTTCAACGCATTCAGATGACTGATGAAGTTCTTATGGTAGTAGAATGTGATATGCACTTTGGAAGTGTCCTTGAAGACACAAGCAGAGTGTGTCTATGGTACATTCCAGGACCTCTAAGCATAACAGTGTTGACCAAATGACAGAGTCACCCTGGTAAAATAAGACGTAATAAATAAATTAATGAATTCTAAGAACTTCCTGGATGATGTCATTCCAATCGGATCAGATAGATTGTGTCAAGAGATGCTTCCTATTTTTACTGGAATGTTGTCATGAATTTGAGGGGATTTTTTAGAGAATAAGAATGATTGCATTATCTGATTTTGCTAACCTGTCGAAGAAAGATTTTTTTATTTATTCATTTTTTTTGTTTACAAAGACCATTGATTAGTGTTTGCCAAATATGGTTGCCACAAATCTTTTCATTTAAAGATTAAACAAAGACATCCGTATTTAGGAATGTCTAATAATTCTAATCTTACAAGGTTTTTTTTATTATTTGTTAATGCAATAACGAGTGAAATTATACAAGGGCAACAGTAGGAATATTCTAGAGCCATTTATTCATCCCGTATATACATGAATGTGGGCTTAGTCTTGGGTTATTACGGGAAAGGTCTCATGTACATTTGTTATCAAAAGTGTAACTTATTGATTTGGTGATCCTTGAATAACCTTTTTATAGTCATCTGTGGATTTTCCATTCCCTTCTCCCTAGTTTGTGTGCTCTCACTGTCCTTGCTGTCAAATAACTGTCACCTTTCTCTACCCCTCTTCTCCCTCTCTCTCTCTCTCTCTCTCTCTCTGTCTCTGTCTCTCTCTCTCTCTCTCTCACTCTCTTTCTCTGTCTGTCTCTCTGTCTCTCTCTCTCTCTCTTTCTCTGTCTCCCTCTCTCTCTCTCTCTCTCTCTCTCTGTCTCTGTCTCTCTTCATCTTATACTCTATTTTTCTGTAACTATCTCAAGCTCTCTGTCATTCTTCCAATCTCTCCTTCTGTCTTTCTTTTTCTCTATTCATCTCTCGTACCGGTACTCACCGCAAATTTATAGGAAGTATCAATTTTAAATGAATTTTCTTTCTCTTCCTCTCTCTCTCTCTCTCTCCTTCTCTCTCTCTCTCCTCATCTCTCTTTGTATTTCTTACTCTCATCACATTAATAGGAAGTGCATCTTTCATCTTCCTCTCTGTCACGAATGTTCTCGTTTCCTTTCCTGACTTGCTAATTCTTCACAACCTCCTTGTCAATTATCCATAATTCCCTGGGCTGTCTGCATTATTGCTAAACATAACACAGCTGTCTCCAAGGCTCTCAACCAAACTTCATCTTCAAGAAATTATACTACATGATATTTCTCACTTGTCTACCCAGGGTTGTAAATTAAGATGCAATAATGATGACAATCAATATTCATTGTTTATAGGTGTTGTACATTACATGCTAAAGTGACATCATAGTATCTAACTTGAAGAAATACAACATTTAAAAAAAATCACATAATGTATCCACACATGCTTATCAAGATTTATTACCCTTTGATTAGGAAATGACTTACTTTTGATGTCTTCACAGCTGGGCTGACCTAGTAGGGTACCTGGGACAAATATTCTGTTAGAACTAAATTTTAGGTGATTCTGATCACATTACTCTTTTTCCAGATAGATTCACATTCGCTCTAATGTGGATGCAGCCTAATGTTTCAACCCCTCCATCAACATTCAAATGGCTTCGCTGGAGACATCATACTACTCCTGTGATAAATTTATAGATCCTCCATGCTCATTCTATGTCTGTTGCCATAGCAACATGAATCATCCTGTCTTGAGACGCTTCAGTGTATGTTTGCATTGCATTGTGGGTAGATGGGTCTAAAGCTGCATGGCAGATGATGGTTTGTTCAGTGCTGTATAGGGAGAGCATCTGGTCAAGGATATATTGTAGTGATATCCCCTTGGTCTGGTCAGACGTATCAGATGGTGTCAATAATCAAGATGACACATTTTCTTTTTTATTGTGCTTGCCTTACAAAGCGCTATGTGTCATGTTGATACCTCATAACACAGAGATAGCTAGATACATGTATATGTTAACCCTCAAAAGACTGGGGGAGGGGGGGGGCCATCATGGCATTTTCCGCGACCACTCCGCCGTGCGAATTTTTTTTATCACGCCACGTGCTGACTTTTATAATAATAATAATAATATTGTTTTATTTACCTAGGGTAGCCACTTCAGTTCTGACAACAGTTGTCCCAGCCGGCCCTGCATGATGTTATTATTACCTCAAGCTCCTTGTTAAAAGGCAACTTTAGGTACCAATTTTGTAAGTCCTTGGTATGATTCTGTCGGGTTTCGAACTCACGAACTTTTTACTTTTAAGTCTCGCGCATCTTTTCAAACCATTTTTGCGAAAATCAATCATACCGTTACGACGCTGCACTATTTAAAAAAATCTCCGTCAGACTGAAAACGGCTCAAAAACGTGATTTTGTGTACAAAGTCAATGCAAATGGAGTTTTCTCACCTAATTCATAAAGATATGATTTTTTTTCACTTTCATTGGCTGAATTCAATTTATTTTAGCGTAATTATGCTTCAAAATGGTTCTTCAATAATTTTTAAGAAAAAAAAAAGAAAAACAATAATTTCGATACCAGAATTTTTTCCTATTACAATTGTTAGGAATGCTATGAGGAATAATAATACACAAAATTAGCTTTCCAGGAGCTCTATTTTTTTCAATTAGAGCAAAAAGTATGATATCATGCATAAATTAGCATAATTAATTCATATTAAAAAAAATCGATATAATTTCGGAAAATTAACAGCGCAGTCTTGTAGATTACTTGGCTCACCACCATCATGCAAATTTTTAGCGCAGTCGCGCGATCGGCGGCCAAGATCTTGGGGGGGCCATCATGCCCCCCCCCCCAGTATTGACAGTTACCAAAGCACCCCAGTCTTATTAGGGTTAAGGGATGAACCACAAATAACCATAAAAGGATTCTGTCCCCCCTCGACGTTTCGAGCAAGATCTCGGTAATGCATAAAGCTGTCGACACGCCGTTTCATGACTTTTTTTCTTTCAAGTCTCGCGCAACTTTTAAGACCAAATTTGTGATGTCTGGGTACTGTATTATTAATGTATGTAATTTATTAATGTATTCATTCATAAATTTATGATTATTTTTGCTTTTACTGCTTCTTTGTGGTTGTGATAATGTCGCCGACAATTCTCATAGAAAAAACAATAGAAAACAAAAAGTTGAAAAACAAAGAAATACGTAAGAAATTAAAAAAATTATGAAATACATAAGAAATGAAATTTGATACAGAATTTTTTTTTAAATCCATTTCATCAGAATCTCACAATGAGTTTATAAATAAAAAATTAGCAGCTTTGGAGCATTATTTAAAGGGGAAGTTAACCCTGATATTTTTTGGTTTTTAAAAATGCAGAAAAATAAGAGAAAATATTAGTGAAAGTTTGAAGAAAATTGACCAAAAAATGGTGAAGTTCTGAATATTTAAAGTTTTGATTTTGTGACGTCACCTGCGAGCAGCACTCCCATGTGTTTGTGTATGTAAATTCCATTAAATTTGTCTTTTTTTATGGTTCTTGATAAAGGAATGGGTTAATTTGATAGAGGCATGTATATGAACATAGGTTTCATGATATATCGACGGCACAGGTGAAATAGATCATATATTTTAGAAAAAATGACTTTTTATGGCGGAACCCCCCTCCCCCAGTCATGAGATGACCAAAAAAACCCAGCCCTTCTAGGGTTAAACTGTCATCTAAATCAGCGATATGTGAATGCAGCTTCACATTAGATAGTGCAGTTCAGACAAATAGAAGGAGTCATGAAAGACACCAGGGGGTCGTTTCACCAAGTCGTTCGTAAATTGCAAATGACTGGTGATCAGTTCTTGTGCTAAATGATTAAGCATGGTGATTAGTATAGCACCCAAGAACATGTTCCAATCGTTTGAAAATTCATTTATAACTTTACGAACGACTTGATGAAACACAGCCCAGATCATGAAAGATACCATAAAAGTGATCATCAGAGAGATGTATGACTTGCATTGTTTTTCCTTCTAATGTCTCCTCTTCTTGCCTTATTAAGACGAACGACCCCTTTTTTGGTCCTTGCCTTATTCCTCAGACATTCTGAAAGGAAAGACCTCTTTAATTTCTTGAGAGATTGGATTCAGAAGCCAACCACAGTCCAGACGATCGTTGACAAATGATGACTTTCCTCATCTACCATACTTGCTCTATGGTTGTCATACAATGATGATGATCATTGATGACACTTTAACTTCCTTGATATATCCTTGATGATTCTAAACAGCAGTGTAAAACTCATCCATTGTATTTTAATAGGCACTCGTACATGTGCATGATGTTAGATTTAGAATCCTATGGGACAAAAAGATTCTTCTTATGTCTTTTCTTCTTCTTTTTTAACTTGTAGAATCTGTTTTTTCCTTAGTTTGTCATGTGCGGGAAACAATTGAAAATATTTCATGTCGTTGAAGGTGCCAGGCTTTATGACTCAATGTCTGTTTAGAAGTTTTTTCATTTTTATGCCTCCACCATTGAAGTTAGCGCCGGAGGCATCATGTTTCGGGTTGTCAGTTCGTCCTGCTTCACCGTTATTGTGATATCTTAAGAACCACTTGAGATATGAAGCTGAACTTTATGATGGTATTTATCACCATAGAAAGATGATGTGATTTGATTTTGGAGTATGGAGTTCAAAGGTCAAGGAATGGTACTCAAAGATAGCCAATAGAGGTCCATTCCAAAAATACACATATACTTATATATTTCTTATTCCCATGATGTACATTTCAGTCCTTATATGTACATTTTAAAAGTATCTTTAAATTACATATCCCTTATTTATGTTTATATTCATTTAATCTACTAGGAAAGGAACATGTAAGTCAGCCATGGTAGGTCTGCCCTGTGAGATAGGTTTGAGACGTCGTACCTTCTATGTTCTCTCTGGTGCTGTATTGAGTGTATGGGCTAGAGTGGAAGAAGTCCTCAGGCTCAACCCAAGGAACGGTGCTGTCATGCAGATTATACGCCTCAAGACGGACAGAGGAAAACTTGTTGGTAAGTTCAAGATTATGGTTATTTTGTACTGAACAGGGTTCAAGCGACTTATATGGGTGGTATTGATTTACTTTGGGCCTCCAAGCTCAAGAAAAAATAGTGTCTCCCTCCTCCGCATCAAAAATACAATACATAACAAAAACAAAACAAAACAGCAAATATGATCTTTGTTTTGCTGGTAATAACTATCACAATGTAATTGTTAAATTTAACTGTTTAGCATCTCATGGTAGATTATAATTTAGACCATGATTAGGGTTGAAACGTCTAAATTGATTTCAGGCTATGCGGGTCTGTAGGCAAATGATGCTGAACTTCATGAGGAAAATCTGTGTATGTGTTATAACAGCATGTGAACGAAATGAAGTAGGTTCATTAATTAACAGGACCACCCTGCCTTCGACGTTTCTAAAAATAAAGAGCTAATGCAATAATGTTAGCTGCCTTGATCTACATGCATGAATTAAGTGTTCTAATTTCATGTTGCATATTTCATTAGTTCCTTCCTATCTTCAATGTGATCGTTAAATTTGATGGGAAGTGTTAGTGAAAAGACAAGTTTTTATTTACGTACATAATTATATTTATTTAATCCTGCCCATATTGTCTCTGTCTACAACCCTGCCTGCACCCTTTTCTTTCAATTTCCTTCACGTGTCTGGATTATTCACTGCATGCTTTTTCAATCAATCTCGTTGAGAGCTAGGAGGGCGCTAGATCTGTGTAAGATTAAATGAGTTACTGCCCTTCTTGTCCTAACAAGACCAGGGTTGTTTTTGTTTTTGTTTTTAAGTACAATACTCTCATTTACATGTATATCACACAGAGGGATATGACTTTATCTTTTGTACTCCTCAAAGCCGATTGCAAGAAAGAACGCTAGACCAAGGGGAAATTAAACCAAATTGTTTGTAGACCAAATGGGTATAGCCCATGTGGTACACAGGAAGTAGACCCCCGTTCAGAATATGGGCCACAAGTTTAAAAAGCCTACAGGAAAAAAAAATGGCAGTAGTCTGGCTACAGCTATGTTAGAACACAAGGAATCACAAGAGTTATCAGCCGCCTCTCGCAGGATGCAGGATGCGCAGTTCTAAAAATCATGCTTGACAAATCCCCACCACACAAAAGTTTGCGATCAATTACAAATTTGAAAGAGCATTAAGTGTAATTAGTACTGATCTGTCTTTTTAACAAAAAGCACATGCAACAATGATAGTGATTGGCTGCTGCTACTTTGCAATTGATTGCAAACCTTTGTGATACTAAGCCCAGGTGTGACCATAGCCTGTTTGAACACTACTCTATTGGGATCAATAAGGGATGGTTATAGACTGGATTGGAGATTAAAGTAGATCTACATTTGAACTTTGCATGAACTATACCAAAACCTTTGGAAAAGAGCCCAAATGTCTGGAAAGTATCATGACTTACCTTCATTCAGCGTAAACAATACTTAGAAACCCTAACCATAGTTTGCCAATGTGCATGCGGATCTGACTAGTTGCATTCGATAATTATGCATCATGAATGTCTTAAATCAAAAGTGGGTAAATATAACTCTAAGAGTTAAGAATTCTTTCTAAACTGCATGTACATGTATCTTCATCAAGGTTTATTTAGGTCTAAGCATTTCTTCTTTAAATAACTTAAAATTACACAACCATCCCTGTTGCAAACAATAATGAATTAAAGTTATTTCCCCCTATTATATTTTATTTCTTTAAAGACCACAACTTTCATATAAACGTGACTATAGGCTAATTGTATATGTCATGTGTGGAATTAATGAAAACGTGTGTGGTAAAGTTAGTGTGACCCTTTTCACATCCTGTGAATTTATGTTTCTATTGTTTGCTGAACAGAAGTGGGTGTGACACATATTAGAGGTGCTATTATGAGCTTTGATTGTTAGGATGATTAATGTTTTATTTCCATGTGGTCTTGATTTATTGGGCAAGCATTGTAAGGAATGAAAATGGGTTGATCATTCTTACATCCTGCCAGGGTCTCATGCCCTGAATCCCATGGGCGGTCTCTTGGAGGGACATGGATGAAGGAGAGATCATAGACGGAACGAATCCCATCGTCAATCTGTACATGGATGCATGTCTGTCATACTTGAGGGAGAGATCATTCAAAGGAGAACCTAAAAGGGAAAGTTGGAAAGAGGGATAGAGAGTGAGAAAAAGGGAAAAGTTACTGAGGGAAAGAAAAAAAAAAAAAAGAGAAAGCAACAAAAACAGAGAGAAATAAGGAAAAGAGAGAGGAAGAAAGAGAGAAAGCTGCAGAAGATTGGATGGGAAAGGGTACAGAGGCAGAGATTGAGAGAGAATGAAAAAAAGAGAGAAGGGAGAAGGAGAAGGAAAGAGTAAACGATGGAGAGAGAGAGAGAGAGGTAACAAAAGAGAAATAGGGAAATACCCACAGATATAGAAGCATAATCCATGCATTCAAACCAGGCAATGAGATGAAAGTGATTGAAATGAAATGTAAAGTACAAGGAGAAAATAAGATCAAGAAAAATATCCAGCACTACAGAATCTAACTTTAAAGGAAGAGAAAAAAGGAGAGACAGAGAGAGGGAGAAAGATTGACAGACAGAGAGAAAGTTTGATGATGAGTTGAAGCCTGTGGTGGAAAGTGACTAAGAATCTCTCCAGGAAATTCACAATTGGAGAATGCCTCTGGGGATTGGGTTTCATTGGTGTTTACAGCCTACAAACCAGGCATCATTTCCAAACCATTTTTAATTTTTTTTTTTTTCAAACGCGCCATGCGCCATCAATTCAACTTTTGTACAATGTTCTTCAATTCTTATTTATTTCATACTATGTACAAAAATATCACAATCACAATATGGAGCCCTTTGCAAATTTCCCTAGATCTCAACCAAAATCTTGGAAATGTTCTTATGTATATGAACATTTTTGCTTATACGGTTAATTACTTAAGATTCCTTACCTACATGTACCTACCTACCAGGTGGGCTAAACTGCCAAGACCTAGTTCCCATCCTCCAGTTACCTCTGTCGTGCGTGCAGTTCTTGAGTTCGTCAGTGCCATCTACTCCAGCATTAGATTTCAGAATGTCCAGATAGGTCCTACATTTTCTACCATGCCCCCTCGCCCATTACTCAAGATTCCAGGCTCAATTTATTCTTGAAATAGGATTTAAAGCTGTGAAATTCACTTTCATCACCATGCAAATGCAGTCAATTTGGACGAACTATAATTTAGATGATTACAAATAGATGTGTTGTGGTCAATTACTTTATTATTTATTGTACCATTCAAAAGCCTGTAGCTAAGACTATTGCTTCCAGGGTACTACCATGGGTCCTATTGTAGCTGTGTTAGTATTTAACTGTTGATGCACCCAAATATTTCCTGGTGCCATTAAATATTTAACACGAACCATGAGATTCAATAAATAGAGGTTAGCTGACCCGGTCGTTAATGTTTCTTGTTTGAAAGTGCAAGTTCAAAGTGCAAGTTCTGTCACATTTAAGTAATGCGGTAAAAGTTCACTTGTTAATAGTCATCCCAAGATATATTTTGAAGGAAACATTTAATTCTATAAAATCTACTTCAAAAGCTCAATATGCCTCTTGGAGTGGGAATCTAAAGGTGGTATCTCATGTCACAGAGACTTCTCTGAGACATGGAGAATACTGTAATCGTAGAAATATTCGCGGTAAATTTATTTTCGCGTGAAAATCGGCAGGCGTGAATTTTTAAATGCGCGAATATTTGAGCATGCTTTTTTATGCATGTATTGGGTGCATTCAATTGCGTGCTTACTAAACTGCAGCGCAAATTCAAGAACCTGTGAACATTCTTTGCGGCCGCTCAGCGTGAAAATAACAGCGAATACAGTAGGAGATGTTTCAGAGACTCCGATACATCTACTATACGGAAAACATCTCATAGATATGAACATGTTCAATTTTCCTTTGACTCATGAGATGCCTTTTAGACTTCCCCAAGTTGATTCAGCAACGAGTCTGGAACCCGTTTCAAACCCATCTTAAACCTGTGTAATAGCAAGTGAGATACTACCATAACAGATGGCAAATAGAGATGTCACTTTTCTCACCGAGTATTTTTCAGTCATGTTTTTTGCATTTTCAATTATTGTTTTTTATCTAGCATGCAAAGCATATAGAGGAAATTTTGATCAACTGATATTTTACGAAAAAATTTGATAGTGAATAAAAAATAAAGTTGATACCAAATTGCTGATTCACACATATCTGCACCCTATTATAAGGGATTGTGTCAAGTGATAGATAACATGAAAGGGATGTCATGATTATTGGGCAGTTAATTGTTAAAATACCTCCAGCTGAGGGAAGTAATAAATGTCTAATTTATCTCTTTTCAATCAGCAATACTTCATAACCCAGCTGTGGTCAATAAAGGCATGTTTAACACTAATTTCACACACATTCTATTGTTAAGCAGGGGGGTGGGGCGATGTGGTATAGTCACGATGAAATAGTAATTTGGCTGTCACATTCCTTTCCTGTATGTGCACTCTTGTATCCTCTTATCTCCTCATCTCTATTATCTTCAATTCTTCAAAGCAATATCTAAGAACATTTTCAACACTTCTCTACATGAGTTCCCTTCACATTGTAAGTTACATAATAAGATGTGATGAAACATTAAATTCAGCTCGTTCCATTGTTATCCTGTATGTGACTCTTCACATCTTCTCACTTCCCATTTGTTTATCAGAGGTGATTCTTTGAAGCATTAAAATGTTTCACTCTTCATGTGCTTTATTCGTCATGTGGCACATCTGACGGTTTGCTAAGTTCACGGATCGGCACACACAATAAATTTGATTAAATAGATTTCACTGTCGTAAATAATAGTTTTGTGTAATTAAATCATATCTGATTTAACTTATAACCCTTTTGTCATCAATACATGATACAACTGTTGTTCCAGACAACATTAAAAGGATTTCAGATCATTTTAAGTATGGTGAAACATTAAATTCAGCTGGTCCATACCAATCCTGTTTGTGACTCTTTGCATCCTCTCTTTCATCCACTTATCTCTATTATGCACAGGTAGTTCTCACACAATCTTCCTCTGCTCTTGTCTTGATATTAAAGGGAGAGCAAACTGAGCAACATTCTCATTGACTGTGTGTTATAAATAGCTAGTCTTAAAATAATACCTTTTCAGATATAAGAGTGACTGAAATGGCCTTTAATTTTATTTGAAACAAGGAAACTAAAATGTTTTGAAGGCAATAGAACTTGCTTTGCAACTTGTTTACAATTTTATTATGGTATGAATGTATTGAGTAGTGAGTTAAAGTTTTATCATTCAAGCGGGCCTGTATCATAAGATTACACTGCTCATGATGTTGTATTATGGGTCAGAAATCAGGGCAGAATTGAGTAGTTGAGGACTTGAGGTGGCTCCTAGTTCGTATAAATTTTCCTTTAATAGATCTTTCCACAATCTCATGATGTTACAGGCATTGTTAGGTGCTATCTCACTTCGCGGAGATGTCTCCGCGACAGAATAGAAATTTCGTCTCCGCGACGGATAAATAGTAAAAAAGACGTCTCCAAGACGTCTCAGAGACGTCTCCGCGACAATTTATGAAAATATTTTGGAGACGTTTCCGAGACGTCTCTAATACTATTTATCCGTCACGGAGATGAAGTTTCTATTTTGTCGCTGAGACGTCTCTGCGAAGTGAGATAGCACCCTTAGGCTTTTATTTCTCCAGCCTTTAATTTCTTAGATGTAGATTTCATAGATATAGATTTCTGAGTTGTAGATTTCTTGTACATGTATGTAGGGTTGTAAAAAGGTTTTCATTAGGATTTGGGTTGTGTTTAGGATAGGGTTTTAAGTCAAGAGTTAAAGTTAGTCACTCGATTACTGAAGTGTTTTGAATTCGCAGACCAATTACACGTCAAATGTTGAAGAACCAAACAGCAAACCAACCGCTGTTAAAATTTCTTTGAGGAATTTATTTCCAAGAAACACTTGGTTTTCATAATGACATCACATAATTGCCCAATCAAAGTGCCAAAACTGCTGAATTTCACCTTGAAAATAAAAATAGATTAAGAGAGCTTGCCATGAAATGATAAGGGCAATAAAGTGCATTCATCTTGGTCCCAACCGATTATTTGTCCACATCTTTGTGTGTTTGACACGACATTTGGTCGTGCAACAATTGCTGTGGGCTTTATTTAGAGAAGATTTAGGGTTAGAGGAGTTGCACTATGGTTGTATGTTAGGTTTAGCATAAGGTTTAGGGTAGGGCATAGTTTTTAAGTCAAGGGTTTTTAAGTTAGTTATTTGATTGTATGGAATTTATAGCGGAGCACTTGGCGCTGGAGTAAATGTCATGGAATCTCTCTGATTCTGGTTGGTCTGGGTTGGGTTTTGCTGAAGATACTCTTCTTCTTCTTCTGTAATAGGGCAAGTCCACGCTATTTGTTCCCAAGGTAGTGATTTTTCAAGGTTTCCATACACTTTTGTCGGAATCGCAAGGAATAGCAGGAGTTGGCAGCCACCTGATGCCTTTGGACATGCACAGTTCACAAAAAAAACCCTCACTGCAGGTTGCGACCGTGATATTACTCATCTCTTGGCATATAATGACCCAGTCATACAGACAAATCTTACACAGACTGATTGCAATAGTGCATCAACCCCAGTGGTGAAGAGAATGTTGGTTCTTGGTCAGTTTAGAGTCAGAAAGCAGTGTCGCAGGGGCTTCTGATTGGTCAATTGATATTTATCTGTCAAGTAGAAGAGTCATTGTCAATACAGATCAGTCAGAACAGAGGGTCATCAACTCGCTATTAAAGCGAAGGGATTGGTGACATCTGTGTGCTATGCCGTTACTTCAAGCGAGTTTGAATCTTTGTATGCGTTTGGACGATCCCCAGCACTTGTTGCAAATTGCACAACAATGAAGCAAGGTCACCAGTGCTCGTGCCTTGATGGAGACATACAGGGCCATATGTGGCAATAATGCAATGCTAAGAGCATTCTTCTAGACCCCAGCTTTTGTATGTGGTCAAACCTTCTCAGGCACCAACAATAATAATTGTATCTGCATGTAACTCCATGATTCTGTGCCTTTTTATACATTGAAATTTGGAGCCTGAAGCTGTCTAAAACTACATATTGTATACACAATGTAAATGCTACAGTCATATTTCTTCTGCAGGGCCTGTACATCATGTTGAATACAGGCGTTTTATTCATTTTTTTTTGTGTGTGATGTGGTTTTAAAAAATGGGCAAAATGTTTGCTTTCTAAACGGCATATGGGCCCTGTGGTGATAATGTGACTGCTACATAAATACAGTTGTGTGGAAACAATACATGAAATTTTCTGTCCAAAGAGGATTATCTCATTACTTGATCTTTGATTTTATGTTGAGCTTGTGACACCAGAATTTTCACGAGATGCAGATCTTGTCTTTACGATAGCAAGAGACTTTTAAAAATTTGATCAGTTTCTGGCATGATGACGTTATGTACATGTATCAGTTTTATAATGACAAAATCATCTGTATCCCTCTCTTCTGGGTTCTCCTGATGCATGTAGAGTTTGTAATGTTGAGTGTTACCTTGCCCAAAGTCAAAATCCTTGTCAGATTGATATTAATGAAGTATGTCATCACAGCCCTACCCTCAAGGGTATTTAGTTGGCCTCATTTTAGCCCCCTTATTGCCTTCTTTTCCCCTCCCCTTCTTGACACAGTCAAACCATTTTTTTTTCTTAATTATACCCATTGCAGTTTATTTTTTTATTTTTTTCAATTTAATTCAATTCATTTATTTTGAAGAAAAAAAAATGAACGTGGAAGCTTCTACATTCAAATAATTTTTTTTTTAGTATTTTGTTCATTGTTTTTGTTGTCATGCTTGTTTTTAATGTAAAATGTTTGAACTTTTGTTTTGGTTCTGTTTCGAGCACCTGTACGTTATGGGATTGAAGGGAATGATAAACAGTTTATTAATGGCATTTCTCCAAGGGATTTTGGATGGAATAAGATGACCTTTTTGAGTACTTTTAAACTATATTTTGCCGCGAAACCTTGAGGTTATAGCATGTGATGCATTGATACGAGCTAGTGTAGGAAACTGTTTTGAGACTTCACTTTTTTAGGATGTCCTCTTCTACCTATTTGTCAACATATGACTGAGTTTGGGAGAATAACTTTGCTCTGCATAATATCAGGCTTTTCCAATTTCAACATTAAATTAGCCTGATGCTCATTATCTTACTTTTGAGCTTCTTACTTCCCTTTTTACCATTAATGAGACTTTAATTCAACAATCTCCTCTGTCTTATATTGGTTCTTGAGAAAATGAGTATAGAATGTGAACAGAACATGAAATCACTCAAATGGGATAGGATTGGGGCATTCTTTAGTCTGTTTATCTTGGCTATGCAATGAATTTGATAGTCTTTAGGCAGCTGAAATACTTTTGAGAATTGAACAGGGAAAACAAGATTAAAGAGAGAGAGAGAGAAGGAAAGAAAGAGGACAATTTGAAGGGAGAGATACCAAAGAAGGGAAAATATAGACAAGCAGATACACGGAGAGATGTACAGACAGACAGAAGAAGAAAAAATATATATATACTGAGAAAAAACTGAGAGGTGGGCCTGATTCGCGCAAAGCAAAACCAAAATGCAAAGATTTAGCTTCTTTCGCAAGCTGTTTGTATAATACTGCACACATTAACAGTTCATTTAATCCATATGAGCATTGCATGATATATTCCCCCTTGATAATACTCCCAATCATGTATCTAGGTTGAGATAAGGATATTAACCACATGTAGGCCAGGCTCTAGATATGTGTACTTCAATTAAATACAGGAAATATCAGGAGTGGAATTAATTTGATGTAATTGCAGCACAGCCTCTTTTAAAGAGAAGGTGCCAGTTTGTAAAACTAGATGAACAATTCTGTATGTTTGTCAATTTAACACCATGTTTAAATCAAAGCCAGAAGAATACTATGAAAGTGTATGGTTTCATTCCAGTTTGGCTTTTGTAAGCATAATATTATATTAATAAATTATTTATAATACTGGATATTTTACCAATCTCAAAGTGAATAGAATTATCACTGTTAATTTTTTAGCTTTGAAAGTTAATAATATGACGTGGAAATATAACATTATAAGCAGTTAAAGCAGTCACGTTTTCTTCGTTGTTTCATCTCCCTCTCTCTGAAGGCTCTCTTGTGTGTTTGTCTCTCTCTCTCATCTCTGCCAAATAAGATTTTTGTTCTTTCTTCTTTGAACATTGAGTGTCTCTAAATTTATCTATGTGCATGTATCATTTTTATTACAAATTTCTTTATCTCTTCTATTCTATGCAGGTCTTCTCATTCCAAGTAACTGTGTCCGAGCTCTCAAGGACATGCTGTCAAAGGACACTACCACCTACTCAGAGACATACTGAGCTCATCAGGATCTGGAGTGAATGAACCTTGTTTCTCTGGAATCAAGTAAGACACAACTACCTACTCCGATACATACTGAGCTCATCAGGATCTTCGGTGAATGATCCTTGTTTCTCTGGAATCGAGTAAGACACAACTACCTACTCCGATATATACTGAGCTCATCAGGATCTAAAGACATTCTGAACATGCTGCATGGGATTTGTAGAAGATAGCAACAATAAGAAACTAGGAACATTGTACACTCCAAGATGAGATGATAGCAGTTCTTACCGTGGAGGAATGGGCCACAATACCAGCTGCCCAGAGACACCCCGATTATGCTACAATTCGGGTGGAATAAGCCTACTTTGTCAGAGATGTTCATGCTGCATCGGATGTAGGGAGACCGCAGCAAAGACTTAGATGATCCATACATCATGACGGCCCTTAGTCACAAAGTTGTCTTAACTTTAAGTCTAGCTGAAATCTGTGGTTTAACTATGGCCTGCTAAAGGGGAATCAATCTGTCTATGTTTATGTATGTTAATTGTAAGGGAAACCTTTTTACGAATTGTTCCCAAGCAGTTTTTGATAGTTTCACGACCAAAAATTATAATGAATTGAACATCTACTTTTTGGGATTGAGTCCCTTTTAGCCAGCCATAGTTAAACCATAGATTTAAGCTAGGCTTAAAGTAAGGCAGCTTTTTTCGAACACGGGCCAATGAGAATCATGGTGTAACAGTCTTTTCTCTGAGATCAAGTAAGATACAAAGTTACTAAGAGACGTACTGAGTGCGTCAGGATCCTGGTTGTATGAGCCTCGTTTCTCTGGAGACTATTCAGTGACTTTATACTGAATGCACTGTATGAAGGTAGGAGTACTATTGCACTCCTACCTTGATACAGTGTGTTCAGTTAGTAATTGAGTAGCCAGAGCTTGGTGGGATGGAAAATGGATACATTCTTGTGAATAAAGTACATGTAGAAGGACACCTACAACTCCATGTTTGCAGAGACAAACTAACTTTTTCAGGATTCTGGTGAAATTATTTCTCAGAGACTTTCTGAAGGCTCATTGGAAGGCGGCAGGGGAGAATTTAACCTAACTCTAGGCTTAGTGTGTGAACATTTCAGTTACATGTAATTATGTATTGGACCAATTAGTGACATGCTTACATTTAGGCTTCATTATGATGATATTATTTGTATTCTGTCATAATAAATTGTTCTTTATGCTAGTAACAAAAATTGTTTACTTAAATTTCTAAAGAGGAGAATATTAAGTCTAAGTTTGTATTCATAAAATTTAAAGAAAGAAATCTACATGTATGTCTACAAATTAACCTCACATAATTAGGGGTTGTGAACTTTGTAATAGTAATGAGCTCTTTTGAATGTTCAACTTCTGCTAAAAGTAATGTAGACCTGCATGTAGCTTAAAACATAATCAAGAACATTAAACCTGATTCTAGATTGATTAAATTACATGCTAGGGTTAGGAATATCATTTAACCTTTGTCTGAAATACTATGATTTATTTATGTTGCTTTGAAATCAGCACTTGATGTACTGTATGCTTAGGAATACACTCTCGCACATTGTGTATTCTTAGGTCTATGGTAAATATAAATGCACAATGTACTCTTGTAAAGTCACATGTGATCAAGTACATTGTGTTTTCACTGACAATTCTTGTAACCCTGGACCTAATTAGAAATAAATATTTATAAAAGCAATGAAGGGTAATTTTCTAATGCACGTGGCCAGCTCTCTGAATTTGCCTACAAGCCGACTCTTAATCAAATCGTTTAGATAGTGACATTAAAGGTCAATCGAAGACAAAGAATGATTAACCTTGTTCCAATTGATACACTTCTGTCTGTTTTTTTTTTTTTTTGTTTTTTTTTACAATGGCTAGTATTGCTAAAAGCTTTTGAGTTATCTAAATGTTTCCATTGTACTACAAATGATATTTTTTTTTTTTCCTAATCAAGATCATATATTGGCTATCCTTGCTGTCTATCTTTTGTGCAAACCAGTCAAGACATAATTAGCAGTCTTGGTATTAAAACTAAGCTTACTCTATTACTTTCTAAATACTTCATAAACTTATCAATCTCAGTCAATAATTTCCCTGCATTGATTTATACAAGTGTTAGTATCGCCAAAAGCTTTCAAGTTATCTAAATGTTTCCATTGTAAAACTACTATTACAACTTGATAAAACAGTTGACAATTTGTAATCAAGATGGGACCTGGGTTATTGTCCTTGGTGTCTATTGTGTGTGCCAATCAGCACTCAATCATGGCAAACTAGTGAATAAGATAATTAGCAGTCTGGATAAACTAGGGTTACTTCCTAAATAATCCATAAACTTATGTCTAAACTCAGTCAATGCTTTCCCTGCATTGTTTTTTTGCAAGGCCTAGTTTCTCCAAAAGTTATCTAAATGTTTCCATTGTAATATTACTAGAAATGATAAGATAGTTGTCAAGTGGTAATCAAGAGCAGATATGGGTTATTGTCCTTAGTGTCTATTGTTTGTGCCAATCAGCACGCCATGAAATAGTAAAAGAGATGATTAGCAGTCAGAGTAAACTAAGGTTACTTCCTAAAAATACTTCATAAACTTCTGTCTAAACTCAGTCAATTATTTTCCTGCATTGTTTTTTGTGTTTTGTTTTGTTTTGTTTTTGTTTTTGTTTTTTTGCAAGGGCTAGTATCACCAAAAGCATTTAGTTTATCTAAATGTTTCCATTGTAATATTACTACATATGATAAAGCAGACATGGGTTACCGCTGTTATCCTTGTAGTCTATACAATGTAGTTTGTGCCAATCACTGATGGCAAACCTGTGAATGAGATAATTAGTCGTCTGGTCAAACTAAGGTTACTTTCTAAATACTTGATAAACTTCAACTCTCTAGAGTTCCTGGTGAGATGTATCCATCATTATGTAGGAATTTGACTTTTATTGTTTCCTTCAATTCATGATTGGGTTTTGGTCAATTTCCTGTTAGGTGATAAACTAACACGTCTCCATCATTTATTGAACGAGGCTGATTAGTGATGTCAAAATCAAGTACCCTAGTCAGTCCAAAGTCCTTCAAGATTTGTAAAAAAATAAAAGTCTGATGATAGATTATTATCAAATGTGTTTTGACTGCCTACATGTACCAACCTTAAAATTAGCAGACGAAGTGTCATTCATTTCTGGTCACTTTGCCAAATCATTTGATCATTTATAAAGTTTTTCTTTAATCAGGGTTTATTGTTAACTGAGGAAATGAATTACTTGCCTCAAGAATCATGAGAGACACTTTAATATTTTCAATGTTTAAGTACAGAGTTTGATTAGATCAGAGAAGATTTTCAAGCTTTATATAGTTGGAGAATTTCACAAAATATGAGGCAACTTTCTTTTCATTTGTTTGATCATTCTGTCCCTCTTTCTGTTTAATAGTCCACATTAATTGTAGGTGTACAGGTGTTGTCATGTACAGTAGGGTGTGTTCAATGTTCAATTTCAAATTTTAAGCGCCAACATGAATTGTAATACAAAACGCTGATATAAAGAGAAACAAAGTGGGTGTTCATTGTCCCCACTCCCAGTCGTAAAAGTAAACGTGTTTCAGATCTCCATTCAGAGGAAAATTTAAACTAAAAAAAAGATGCGTTTTGAATTGCGATCAGCTTCGATTTTACGACCTTGAGCATCGCGAATGCAACAAAATGCGATACTGAACACAATTGAGTTTTCAAACGTCTTTAAATGTGCTCTCGCAGTGGAACCTTCCGGTGCAAGTGAAAAAAGGCGCAGGTGTTTATTTTTGAGAGCTGGGAATTTAAAGACGATGGACATAAAATCAGCTTTAAATTTTTGACACTGAATGGTGTACCACTGACCGCGTTTGTCTTCTGTGCTTTGTAATTGCGTTTTGTATTATGATTCATGTTGGCGTTTAAATTTTAAAATGAACATTGAACACACCCGTAGTCAGATAAATCTAAGGTTAGAATAACATTTTCATTCATAATAACTTGGGTTCTCCCTTGCGAATTTAAGGATGTCTCTTTCCACTTATTGTAAGGCTTTGTTTGAATCCTGGTCATTTTAATCAGTGTGTTCTCATTCTGCTATCTTTTTATAGATTTGTGTTTAAAGCTTTTAAAGCGAGCATTAACTGAGCAACAATCTCATTGACTGTGTGTTATAAATTACTAGTCTTAAAGTATACTTTTTGAGATAAACTATTAACAAAAAAGTGTATGAATTAACCTACAATTTAATTTGTATTGGGAAACTAAAATGTTTTGAGGGGAAAAGTATGTGTTTTGCTACTTGGCAACATAATCATCGCGATGTGAATTAATTGAGTAGTGAAAATGTGTGATATATTTCAAATGGGCCTGTATTGTAAGACTATACTCTTCAGGATGTTGCATTATGGGTTAGGAATCAGGGCAGAATCGGGTAGTTGAGAACTTGAGCTGGTGCTATACAAGGCTGCTAGTTCATACTGGCTTTAAATGAAATAATTATCTGAATCTCTAAATTAAGATCTACCTTACATGCATGTGACAATTGACCACAACAATGTTTTATTAATCGTTCTCATTTACCTTTTACCAGGCAATTATAGTAGAAATACCGCATACACTAATCCATATAGGCCTACTTCCCACGTTGAATCGCTGTTTTGCAGTTTAAGGGGATAAATTTGCAGCTGAGTTCGAAATTTTAGATAGATAAGTAGTTTAAAACAGATCTTTTTTATTTCTATTAAAGCTTTCAGGAGATAAACAGCTGTTGAAAATGTTATTTTTTGTCAACTGAATTTTTCAGGAACTTTCAGAAATTTCCTGGTGTGAAACAAGCCCCAGACAGGTATTAGGGTTGTGTATTTAAGAATTGACCTTTTGAGATTATCTCATCAGGTTTTCTGACAGAAAACAAGGTTATATTGTTTCTCCTGACCCTACCCGCTAATCTAATCTCTATTTCATAATACACATCCAAGCCCTTCATAGTGACTTCCTCTTCCTCTTAAACTGGTGAAGAAAAAAATACATTTCATCGCTAGGGGATCAAGATTTCAAATACCTTATTTTCAACCCTGCTGGTCATCAAGGGGGTTCTTAATGAAAGATATTATTAAAGGTAGTGTCATCCTTTTTCACAAATTGCGAAAACTAATGCAACTTGGCATAACTTTAGAATATGATCTACCTATACTGTCTATTTAATCTTACTGTCATAGGTTGCCTAGATCAGTAATATGAAATGAAAATCTGACTACCAATCTAGACCAGCTCTCCATCAACATCGTTGATATTCCAGCGCGTGCAGCATGGACCACACACAGCAATATACACACGGCACATCAGCGTGCGTTATTCTCTGCGTTAACGGTCAACGGTTCGCACCATACGGTATATTTTTCGAGGTTCGAAAAAATAGAAATGAATTTTGATAATCGCAATATAATGACAAACATACACATTTGAGCTTAATCATGTTGTGGGAAGATATAGTCATTGATATACTTCTATATCCTCTCAAAAACTAGAAATGTAATATATTTTCCTACAAAAGGCTGACACTACCTTTAAGGGGTCCCTGAAAACAGACGAAGCGCTGTTTCTACTTCAGGTTTTTATGTCTGTTGCTGTAGGCAGTAGCTCTGACATGGTCATGTCGGTCAATTTATTTTATGTTGTCATACCAGTTTATTCTTTGTCTTACTCATCTGTGTCGGCTTTCTAATTACCAATGATTAAATCATAGACATGTTTTATTTGTCATATGTTACTTCCTAAGAAGTGTAGGCCTAAGACTTTTCCCCTTTTAATTATCCATTCAATTCAAAACGTGGCAATTTTGTCTCTTCACTTTTTATATCAGATCAAACATTTTTAGGATAATTTGTATCCTCTGTGATTGAGATGTCCTCCTATAAAGACTTCATATCTTCCCTTTCAGCTTTCTTTTTCGAATAGTTTTTATAATGAAGCCTATACTTTCACATCCAAACTTAAATCTGGCTATATACAGACAACTAAGCAGTCTCTTTTTACAAGTTATACTGTTTATCATAATTGCTGAATACCGCCAGGCATAACTGTTTCAGAATAGAAGGTTGTCCAGTGTTTTGCAGACAAATGCTGCTATATTTCTTCCATCACAGCAGCCATTTGTTTGGACAAGAAAAGGATCTTAATGACCGAAATTGACCAAGGGCAGTTTTACTTCACATTATTTCCTTATTTCCTGGCAAGAGAAGGCGCTGCTACACTAGCTCGAGCTAAAAAATAGCGCGCTAATTGGTGGATTGGGGAAAAAACCTGAAAAAAGAAACCGATCCTGCACTAGCTTAGGCTATTTTAAGTTTCGCATTAGCGACCTGACATGACCTTGAACAAACAAGCCCGATGTGTATTGCGCAACTGGTAACTACCGCTAGCGTATATACGCACAGGTGCACGATTTCGCATTTAGCTCGAGCTAGTGCAGCACCGCGCAAAATAGCGCGCTATTTCATACCAAAACTGCAAACCAGCTCAAGTTTTTTTGACAAAACCTAAGATGACTCGGCTGAGATTTTAGCCAAATCAGCGTGCTATTTGACCGCAAAGCCAGATCAGCTTTGATCGGGCTAGTTCATCAGATCACAAAGAGCGCGCTATATAAAATATCTCGAGCTAGTGCAGCAGCGCCTAGAGAGAGTGGTCTAGGGATATCTTAAAGAGATTGGATTGAAGTTGACTACTGTCCGCCCTTATTACCCATTCTGTTTGTCACTAAGATGGTCATCTTTATTGTGTTATTGGGTGAAAGTGATATAAAAAGCTGACCACAGTAAAATGTTATTGACCATTATTTTTTTTTTCCTTGCCAGAGAGTGCGGTCAGTCCAGGGGTACTATATTGGGAAGTTGACCACCGTCCAGTCTTATTAACCTAGATTCATTAGATTAATTGTTCTCATAATCAATCAAATAGACACTTTAAAATTGCACTGTGGAGTGTTAGTAATATAAAAATCCGATCACTGTAAATTGTTATTCACTATAATGAAACAAAGCTCTGTTACAGTCCTTATAGTTTATTTTTCCTGTGAGGCCTTATGTCTTATTTCACAAACATTTTATCATAAAAACATTTATTGTCTTTATTTCCTGTATTCTCAGGAATAATTGCTTATATATTCTACCAACTCATTTTGGATGTTGAAGATTTCACTTTGGGCTATTATAGGATGTTATTGTCTAGAACCAATATAGATTGTCATTGAGATTAATGCATAAATAAGAGGGTTAAAATGCAAAGTCAACACTGGTAATGGTGGTCAACATCAGTAATTGATTATATTTCTGTGGAGACGTTTATAATTTCTGCTAATTACTGTTTCTGTTGTTTGTTGAGAGCATTGTCTCAGTGTATATTAGGGATAGATGAATTGTAATTGACTTGAAGGCTTAATCTTTACTGTTTTAACTCATGTTGTACCCCCAAGATACATTCATAATTCATTTTAATTCTATGTTATTAATATCATCATATTTAAGTGAATTGACTACATGTAGCAAATGCTAGGGGAATCAAAGTTGAGTTTTAATCTTCATCCGCTTTGGTGATATTGTAATTAAACGTGTTTTTCTCAATTATTTTGGTTATGAGAATAATTATTACGATATTAATAAAGTATTTGGAGGGGGTGGGGTGATAACGGTATTACCACAAAGATTCAGGAGAATATTGTATTTGCTATCACTGCTATTCATGGTCTCTTGCCATTTAATAACATGTAAACTGTTGAATGGTTAAGGTGGTATCTTACTTCTCGAAAACTACTTTGAGACGGATTTGGGAATACATTGAAACGGTTTTGAAACATATTGGAGATGGTATTGAAACTTGTTTCAGAGACGTCGCGGAGACGTCTCCGAAAAGTGAGATAACACCCTTAGCTTACAATGAATAATGATAACTCAGAATGAACTCGTAGGATATACTTAATTACATTTTTACAGGTATTCATTAATTTATCCTTATAAAGATGTGACATACTCTGGGCTGTATTCTACTCTGTATGATAGACAAAAATTAATAGCACATTTTTAAGCTTGTTTACTGAAATGTTGTCTCTGTTTTGTCACTGATATAAGGATATGGTGCTAGTCTATCAGGGTCTGATTTTCAAGACTACATTCTTAAACACCATTTTTATGTTGATCATGTTTTCTTTAATTTTGATAAACCAAATTTATATGTTTGAATCATTTGTTTTTTGTTTTTTCTTTGTAAACAAAAATGCTCAGAACAAATTATTCTGAGCTCTGTTCCCAACACTAAGATTCTTTTGGAATAACTTGATTGGGAGACACTAGCAAAGATTTTTTTTTTTTTTTTGAATAAGATTCTGATAGATCAATGTAAAACTGAACAATTCTTCAAATAATAGTTGTACAGGGTGACCCAGAAAAAAGGAAACCCAACTTTGATCATCAATAATTTCAAAAATATTACATGGTGATTATAAAATTTATATCACTGGAAAGTGCAACTCATTACCATTTTAATGATACCTTGCTCAGCTCACCAATGTCACGCATCACTGAACCCCATTGTTTTGAAAATGTCTTGCAAAATTGTGAGTGGTTCACTTTCACGCTCATTGAGATGGGTTGTTGCAATGTGCCTAAAAGGAAACCAACTTTCATCATCAATCATTTAAAAAACATGACAGTGGTAATTATGACGTTTATATCACTGGAAAGTGCCACTCATTATCATTTTATTGATATCTCTTTCAGCTCGCAAATGTCACGCATCACTGAACCCATTGTTCTGAAAATATCTTGAAAAATTGTGATTGATGCACTGTCATGCTTCTTACATTCTCCACGGAGAACTAAAGGTTCTCTGGGTTGTTGTGAGCAGTAACATGATGAAATTACCTGGATGGTAAGATTAACGGACTAAATAAGTAGACATTTCCAACCCATTTATCAAACCCATTTATTAAAGTCACCGGATGCTCTACTTAGATTGTTTAGGACCTTAAAAGCAACTCACCTCAAGGAGCATGAAAGAGAACATATCCCAATTTTGCGAGACAATTTTCAAAACAATGGGGTTCAGTGATGCATGATATTGGTGAGCTGAGAGAGGTATCATTAGAATGGTAATGAGTTATACTTTCCAAGTGATATAAACTTCTTAATCACCACTGAAATATGTTTGAAAATTATGATGATCAAAGTTGGGTTTCCTTTCCAGGCACATTCACACAACCATCTCGAGGTGCATGAAAGTGAACCACGCACAATTTTACAAGACTTTTTCAGAACAATGGGGTTCAGCGAAGCATGATATTGGTGAGGTGAGAGAGATATCATTAGAATGGTAATGAGTTGCACTTTACAGTGAAATAAATTTCATAATCCCCTTTGAATATTTTTGAAATCATTGTTGATCAAGTTGGGTTTCTTTTTTCTGGGTCACCCTGTATATTTAATTAAATACGTTCACTTGTATTAGCTATATAATTATGTGTTCTTCCTCTAATTGGGAACAAGATACATTCCTTCACAAAGTTTATTTGAAAAAATCATGTTTGTATTGTTTTTAGTCAAAATATGTAAATTGCCTTTTGTTATTAGTCATAGTGTGCTGTTATAGCACTTGTTCATAACTATGATGTCTTTTTGTTATATGGAAGAATATAGCTTATAAGATTATATAAAGAAAGAGCAATTGAGAAATATTTATATGATGGTGTTACATATAAATGCAGAATGTATCAGGTGCAAAGACGTACAACTTACATTAATGGATTCTTTTGATTAATCATATTTTGTTTTCATTATTTTGTTCATTGATATGAATCCATCGTAGGAAGTTGCACGTCGAAGGTACGGCGAGTTGTGACCGCGCCATTAGTAATATAAAAATCCGATCACTGTAAATTGTTTATTCACTATAATGAAACAAAGCTCTGTTACAGTCCTTATAGTTTATTTTTCATGTGAGGCCATATGTCTTATTTCTCAACATTTTTTC
>CALNVZ010003434.1:26806239-26821124 GCA_940671915.1 Paracentrotus lividus | reverse complement strand
AGAGAGAGATTTGTCCCACTTGTCCTTATATATTTATGAAAAGTCCCTAGTTAACACATTTTAATGTATGCATATTGTCCCGCTCATAAAACAAGATTTCACACAAGTCCCCAATTGATACACTCTTTTGAAGATGCATTGTCCCACTTGTCCTTATATATTTTAGAAAAGTCCCTAGTAATACATTTTAATGTAGGCATATTGTCCCCGCTCATAAAACAAGATTTCACACAAGTCCCCATTGATACACTCTTTTGAGGATGCATTGTTCCCCGCTCGTCAACAAGTAAAACACAGAAGTCCCCGCTCGTCAATAAGTGAAACACATAGTCCCAAGTTGATATCTCGATGAAGAGTGTGTGATGTCCCGCGTCCTTTGATAAAATGCTGGTGTGTTTTGTGTGCAATTTTGGCTGTCCCCAGTCATACCTTAACGCATAAAATGTCCCCAGTTATCCACACAACAAGTATGTGTGTGTGTGTGTGTGTGTGTGTGTGTGTGTGCGTGCGCGCGCGCGTGCACAAAGCGTCTGGCCACTTTGATGAACAACACCTTACAATAAACTTCAACCCTAAATATGACAGCCACATCAGAACAGATAAAGTAGCCTACCATCCGATTCTTATTCGCTTTCTAATCCGGTTATGTCTGACAGAGTTATTGGCAGTAGTAAGTCATCTCTCACGACTTGATCCCTAAATTAGATCTAACTGTCCGCTTAGAGACAAAATCAATTCCAGACTCTCTTAATTTTCTTCGTTTCTTGTTCTGAACTGTAGACCTACCTCTCGGCAATATTCAAACGCTCTGCTTTGGTCTTGAGTAAAGTGCTTCTTTAAGTAAGCGATGATATAGCTTGTAACGGTCTATAATATGAGTCACTAAACGGGAGATTTGGGTGGATGGGGGGGGGGGGGGCTAAAAGTAGCAGACTGGAAAAGATAATTGAATTATTACAATTTTTTCTGATGAAACCCCCCCCCCCCTCCACAACGAAAAAAAAATAAAAAGAAGAAGGAGGGGGGAATGCTCCTTAAATTATCCCACTTTACATTTATCTTTTTTCCCCGGTTTTTTGTTAATTGTTATGAGAGTTTATGAGCGATATAAAAAGTTGGGATATGAGATCTAAAATTAAAACCTATGTCTATTTATTTCTTAATTTCAGTAAATAGAAACAAACCAGCAACCTGTTACACAATCGGCAGAAGTGAATTCAAATGAGAGACCTTTGTTTGAACTAATTTGAGAGAAGTGTCATCTGAAGGTTGTGAGAAGGTTTGGGGGGGGGGCAATGATTCAAAATTCGGAAACGGATGTTACCTAGGAAGGGTGCAAAGGGTCGATCCCGAGATGCAAAGAGTCTACCCTGGGGTGCAAATGGTCTACCCTGCTGGGTGTAAACTGCGAACCTACCTAGTTTTTGCTGACTGTACTTCTAAGCTATTCATAATTCCATAATTAATGTCATGGGTCCTTTCTTAAGTTAACCCACATCCTCGCAAGGATTAAAGGGAGTAAGACATAGAGACAATTAATAACTCACACTAATAGCCTAGTCGTACAGACCCAACCAGCTACAGACTACCTTCTGACCTTGAAAATGAAATATCAAGATTGTTGAGTATCTATTGATCTGGCAATATGACTGAGCCTATATTCAACACCGTGAATTGCGAAAACAAAAATCTTACAAAATATTTATTAATAAACAAAAACGTCCACTTTTTTTTTTTTTTTTTACATTGGATTGCAAAAATGAAACATTATTGTATGTCTTCTTTTATGAAAAATGAAATTGCATTAAATATAATGACTTTTAACAACAGAGTTGTGGATTTCTATAGGAATTTGCTATGATCTATCAACATGTTTAGTTATTTTCATCCATTCTGAATTTTTGAGAGCAATCATTTTGATCACAATGCAAGTGTATGAAATATTTTTGTATCAATGAACTTGTTTTAAAATTATTGCGGAGGCATTGTGGTTTACAATAGGTCTTCATGATATGGATCATCATCATCATCATCATCATCATCATCATCATCACAATTGCCCACCACCTCCACAACCATCATCGGCATCATCATCATCATCATCATCATCATCATCATCATCATCATCATTATCATTATCATTAACATCATCTATTCACCAACAACATCGTCATAATCATCGTCATCATCATTATCATCATCGTCATGATCGTCGTCATCACCATCATCATCATCGTTACCATCGTCATAATTATCACCATCATCACCATCGTCATCATCATCATCTTCAACATCGTCATCATTGTTATCATCGTGTCCTCAATCATTCACATCAGCATCCGATCGATCGAGCCTATCATTAATCCATCACTTCATCATCATACCACCTATGCATCATCAACATGCATGCATCATTATTATCATCACAATCACCGATCATCAATCATCCAGGGGAGAGCGGGAGCGTTTTTGAAAGTGGAGGGACTGAGCCGAAAGGGGGGGGGGGCTGAACAGGCTAAAAATCACAAAATCTATGGCCATTTTTGCGTTTTTTGTCACGGTGCTGAGACACCCCCCCCCCCTGTAGATCCGCCACGGCTGATACCACAATCTATCAATAACTCTAATCAGAATTCTGACCCAAACCCTAGTATTCTTACTTGTTCATCAGCATGGTCAGGGTCAACAATTAGCACTCTTGTGGTAAGTGATTAATACTGACTGTGCAGTGCCACATTAATTTGAAAAAAGGGACGTTTTTGACAAATAAGTCAATAAGTCCAAACCTACGTTTGCATTTATTGAGGCAAATACATCCATGCAAAAGCACGTCACTGTATGTAATTAATCCAACATTATAAAGCACAACTGAAACAGAATAGACACTCGAGTTGACAAAGTCACGTGATTCGATGAATAATTTTACAAATACAGACTATTTTATGACTAATTTACATCAATGCATAAAAGTTTCAACCACTTATTCAAAAGTGTTCATGACCATTTTGTTTCTCGAACAAATTTTTTTATTCCCTCTACCTGGCTATAGCAACCTCTGATTATTTATGTTTCGAGTCCGAATGCACACAAAATATGTCAAGGTATGAATTGAAACGTTTGCAGGCCTGCAGAGCTACAGAATCATACATTTAGACAGAATAACATAATCTAATTCTGTAACAGAGAAGATTAATTAATTTCACACTGCCCATTTCTAAGAATCTAATGTCGCAATTACTGTCAAATGAAAAAAGAATCCTACCACAATAACACGTGTACCTTTCGTGTTGAATGAATAATACGAAATAAATAAGAAACACGGGGGTAACATTGATATTATTAGGAATCATTTACAAATATAATACAACATACTGATTAAAATAAAACACCATCAATATATCCAAATCAATGTTTACATATTATTTTTTCTAATCATTTTGCGTCAATATATTTACAAGTTTTACGAGTACATGATGATCTTTTCTACCCAATTCCCTCACCCTCATTTACCCCCTACATCAAACCCAAACAACAAATAAAAACAAAATCAGTTCTCCATCTTGTACAAATTGGGTTTTTCTTCCGAAATTCAAAGTTCAAACTAATAATTGATTTGAGTAAAGTAACATCTTATGTCAAAGTGAATACTTTGACATTATTCACTAACAAATAATGCAGCAAATATTTATAATATAATGAAATAGTTTGAAATGAGTCCACAAAAACATATAGTACTAATAAAACATAATAGAGACCATCAAACATTTAAATGAAAGATTACAAGATAAAAATAGTATACTCATATTTACTACGAATTTTGAGGACTCTAATTATATCTAAAAATTTACATCACCTAGAATCAGTCAATTCAATTTATTGATGTAAAATCAACAATACCGAAACAAAAATAATATACATGTAGCACCATTTGGTAATGAAAGTAAAACTGGAAGACTGTGCTTATTTGTGAGCAAAGCCCATAGAGAATATGGTGTTGGGGGGGGGGGGTAGCCACAAACGAATGAGTCAAGATTATATATATTTCTTTCCAGCTTGGCGACATATTCAATCAATCTGTTATAAATGAACATTACGAATGAAGTTCAATACTTAAAATCCAATTTGCAAACATTACATGATCCTATGTCGGAAAGCTTCTAACAAGCTTTCAGGTTGCCAAGTACAACCTTTGTTTGAAAAGTAGTGATATACATGCAATGTAAATCAATGAGTACACTGTAAAAAAATATTTGTATTTTTACAGCAAATCTGCTGTCTGCAGAGTCGCCATAAAAAAATTTTAAAAATGTAATTTTAAAAACAATTTTGTTGTAAATTTCTCCTACAAATAATTACGTGAGAAATACAAAATATACATCAGAAGTAACACATTTGTTCCGTTTTAACCATATATGTAAGCTATAGAACTCTAATGATTTTTTTTTCCTTCTCTTTCTTTAATTATTAGAGGAGAAATTTACAACAAAACTGTTATTTTAAATTACACTTTTGTATGGCGACTCTGATGACATCACTTTTCTGTATTTATTTTTTAATTTTTTTTTTTTTTTACAGTGTAGGCTTTATGTTTAGGAGGTATATAATGGAGGATCAAAGTAGACGGATGAGCTATTTAAGTCCGCAATCCTTTCTGGGTGTATAGCCTACCACATGATCTGCTAGATTGTTTTAGCTTAATACGATAACCAGGTTTATAAATACCCTATTCTTAATTAAAATCAAATAAAGAGTGACAATATTTAGCTCTGCAAGATTCATTGATGACCACGGTTCATCAACGCCCTGCAAGATTGTTATATACACAACAAAAAAAGTAAGTCCCCCCTTGATCAAATTGGTGTAACTTTTTAACCAAAAGGAATTTTACGAATTTTATTACATGTACTTGTAGGTAATTTTATCAGCTTCCATTTTAGTGAATATTCCTGAAATTTGTTAAGTCATGTTTCAATGAGCACAGTCAAAAGGCAAAAATGTCACTTTTCAAAAGTCACAAGGTTAGTTTCATAACTTTAATTCAATAATATCGGAACAAATTCAAACTTTTCAACAAAAGATGTGTTCAGAAGGCTTGTTATACTTAATTTCTAACAAATCTAATGACTTTTGGATTAAATTTCACGGTTGGGTGAGCACGAGGTAAAATTTGCAAAAACTGCATTTTTTACACATTTTTACTTTAAAAAATTATTGATTATGACGGAATTTGCAATCTGGAAGAGTGTTTTAAACAATATCAATCAATTCACGGTTGAATGAACACTTAATAAAAACAAAAGATAATATTTTTAAATTTGTTAGGTAAGTATTTTCCCCTTTTGTGTGATGAAAATCATTTTATCAACAATGTTTAGTGACATGTAGGTCAAATAAATTTTTTCAAATCATGCTATGGCATTTTATAAAAAATTCACGCTTCAATGAACACGTGATACGTGAAAAGCCATTTTGTCGCTTTTGGACTAAAATTCAATTGCTTACTTTGGATAATTGTCACAGACCTTCTTGGATAGTTCATTCGATTTGAGTTTCACGATAATTTCAGTGTTTTATGCTTCAGTGAGCAGAAGATATTAAAAAAATATGCAAATAAGAAGAAATTTCAGAGCTTTAGCCCTACCCCGTGCCGTGCGTTAGTCAGATTCTGCGATGTAGTCGTTGTTCGCTGTTATTAGGTACCGTCAGCCATGAAGGGTGTGTGCGCGAGAAGTCGGTCAAAAAACGTCAGGTGAGATAACTAGAATACGAAAACTGGAAGAATCATGGATCGAGGATTTATCAATTTGTTGACATTTTGATTTTCCCTCTCCATGACATGTGTACAATTGGAGCAAAAACAAACCATAATCAACATCCTGGAACTTTTTAACCAAAATATGGTTTGAGCAATAAAATTGACAGAATGATTTATTGCAGGCTCATTCGACTAAGCTTATGTCGATATTATGAAAATAATACGTTAGCTAAGCATGAATAAGACACACACATAAAGGCAAATTTGTCATGAAAAAAGTCACCAGAAGAACTCACAAGCTTGAATGTGCTCGCGCATCCAGTTGACACGACAAATAGTGCCATGCTCACAAAATGTTGATCATGTGAGATTGAGATATCTGATGCAATCTGAAAAGATTAAAATTGTGATTTACAGTCGTTTGTAGAGGGTCAATGATGGCAAATTCTAAAATTGTGCCACTCATCGACATGAAAAATAAGCAATTTATCGGATGGGTGGGATGGCAACATTTTGATATAAAACCACCCAAACAATTCAACACCAGGTAAAAAGAAAATTTTTAGAAAATTGTTATTTTTACAGACCAAAAAATGACCCTTGTGACTTGTGAAAATGTCAACTTTTGCTTTAAACGTTGGTCACTCATGCATGTCTCAGGGGATCGATGTCATTTTTTCACAGAAGGTACTTAATAAGTGTAGAAAACCTCCCTCCCAATTGTTTTGCTCAAAACAATCCCGTTCAAAAGTTACATCATTTTGATTAGGGGGGGGGACTTACTTTTTTTGTAGTGTATATATAGAGTTAATTAATAATAATACCCTATTTTTCATTAAATCAAATAAAGATTGTTTCATAGAGTTAATTAAAGTAACAGTACAGATGTCATCACACTATGCTGCTACTTTTCCGCCTATTTGATGCAACATGCACGGATGTAGCATCCACCTGTGTTTGTGGTGCTTCATGTAAAGCAGCTTCAATCTCCGCATCAAAGGGAACATTAATCGGGGTATCCCCTCTTGTGACGACATCAGGTGGTAGGAGCCCGTCCCCACGGAACAGAACTGATGGGACTGGATCGGGTTGGGTTCTGATGAGAGATGAGTCCGTGGGACCTGCCCCTGATGCCTCCTCGCCTCCACCTAGCATGGTGTTACCCTGTGGTGGACCGATATCTGTGGTACCGGGAGGAGAGCCGTTGGTACCCTGGTCGGGTAGGGGGTAACCTGGTGTCCTGGGTGTATCGATGTCTATACTGCTGCCAACGGACATGGGGTAGAAAGGTTCACTCATTGATTCGGCTCCTCCTGTGGATGGTGTCAAACAGAGAATATATACCACAAATTGAAAAATTGCACCAGGAATGTAGCACAGACTAAGAAATTATGGTGCACGTACGAATTCAACAATAGCAATACATTCTGGGTGTACCCTATCGATTTAGGGTTCAACTTTGTATCCTCGTATTTTCAACAAAATTTCAACCTGCATCCTACAAGACTAAGAAATTATGGTGCACGTACGAATTCAACAATAGCAATACATTCTGGGTGTTACCCTATCGACTTAGGGTTCAACTTTGTATCCTCGTATTTTCAACAAAATTTCAACCTGCATCCTACAAGGATGCAGGAAATCACAATTATTTTGCATCCTCAATGGTGCGGAAATGTGTGTGCAAATAACGGTGCATTTCTACACCATTAAGAGGGCAAAATAAAGCTCAGCTCGTGCACCTTTCAGGGTGCAAGATGCATCTTTGGGTGCCTATAGATGAAGTGCTGCTTCTATCATAAATTTTATATTTGAAGGGTGCAAAATTGCACCATTGTTTCTTAGTGTGTTTATGATCAGAATGTGTTAAAAAAAAAAATATAAGAGCTTATATAAGAATTATTCTATATTTGAAAGTCTGTAAGTTCGATTTGATGACCGGATATGTAACCTTAATATTCTTCATTAATATTAATTACGCCATGGGTTCGTTTCCTTATTCCAATATCAATTAAAACTACCCATGGAGGATAACCATCAGGACTATAACCCCTAAGAAAGCTCTCCCCTAGGGTTTAGGGTTAGACGTTCAAGGGGGTTATTGTACTTGAGGATATATTTCAAACTTTTCTTTGTGGTAGCCATCGATCTTTTTGTTCAACAGTTTTATTGAGTGCAGGTCCTTATGAAATGTAAAATGAATTGTCTCACCTTGTCCAAACTTGATGAACTCATCGAGCATATCAACACGATCCTTGAGCTTAGCCATCTCTAAGAGAAGTCCTTTTAACTCGGCAGCCTGTAATATTAAAATACATAAAGAATCATTGGAATTTAGCATCATCCTTTAGGCCTACTACTTTACAACTCCGCAAATGGGGTTTAGAACTTTAGAACTTTAGAAATAGAGTTTAGAACTTTAATAACTCCAATTAGCATGAGCAGACCAAACCGCCGTAGAGTTTGTATTATTTTTTCGAGGTTACAATTAAAACTGTGGAAAGCAATATTTATATATATAAATGTCTTACTTGAGAACATAATCGATATTCAATTATTACAGAAAAGGAAAATCTATCTAATGGGGTATACAGTTTAATGTATTGATGGTGAAAGACGTGACTTTTGAACTTGGTTATCACGCAAACTGCAACCCAACGCAAAAATATAATATTGGGTGGTATATGAATGCATATGAGAGTGCCAGAGAAAGGGAAGAGTCGTAAAAATGTCTACTCTAGCTGCACCATGTGCTTTGGAGGGCAATCCTGTAATCGGTCACAGGACGGACCAAAATAGAGACCAGTCCAACTTGAAAGATTAGCTGAAATTGGTTCGAAATGTGTCCTAATTGAAAACATGAAAACTCATGTTTCTTAATAAAGTCTAATTGGCAAGCCATGGGGAATTCCACATGGTAAATCCGATTAAGCCCGAATGTCAGGAAAATTTTGAGAAATTCTGGTCCACTTGAAAACTTGTTTTGCTTCACTGGAAGATATTTGTATCAAGGTCTTAAGGAAACTCAGGTCAGTGTACAGGCATTTAGCAAAATATGAAAATAAATTTTCACGTGGCTTTTTTTTCCCTTAAATTTCAAATGGCCGGTGTGATATATATATATATATGTTCCTTATTTCATATATTTATTCAAACGTGATATATTCTGGTATTCCTTTATCTTCGTGAATATTAAAGTAATGGAAACCAGAGAGCTATCTATAAAGAAAGAAAAAGAGGTAGAAAGATAAAGAAGAGAAGAAAGAGAAAGAAGAGAAGAGAGATAGAAAAAGTAGAGAGGGTGAGTGAGAAAGAAGGAGAGAGAGATAGAAATAAAGATAAAGAGAGAGAGGGGAGAGAGAGATGAGAAGATAGAGATAGAAACAGAGGAGAGAGAGAAGAGAGATAGAGTGAGAGAGAGAGAGAGAGAGTGAGTGAGCGAGAGAGAGAAAGAGAGAGAGAGAGAGAGAGAGAGAGAAACCAGACAGAAAGAAGATGTAAGAAAACACAAAACAAATCGGATCAAACAAAGTGGTGTTAATGATTACATACAAACAAATGAAAGATGAAAACATTCACTACTAAATTCATTCTTCCATTTAAACTATAATCTATTTTGGTGTTCACCATCAACAACAAATCTAGATGCACATGAAATACTACTTTCAAAATAGAATTGGAGAACTAAAGTGACCTCAGCTGTTTAGATATGTCAGAATATATTCTATTTTAATGTCCCTGGATAATCGTTAAACTGACCGACAAATTAAAATTTGTTACTAGCAAGCAGTAAAACAAAATATTAATAATTTCCGATAAAGGTCTCCGTGTAGTAAAGTAAACCTATATTTATAATTTATATCCGACAGTTGTCATTACAATTACAATCGTATGAGTTTAAGGACACTGTAAACAGTATAAAGTACATGTACTTTAATCAAAATTACTCAGGGTATACCATTCATTTAGTTATTTCATATTAAACAAATTATTGTCAGACTTACAAAGAAAACCAATGATGGTATAGGGTCTATATTCTCTATCTGATAATTATCATTAAAAAAATAACATGGATTCCTTATAAAGCTGATAGGCCTATATATATTCCTCTTTCCTGATAATAGGCCCAAAGTACATTCCCCTCATACCTACGTGTACCATGTAGGCCTAGATCTATACACTGTTTAAAAAAACAGAATATTTTACATAAACAAATTACAGCATCATTCTGTAATTTTACTATAAGATTACAGGTGTTCTCGAGACTCTGCTGCAGATACTTTTTCCCCCCCTTTTTTCCCCCTTTTTTTTCTCTTTTGTCAAAGCCCCTCCCCTTTTCAATCTTCCATGTACCCCATCCCCCAACCATATGTCATTCTTGCCGATCTCTCGGGAGAGATAGCAAGTCAATGTATTTCATTTTGTCAGCAAGCGTGTCTAAAATGACTTTTTACAAGGGACCTTTGACTTCCCCTGTATTCATATGGCATGTGGCGTCCATTATCAGAAGCAATTCAAAATAAGATCAAGTCCCAAGAGCGTTCATATCACACTTCAAGCAAGAAAAGCTCTTCAGAAAGATAAAAATAACAACTTGTTTTTCGGAGATGAAAATGGTTTATTTAGAGAATACGAAAGCTTTAAATTGAGAATCTGCAAATTATTTTACATGTTCTATTTACACTTGTTTAAACCTTTACTTTTTTTTTAATTAAAAACTCTCCGTATTATCTTACTATCATTTTCACTGTAAAAACAAAAACAAAACAAAAACAAAAGCAAACAAACAACAACAACAATTTTTGTGTATTTTTCTCTGTATACAGCACATCTGGCGTCCGTCAGCAGAGTCGCCATATCTTCTAATATAATGTAAAAATAGGGATTTGTCATCTTAACATTTTTTTTGCCAAAGGGCCTAATAAGAATGTCTTGTCAATGTCTTTATGAAATCGGATTGGAGCGAAGATTTTGACTTGCCGTTATTATTATTATCATTATTATTATTAATTATATGTGATTATTATTATTACTTATTATTATTATGATGATGATGATGAGTGATGAATTGAATGAATGAAATGATGCATGATATTATTAATGAGACGCATGAATGATTGATGATGATAATGAATGCATGATGCATGATGATAGATGATGATTATATGATGATGTACGAAATGATATAATTATTATGATTATTATATTATCTAATATTATTATTATTATATTATTATTATTATTATTATTATTAATTATTAGTAGTATAGTATAGTATTATATTATTATTTATTATTATCATATTATTCCATTATTATATATATATATAGGCCAAATGAATGAAACAGATGACTCGAAGACCTAGCTCTGAAATTCCTTTAATTCTTTCATTGAGAGCTACGTCTCGAGTCATCTGTTTCATTCATTTCGCCTATACTAAATCAAAAGATGGCTTCACTGCCATAGCATGTACTCAAGGGCCCGTTTTCCACTACATATATACATTATAATTAAATATAATATATATATATAATATTTATATAATTATATAATTATAATCCACTTTTGGATGTAAAAAACTAGACTTCGATTTAAAAGAGATCGTGCTTAGAAATCTTCAGCCTTCAATCTAAGATCATGAAGATCAGGTGAACAGGATTTGCAGAGTTCGTCACTAAATCATACTAATTCTTAGAGTAGTGTGTACCCCACAAGGAAGATGGTTAGCTGTGATAAGCGATTCTTCACCCCTTTTTACCTGAAATAACTAGCGGTTGCAGTAATATGTCTCGGCATTTAGGATCATCGAGTTTCAATGACTATCATTATCAATGATTCACCCGTCATCATGCCAACAATAAATTTCAATTCCAATTTTTGTTATTAATCACGTGAATGATTGCCGACACCTGCTGAGGTTGTGCTAAGCCCAAAGATGGGAAGTGATGAAGGGAGGGCGTTAGTTTTTCAGCTACGGTTAATATGGATTTGAACTATTTCTAATATTTCGCAGACAACAAGCTGATGTCCTCTCATGACGAACCACCTAAATAAGTTTGAATTTCACCCCTTAATTCCCCATTGTACAACAGAGAGGGCACAGGACCTGACGAATAGCATTTGACAAGGCCGTTGGATCTATAGCATATAACACAATGAACGTTACACTTAAGTATTAACACATGGTTCTTTATTTTCTGATACCTTTTATTTCATGAAACGGAAACAACTGCGATCAAATGATATCATAGTGGTAAATAATTTTGACATAAATAGGTTGTTCCGACAGGTTTGTAGGCCTACACCCCGCTTAAGCAATAGATGGAAAAACACATAACAATATAAACAACACAAAAAAAGCAAACAAACAACATTGTAAAAAAAAATATAATGAAAACAACAGTGTATATCCAAACTTGGGAAATTAAGTTATGAATTACATATATATATATATATATATACATATATATATATATATAATACTATATATTAAATATACTAATATATTATATATATATACATATATATATATATATATAATATATATATATATATATATATAATATATTTCTATATAGTAAGGTATATATATATAGTATAAGTATATCTATATAAATAATATAGTATAATTCATATATAACTATATATCAAAACTAGATATAAATTAATATCAGGCTCCACTTTGTCCACTGTTCTCTGCGACAAAAGCATATTACACCCTCCCCCAAAATACTATTTTGTTTAAATTTGCTGCCAATATGAAATCCTAACACATTTCCCATTCTCATCATTGCTCTGGATGAGCAAGGCCTCAAAGCATTACAAACCCTAGATTAAATGTTTTTTCTTTCAGGGGCCATGGAGCATTTTCTGAAAGTTACGGAGGAAGCACTGAATAGACAAAAAGCACTATCTGGTAGTTATTTTCGCGTTTTCTTTTCAAAGTACATTTTATATGTCTACAAAATGAGTGGGAAAGGGGGTGCAGTGATCATGATTCGTTTTCTAAATTATATAATTGATTTTGTTAGACTTACCGTAACGACCATTCCCATTTCAACCGATCCAGGAGGACCGGGCGGACCTGGTGCACCAACGATACCTGGTGGCCAAAAAGAAAGAAAGAAAGAAAAAAAAAAAACATTATCGATTTTCTGGTCAGTTTCCCACTTTTTTTTTTTCAAATAAAAAATTTAAAGGAATACATAATTCATCATGCTCACTGAACCGTTTTTTTTTTTTTTTTTATAACACTTCATTTACATCATTTCCTAATCAATGCCATACTGCAAAGATAAAATATTTTTTGACGTTACTTTACATGTAGAGGGTGAATTAATTAAATACATTAAAAGAGTCTATTTTGAAAAACGACCTGACATGAAAATAATTTTGCTTTAAAAGGGAACAATATTTGTATAAATTTTTACATATAATGTTATGCACTTACTTTGCACATACTTGCTTTTAATGGTTGAATACGTTGAAATTGTAAAAAAAAAAAAAAAAAAAAATAATGGAAGATAAAGTATTACTTTATGATTCAAAAGGTCTATATTTTGTCAAGAGCTCACTTCTTGATCATCGTTCAAGTAATCTATAATGGTTTGAGTAATAATGGCCTACCAGGTGCAGTCTCCAGGATCGTAGGATGGGATCCCTAGAGTGCCCAGTGATCGCCTGGGACACAGGGGCCCACGTCTACAGCCCACTAGGACGGATCTCCTTTAGGTCGACGTGGCCAGGGTAGTCCCTCTCAACGTACGTCCAGGTGTCCCCGCTGACGGACGGCCCGCCAGGCCACTGACCCTGGGACCTCGTAGTGTGGTCGTACCGATCGCCAGCGCTGTTATAACCAGTTACGAGGTTGACATCAATGTTTGATACGTTAATGAACCATGTGACCTTCCCATCTAAGAGGGAAGATGAAAGGAAAACGAAAAGAAGATAAAATAAGAATAGATGATTTATAAAACAAGAGAGACATTCCAATTGAGAGAACTGATTTTAAAAATCTTTTTTTTTTTTTCCTTCTTTTCTTTTTGTAGGGAGTGGGAGGCCTATTGATTCTATTTCGGAAGAACTTAATGATTAGAGAATAAACTACTTTTGACACAATAATTTTATTTCAATTTGTGATCGAACAGCATGTATATTTACATAAACAAATGTAAAATCAAGTATTGTGTATAAATTATTGCAGGTAATTCAAATGATTTGTTTACATTCCGATCAATCTTCCAACAGAGAACAGTCTTTACAATGTTATTGTCTTAAATATTTGCATTGAACGAGAGAACATTAGGCTAACGTTTAAAACAGATTTTTTTTTTTTTTTTTTTTTTTAATAATTTTCTTATGAAGCAGCATCCATCTTAACCGTTTGTTATCTGATATAAACCTGAATTAACGACCTCTTCTATATTCATAAAACTTTGCGACGGCATCATCAAACATCTAGATAAAAAATAATAATGAAGAAATGCACACAAAAAAGTGAAGCGATGCCATATATCATGTGTATCGGTGATAATCGTAGTGAGTTATTACGCTTGTCATGATTGAGAGCATTTATCTTTAAAGAGAAAGTGAATTACTCAATATGACCGCTGATCCAGACTGGCGACCCAGTCAAATAACCATTAGCTGTCTAATTGTAGAGGTTTATTACAAACATTGCCCGAAATTACCCACCCGGCCTTTTGTGATGAGCAGAAAAAATAAAAGAGATAACGGTTAAAGTGTATCGAATGCATCGAGAATGACAGAGGTGCAGGGGGGAGAGAGGGTGACCAAATACCTATACTATGTAGAAGAAAGAAATGAAGGGGGTCATAAACCTCGAATAAGATTAATTATCAACTTACCAAATCGTTTACTTTTTGTTGTAAATCATTTAAAGTTGAACAATTCATACAAGCTGTGAATAAAAAAAAGTATAGCACATAGAAAATATTATACGATTACGTCTAAATGGAACATACAAAAAGTGGAGAGTTACAATAATTACTCGATCACTAGAAACATAATTCTGCACTTATAATTATTATACACAAATACCATGAATTAAAAAAACAAAAGATGAACTACGCACAATAAACTTCCTTTATCTCTGGAGAGGAGAGAGAGG
>CALNVZ010003434.1:26795026-26806214 GCA_940671915.1 Paracentrotus lividus | reverse complement strand
AAAAGAGAGGAGAAATCTTTTATGATTTCAAAAGGTCTATATTTTGTCAAGAGGCTCACTTCTTGATCATGTTCAAGTACTATAATGGTTGAGTAATAATGGCCTACCAGGTGCAGATCTTCCAGGTATCCCTGATCCCAGTGGACCTGGGGACCAGCAGGGCCCACCGGTCCTACAGGCCCACTAGGACAGGATCTCCTTTAGGTCCGACTGGTCAGGTAGTCCTCTCTCACCCGTACCAGGTGTGCGCTGATCCGGACGGCCCGCCAGGCCACTGGACCCTGAGGACCTCGTAGTGTGGTCGTACGCGATCGCCAGCGCTGTTATAACCAGGGTTTCGAGGTTGACATCATTGTTTGATACGTGTATGATACCATGTGACCTTCCATCTAAGAGGGAAGATGAAAAGGAAAACGAAAAGAAGATAAGAATATAAGATAGATGTTTATAAAAACAGAGAGACATTTCCATTGAGAGAATGATTTTAAAATCATTTTTTTTTTTTCTTCTTTTCTTTTTTAGGGAGTGGGAGGCCTATTGATCTAATGTTCGGAAGAACTTAATGATTAAGAATAAACTACTTTTGACACAATAATTTTATTTAAATTTGTGATCGAACAGCATGTATATTTACATAAACAAATGTAAAAATCAAGTATTATGTATATAAATTATTGCAGTAATTCAATGATTTGTTTACATTTCCGATCAATCTTCCAACAAGACAGTCTTTACAATGTATTGCTTTAAATATTGCATTGAACGAGAGAACATTAGGCTAACGTTTAAAACAAGATTTTTTTTTTTTTTTTTTTTTTTAATAATTTTCTTATGAAGCAGCATCCATCTTAACCGTTTGTTATCTGATATAAACCTGAATTAACGACCTCTTCTATTCATAAAACTTTGCGACGGATCATCAAACATCTTAGAATAAAAAATAATAATGAAGAAATGCACACAAAAAGTGAAGCGATCCCATATATCATGTGTATCGGTGATAATCGTAGTTGAGTTATTACGCTTGTCATGATTGAGCATTTATCTTTAAAGAGAAAGTGAATTATCATATGACCCGCTGATCCAGACTGGCGACCCAGTCAATACCCATTGGCTGTCTAATTGTAGGTTTTATTACAAACATTGCCCGACATTACCCACCCGGCTTTTGTGATGAGCATAAAAATAAAAGAGATAAAGGTTAAAGTGTATCGATGCATCGAGAATGACAGAGGTGCAGGGCGGGAGGAGGGGTGACCAAATACCTATACTATGTAGATAGAAGAAATGAGGGGGGGGGAGGGGGCATAAACTCGAATAAGAATTATTATCAACTTACCAAATCGTTTCTTTTTGTTGTAAATCATTTAAAGTTGAACAATTCATACAAGCTGTGAATAAAAAGAAAAGAATATACACATAGAAAATATTATACGATTACGTCTAAATGGAACATACAAAAATGGAGAGTTACAATAATTACTCGATTCATAGAAACGATAATTACTGCACTTATAATAATATACAGCAATTACCATGAATTTAAAAAACAAAAAATAACGCACATAAACTTCCTTTATTCTCTGGGAGAGAGAGAGAGAGAGAAAGAGGGATATCAGAACACTCTCATTAGTTTTTTTTATCAAAGTTTAGCTTCTTGTTGTTGTTGGTTTTTTTTTTTTTTTTTTTTTTTCTAGTCTACAAACTTCACGATTTTTGGCAACAAGGGCCTAGTTCCGACTGAATATGGTCTGCAATATATCTCATTGGCACTAAACAGATGTGACAGGTTGAATGGAACTGAGAGATAAACGGATGAAACTCAAAGGATAGAGAGGCGAGGAAAACGCAGGAATAACAGGAATAACAATCTTCTTCAACCGCACCCGCGATGCACTAATTGGTGTAAAAACAACCAGACGCACCGACGTTTTTCTTCATTTTTTTATCAAGCAGAAGAGACAGAAAACAGAAGACGAAAGGGGAAACCACCATTACAATGTATATTAACCCGTTGTTACTGAGAATTTTACAAAGCCGAATAACTTATGATTGTAAGCATGCTTGCAAGAAACTCTTTTCATTTAAAAGTGGAACAAGCAGCTTTAAATTAGATCAATGTCAGAATAATTTCAATTATATAGGCCTTTTCATGTTTATGCAATCACGAGTGAAATAAACGGGGTGTCAAGAGGGACTGGTCTATGTTTCTTCAGCCGGGCCGGCTTAGTTTCCAACGGGTTAAAGGAAGACAAAGCATCGATTAAAACTTTAATTCCCTTTTCATTGCAATTTAATTCACGAAAAGACATGAAAGATCAAGTTGGAAAATGGGGAAGGGGTTGGCGGGGGCGCAATTTTGAATTTTTTAACATAAGGGAATGGGTGGAAAGGGGGGGGTAGATGCATTTAACTTTCTTTTTTTTATTTATACGTATTTGTTTAATGTGTGCCCAAAAGCGGATTGCACCTCCGCCTGGAGCTACCTCAGCAATAGTAAACAAAACAAAACAAAACAAAACAACAACTAGAATGAATCCTCGACGCTGCACGGTCGAAATATATGCCTCCGCCATTGCCAGATCAGAAATATATGACACATTCATCTATTCACTTTCATTTATCAGATACCTTTGACCTTGACCCTTTGACCTTGTAACACAAAATCTAATCAGATAATTGTCACCCTAGTACGCACACATGTACAGTATGAAGATGATCTGTCAATGGTTGTTGAGTTATCATAAAAGAAAAAGCTTTTTTAAAACCTATTTGACCTCTGACTTTTGACCTTGTGAACCCAAAATTCTTTGATCATTGCCACCAGTATGCCACAGTACTAAATAATAAAATGATTTGTAACAATGGTTGAGTTTTGTGAGAATTAGCTATTTTCTCACCCTATTTATTGACCTCTGTGGCTTTGACTCTTTGGACCTCGGGTTTTGGGACCCCATTGAATCAGATCATTTGGTCACTCAGTATGCACCCATGAACCAAGAATGAGGATAATCCGTCAAACGGTTCTTGAGTTATAATGAGAACAAGCTATTTTCACCTATTTATTGACCTCTGTGACCTTTGGCTTTTGACCTTGTGACCCCAAAATCTAATCAGATCATTGTCACCTCAGTATGCACACATGTACCAAGAATGAAGATGTTAAGTGAAACAATTCCTGAGTTATTGTGAGAACTAGCTATTTTCACCCATTTATTGACCTCTGTGACCTTTGACCTTTGACCTCGTGACCCCAAAATCTAATCAGATCATTGTCACCTCAGTATGCACACATGTACCAAGAATGAAGATCATCCGTCAAACGGTTCTTAAGTTATCGTGAGAACGAAAGTGGGACGGACGTACGGACGGACAACCCGAAAACATAATGCCTCCGGCGAGACTTCGTCGCGGAGGCATAAAAACAGAACAAGCCAAAAAGCGACACGGAAAAATAAGAATTATCATCACGCAAAACCCAGAGAGAACAGAAAAGAAGGATAATAAATATATATATATGAAGAAGAAGAATATGTGAATACAATCATGACAGTGATTGAATGGACAATAGTATATGAGATAAGACAATAGACAATAGTATATGAGATAAGAGGGTTAGTAAAAGATTAATCACATAAAAACAAAACAACAAGTAAAATAGATCTAAAAACTATAAAAGCAGAGGAAGTGGATTCGCCAGAGAAATGTCAAAAATAAAAATAAAACAAAACATACAAAAACATAAAATGTTTTCAAGGTTAAAAGAATGTATTTTGTGGGCAATAAACTCATTAGGGAGAACAAATCGAGACAGTAAACAATAAGAAATATGAGGTTGATTAATGATGGGATTTACAGAGATTTATCCATCTATCTTTCTTTGAAGATTCAATGTACTTTAAGATCACATCCATCCTGCAAAACTTGCAAGGATGTGTAGACATGAGCGGAAGGCTATACATTCCTGTTACTCCTAAGGGTGGAATATGTTGGTCTTTCTCGACTGCAATAGGGTAAACCTTACAGCAACATCTGACCAGGGAATGGTTTAATGGGCAATGATGGGGGTGGGGTGATGGGCAGGATGGGGATGACTGTAAGTTCCCCTATTGGATTTCTATCAGCAGGTGCCTATCGGGGGGGGGGGGGCAACGATCATGTGTGTTAATGGTCGATAAGAGCGTGCCAGGAGGAAAATCTTTATTCATCATGTTTATTATCATTATTTTCGTGTGGTGTGTGTGTGTGCGGTGTGTGTGTAGTACGTGTGATTATTGAGAGGGGTGGGCTACGAAATACTGCCAAATCTTTTTCTGCTGCATGAGGTTTATATAATAAACTTAAAATGCTTTTACAAAGCAACCATATATGGTGAACATTACTTTACGATGCAGGCTATTTGTTTCCTACGCACTGAGAGTAAATACTTAGCCCAAAAAATTCGCACATCGACCGCTACCCCCCCCCCCGCCAAAAAAAAAAAAAAAAAAAAAAGGTGTTAAAAACAGGGGGGAAAAACTCTAATTGTTTCTGTTTATACTACCTCATTTACATTTGAACCATGAACCCCGGGCACATCTTCTTTCTGTTGTTTCTACTGTTCTGTTCTAAAATGTTATTTTGGTCGAAACATTAGTCTGCAAACAAAAAGAAAGAAAAAGGCATAGGATAGAATGCCTTTTACATAAGCTTCGTTCATAATATGATCTGCAGGCTTTGGGACACAAACGTCCAGACTAGACATACGTCTGTATAATAAATGGTACAAGTGGAACATTTTTTCATAGTATGAAGATTAATCACAAACTGGTATTGTTAGTTTTCCAGAAGCAGGAAAATCAGACTTTCTTTTGGGCAATTTTTTTCATCACTTGTGCTGTAACTTTTTGAGATATGACTAGTTTTTTCTCAATTACGGAAAATCATTTTCGCACGCCATCGGCGCATGCCTATGTGTAAGGTTTCGCATAATGGCATGGTTTTGACAGCGCTCCAGAACAATAAAGTGTGCATTTTGATTTGTTCCTGTCGCACAAAATTTAGCTACTTTTTGTTTTACGAAAGCAAATTATACTAGATGAAGCGGGCATAAAGCAAGGAAGATCTTATGGCTTTAATTTGTACTTGAGCGTCAGCCTAAGTTGTAAAATATTTCACACCTAAATTATTTTTTCCCGCTGTTCCATTTTTATTATTTTTCTTTAGCACAGACTGTATAGGCAATTATATCGTTATTGTCCCGCGGTGATGCAACTACAAGTTAGTAACTATAAGGTTTATAGGATTTATCATTGTCGGTATTTCAATGGAATCAATCTTCATGATGGATGAGAAGGTTCGTCCAAAGGTTAGTAATCCAGAGAAAATGAAATATTGAAAGAAAAAACTATTTTAAATTAATACCTTGGCTATTAAATGAACTATATTTAATAGGCATATAGTCTACGCCATAGAACAAGTTTGATATTAGGTCTAAAACATCTCAGTCATCTGGTCATAAAGATACTTTTAAACCCTGTTTAGATTGATATTAATTATGATACAGATTCTGTTAAAATATATGTTTGAAACTTTTACTTCTATGAATTTTTATATCATCATGAATGTATTTATAATGAAATGACATCACAAGAAAACAAACGAATTGAAAGTTAATGGTGGGTCATAAGAACTACCTTGAATTTGACTCTATGTTTTGAGGAAGGCAGTAAATTGAAATATCCCCGTTTTTTAGGTCTTTTCTGAAAACTTTATTAGATAATATATCAAAGTGGGGACAAGGGCAGTAAAAGTGGCGTCTAGCGGTTTGTCAAGTTACCTTCCTGATAATTTGAAGTTATGACAGAATTGTTTGGGACTTTCCCGTCCTTCATTGGGTTTTGGCTCTACGGATATAATATTGTCTATTAAGAAAAGTAAAATATGTATAAGAGGGTGCTATTATAAATTAAGTTTGTTATTAGTATGTTTGAATAAAAGATATATTTGGAATTGATCGAGACAGTTAGGTCAACTTATCAATGCATGGCGCCAATTCTCCCTTAATCCAAAACTCACCTCAAAACACAACACTCACAAAATAAAATGGCAGAATTCTTCTGAGCAATTACATGTTACACAATATAGCAAATGCATGTCATGTTTAGCGAAGACGGAAAATCTGTGTGTGTGTGTGTGTGTGTGTGTGTGTGTGTGTGTGTGTGTGTGTGTGTGTGTGAGTGCTGTGTGTGTGTGTGTGTGTGGTGTGTGTGGGTGTGTGTGTGTGTGCGTATTCCGCTTCACTTGTAAAAACAAAAAAAAATCTGTGTTTTTCCCCAGCAAACTACCAGCAACATATGCTGCCGGTAAATATGGGCAGTTACCGTATGTAGTTCGTGGGAGTTAACATAATTTGAAGATGAACGTAGCCTACTGGTAAAAGAACTGTGGCAGGCAGAGTGCCGATAATTTAACTGTAAAATACTTTTTTTTTTTCTTTAGCAGTGTATAAAAGGGATTTATCAGTTCAACACTGCAAGTCCAAGCGATGTGTGAGCCGTAATGATATTGATAAGGCGCGTGAAATAGAAAGAGAAACAGACCCCAAAAGGCAATGATCATTATCTCTTAAATCATAAATGGCGTCTGGAGAATCTACAATGTCACTCTTAATTTGATGCCCTTTATACAGATATCCTCCCTCTATTAATAGAAAGATGTAGGAAAGCGCGGAACATAGATTTTTATTTTGTTAAAATTGTGGAATTATTTCCAAAAGTTTTATAGGATGTTTCCGTCTACGACCTCTTTGCTTGCAATCGCCTGAATCAACGAAAAATGCATGAATATCAGTGTTATAATGCTTGTTATACATTTTAATAATGGATGTAAACATTCATTTCTTTAATAATCAATCATTGTTTTTAAAGGCCTTGGATTGGTTGGTTGGAAAAGTTGAGGAAAATACAATATGAAGAAAAATAAAATCAGCAATATAACATGCTAATAAATCAATATAAATATGGATCAATCGTCAGCTTAAAAACGAGGCCCACCCCCCCCCGAAAAAAGCGGTTGTTCAAACAAAAAGTGTCTCCTGCAATTCTCAAACTATTTGTGAGTGTGTGTGGTGCGGCGCGCGTGTTGTGGGTGTGCGGTGCGTGTTTGTGCTGTGTATGTGTGTGTGTATGTGTTTGTGTGTGGGTCTGAGCGTGCATGTGCATATGGGTTGTGAGGGTGTGTGTGTGTTGGGGTAGGGTTGCTGCTGCCCTTAAGATCCAACACGAATGAACTAAAATACCTTAAGGGAATTATGAATGGATATCCAGCAGGGAGATCAGTTAACGATCTCATGGAATTATGAATGAATCATTTAATCTTCAGTCATGGTTGTCAATGGCTTGAAATTGATTAAAAAAAAAAAAAAAAAAATCTTACTCACTCTAATCATTATCCATATGTTTTCTATCATTGGTCAGCGCAACGACTTAGGCCAAGGCAATTGGTATTCTTGATATGTGTTGTGGATGAACTGGAAACTAATCCTTGATGTATTTGACTGCAGATTCATGCTCTGAGGCAGGAAAGTGACACATAAACTTCCAGTGAGAGAGGAGCAAGGGCAATCATTATCAGTACATATAATATTTCTTCGCATTCATCATGCAACGGAGACCTTCTCAATGCAAGGTCATCATCTCAGAAGAACTAGAGAAAGCATGAATTCATATTCAATTTATCCATTCCGCCTTCAAAGGGAGAATGCAAATGACTTTACAAGTTCGAAGTACAAACAAAAAAATGAAGGAGAAGGGGGAGTGGGGCAATAAGTCTAACATGTTAACCTTATCAAATTTTTCCACATGTTCGCTATGGACATGATACCAATGCCTATTCAATTTCATATTACATTTATTCATTTCATGAAATAATTATGTACATTTCGAATAAAAGGGAATTTGATAAAACGTGGTGGACACAACAACTATTGTGAAAATATGTTTCTTGGAGAAAGAATGTAATTCCTTAAAGGGAAGTTTCACCCTGGAATTTTACATAATTAAAAAAAATGCAGAAAAAAAAATAATCATGGTTTTCCCGCTCCAATTTCATGCTTTCGTTCACACTATGTCATTTCACATTTGACATCAAACGATTTAACGCAAGTTGCGATCGCGCTTACGCATCATCAATCAAATTCATTTTTATTCACTCATTCCTTATATTTGCAAACGATTCTACATTGCATTAGTGCGATTCCATAGGAAGCATCAATTTCATGTATGTGCATCATTTTAATTACAGCTGGCTTCGGCATAATTTGCCCTTCCTTCGTTCAAACAAATTCTCGAATACGGCAATGAAATTGTAAAAGTGCAATACAATATTTAAATTTTTAGTGATACTTTTGAAGTGGAAAGCTTATGATGGTATCTCACTTATCATGAGACGGATTTAAGAACTAGTTTTTTGGGACAGTTTTGAGACAGTTGCGGAGACCGTTTTCGGAGACGTCTCAAAGAGTGTAATGGCCGAGTTCTCGCGCCGTTTCATGAGTCCGGCAGAAAATCGACATGCTTAAAACTTTGAAAAAAATTTCGGGGCGTCGAGTCTCCGCGAAGTGAGATACTTATCCATTTCGGGTTTTTTCCAGTCGTTTTAAATAGGCATTTTTGGTTCATTTTTATTTTTTATTTTTTTGTATACAAAGTCTTTATGTTGAGATGCCCTTGCTCGTCAGGAGATTGATGGCTAGAAATTATCAACCGTAATGATCAGAGGGATTTTCAGAACAAAGTTATTTTTTGCTTGCAATGAACTGTCCCGTATCTCATCTGATGTGCTGCCATCTGGTATTTGCCGTATGGTCAAATAATGCACATCAGAAAATTACAAACACTGTTTTGTCTGACGATTTCATATTTCCTAATTGCACGCTGCATGACTGAGTCATATTTAGTTTTGAGTGCTAGTTTGTTGTGTTCCATTTTAAAAATTAAGGATAGAAAAATCCAATACAAAACATTTGAAAGTAGAAACTCATTGAACATTTGAGAATTTTGTACATGATATAAGATGCACGAAATGGGAATTATATCCTCCCCCACAATTTCCCCCCTTCACTCTTTAAAAATTGAGGTGCGTAGTATGGTCATATTCCTGAAAATTTAAGAGTTTTGATTAAATTAAGTGCACAAGCAGGAAATAGAATTCCTTTTTTTTTTTAATTTGCGAAAAAAATTTTGGGTTTTTTTTGGGCCCCCCCCCCGCCTGCCCCCAAAACCACCCGTCGCCGTTTCGTTAAATATTGAATGAACGAATCGGGATATTGGTGCATGGATATTGACAATTGAATGAAAATCATAGTGAATTCGTTTGGCACGAACAAAAAGTTAGTGCGATAATGAAATTTGAAGTACACCGTAAAGAAAATTTGCGTGCACGTAAATGAAATGCCTTGCTCGAATGAAATTTGTATGATCCACCGTACGAAAGCGGCAGCTGCGTGAATTTGAATGCACATGAATGAAATAGAGTGGAGGACATGAATGAACTTGAACGGGGAAAACTATAATATGAGTGAAAGTTTTGAAAGAAAATCGACGCTCAAATAGGCGAGTTTGAATATCTTAAGTTTTGATTTTGTGGCGTCAGTGCGAGCAGCTTCTCTCTCATGTGTTGGTGTATGAAAATTCATAAAATTTGTCTTTTTTCTTGGTTCTTTGATAAGGGAATTGGGTCATTTTGATAGGGCATGGCATGCATATGAACAATAGGTTTGATGATATAATTACGCGTACAATGTGATAACTAAATAATCTTCAGAAAAAGGGACACTTTTGATTTACATCTCATATCAATTCTACTCTATGTAACTGTAAGTTAACGTATAGCCGATGTGCGGCATTAAATCGTATTAACAGGCGCGTCCATTATTAAGAGGCCAAGACGGCAACAAAGTGAACGTTGGAAAACGGCTGAGAAGCGCAGAAATCTATACAGCTGGGCTGCAATAATAAATTAGCTCACAAAACTCGCGTAGAAGGACTTTCCCTCCAGTTGAATGGTTTGTCTTGTTCGGTTGAGCATCTACTCTGGAGATGAAAGAAATTGGATGAAGCTTTTATCAGTGTTGTTAGTTATAGTTCTCCAGACCATATGGTAGGAAATACACATTTGGGCAAGCTTTTAGGCATTATTGTGCTGAAGTGTAATCAGAAATAATGGCAATTCAATATAAATTGATGCTCAAAACATGACAAAGATTGTGAAACGTTGTCACTAAAGTTTGTGAAGAACGCCGTTTAATGTTTTTATGGCGATATTGCATGATAAGATAAAAGCGTAAATATTGACTAGAAGTCGAGGAAGAAGCTTTTTATGATTATGTTCAAAGTGACAAGGAATATATATATATATACAATTAAAATGATGTAGGAGAAAATTGGGCAAATCTGTAACAAGTTTTTATCCAATTTGACCTTATAGCTTTATTGAAGTAATACTTGCTTAAAACTAAATAAATGAAATATGATATCTAGCTTGACATATGAATAGGTTTGGGTTAAGTAAAAAAAAAAGATCATATTGAAGCCATTTAGCGATTTCAAACAAGAGGTCCGAGGTGTTACATTGCCAACAAAAAAAACCGTGACGAAGGGGCAATTGAACAGAGTGCGGGGCAATTGTACATGGACTTGTAACATTTTTTTTTCTTTATAAAGAACTATGGCACTGACAAAATATAAAAACATCTTAATACTAATTATAAAATAGAAAACATAAGACAATGCTTTGACCGCATTTATAATTACATTTACACTTGTTATATAGAGAATAGAGAGAACAGTTATGACATAGATTTTTTTTTTTTTTTTTTTTTTTTTTTAGTTGTTGTGGGTATAAAAAATACACGCCTTTACTAAGTGAAATATATAGATTCATTAATTCATATTTTGGTTTTTAATTCTAATTTTGTACCTAACAATATATCTTTTATGACAACTGTTGTAAATACCATATATGTGTTAGGAGGTGTGGGGCTTATTTTTTTTTTTATTCTTTTGGTCTTACGGGGGCCTTTTTGGACTATAAAGAATAAAAAAATTAAATATTAGCGCGCATTCTTCTTTGTCTTTTTGCAAAATAAAATAAGTGAGTCAAACATAAATAAAAATTCCTTTCTGGAGGAAGAAGTAAAATTACAAGC
>CALNVZ010003434.1:26762903-26788833 GCA_940671915.1 Paracentrotus lividus | reverse complement strand
GCACATATCTATTCACTTTCATTATATACAGATACCTTTGACCTTGACCTTTGACCTTGTAACCACAAAATCTAATCAGATAATTGTCACCCTAGTACGCACACATGTACAAGTATGAAGATGATCTGTCAATGGTTGTTGAGTTATTACAGAAGAACAAGCTTTTTTAAAAACCTATTTGACCTCTGACTTTGACCTTGTGAACCCAATCTTCTTTGATCATTGCACCCCAGTATGGACCACAAGTACTAAATAAATAAAATGATTAGTAAAATGGTTGAGTTATGTGAGAATTAGCTATTTTTTCACCTATATTATTTGACCTCTGTGGCCTTTGACCTTTGACCTTGTGACCCCAAATCTAATCAGATCTTGTCACCTCAGTATGCACACATGAACCAAGAATGAGGGATAATCTCCTCAAACGGTTCTTTGATTATAATGAGAACAAGCTATTTTCACCTATTTATTGACTCTGTGACCTCTTGGCTTTTGACCTTGTGACCCAAAATCTAATCAGATCATTTGTTCACCTCGAATGCACACATGTACCAAGGATGAAGATGTTAAGTGAAACAATTCCTGAGTTATTGTGAGAACTAGCTATTTTCACCCATTTATTGACCTCTTGTGACCTTTGACCTTTGACCTCGTGACCCCAAAATCTAATCAGATCATTGTCACCTCAGTATGCACACATGTACCAAGAATGAAGATCATCCGTCAAACGGTTCTTAAGTTTATCGTGAGAACGAAAGTGGGACGGACCGTACGGACGGACAACCCGAAAACATAATGCCTCCGGCGAGACTTCGTCGCGGAGGCATAAAAACAGAACAAGCCAAAAAGCGACACGGAAAAATAAGATTATCATCACGCAAAACCCCAGAGAGAACAGAAAGAAGGATAATAAATATATATATATGAAGAGAGAAGAATATGTGAATACAATCATACAGTGATTGAATGACAATAGTATAATGAGATAAGAACAATAGACAATAGTATATGAGATAAGAGGGTTAGTAAAAGATTAATCACATAAAAACAAAACAACAAGTAAAATAGATCTAAAAACTATAAAAGCAGAGGAAGTGGATTCGCCAGAGAAAATGTCAAGTTAAAATAAAACAAAACATACAAAAACATAAAATGTTTTTCAAGGTTAAAAGAATTGTATCTTGTGGGCCAATATAACTCATTAGGGAGAACAAATCGAGACAGTAAACCAATAAGAAATATGAGGTTGATAAAGTGATGGATTTACAGAGATTTATCCATCTATCTTTCTTTGAAGATTCATGTACTTTTAAGATCACATCCATCTGCAAAACTTGCAAGGATGTGTAGACATGAGCGGAAGGCTTATACATTCCTGTTACTCCTAAGGGTGGAATTATTGTTGTCTTGTCTGACCGCAAGGGTTAAACTTACAGCAAACATCTGAACAGGGAAATATGAGTGTATTACAAATGATATATATGTAAATGAGCGTAAAGAGTTGGAAAAAGAAAGAAAAGCAATAGGATAAAATGCCTTTTACATAAGCTTCGTTCATAAATATGATCTGCAGCTTTGGGACACAAACGTCAGACCTAGACATACAGTCTGTATCAAATAAAATGGTACAAGTGGAAAACATTTTTTCATAGTATGAAGATTAATCACAAACTGGTATTGTTTAGTATTTCCAGAAAGCAGGAAAATCAGACTTTCTTTTGCAATTTTTTTCATCACATTTGGTGCTGTACTTTTTGAGATATGACTAGTTTTCTACAATTACGAAAAATCCATTTTTCGCACGCCGTCCCATGCCTATGTGTAGGTTTCGCATAATGGCCATGGTTTTGACAGCGCTCCAGAACAATAAAAGTGTGCATTTTCGATTTGTTCCTCGTCGCACAAAATTTAGCATAACTTTTGTTTTACGAAAGCAAATTATACAGAATGAAGCGCATCAGCAAGGAAGATCTTATGGCTTTAATTTGGTACCACGTACACACATAAGTTGAAAATATTTCACACCTAAATTATTTTTCCCCGACTGTTCCATTTTTATTATTTTTTTTACACAGACTGTATAGGCAATTATATCGTTATTGTCCGCGGTGAACTGCAACCTACAAGTTAGTAACTATAAGGTTTATAGATTTATCATTGTCGTTAATTTCAATGGAATCAATCTTGCAGTGATGGATGAGAAGGTTCGTCCAAAGGTTAGAATCCCAGAGACAATGAAATATTGAAGAAAAAAACTATTTTATAAATACCTTGGCTATTAAAATGAACTATATTTACATAGGCATATAGTCCTACCCATAGCAACAAGTTTTGATATTAGGTCTAAAACAATCTTCAGTCATCTGGTCATAAGAACTAACTTTAAACCTAGTTTAGATTGATATTAATTATGATACACATTCTGTAAATATATGTTTGAAACTTTTACTTCATATGAATTTTATATTCAATTCATGAAAATGTATTTATATGAAAATGACAATCACAAGAAAACAAACGAATTGAAAGTTATGGTGGGTCATAAGAACTACACTTGAATTTGACCTATAGTTATTGAGGAAGCAGTAAATGAAATATCCCCGTTTTTAGTCTTTTTCTGACAAACTTTATTAGATAATATATCAAAGTGGGGACAAGGGGCAGTAAAAAGTGGCGTCTACGTTTGTCAAAGTTAACCTTCCTGATAATTTGAAAGTTATGACAAGAAATTGTTTGACTTTCCCGTCCTTCATTGGTTTTGGCTCTATCAGGATATAATAATTGTCTATTAAACGAAAAAGTAAAATATGCTATAAGAGTGCTATAAATTAAGTTTGTTATTAGTATTTTGAATAAAAGATAAATATTTGGAATTGAATCGAGACAGTTAGGTCAACTTATCAATGCAGTGGCGCCAATTCTCCTTAATCCCAAACTCAACCCTCAAAACACAAAACACTCACAAAATAAAAATGGCAGATATCTTCTGAGCAAATTACATGTACACAATAATAAAGCAAATGCATGTCATGTTTACGAAGACGGAAAATCTGTGTGTGTGTGTGTGTGTGTGTGTGTGTGTGTGTGTGTGTGTGTGTGTGTGTGTGAGTGTGTGTGTGTGTGTGTGTGTGTGTGTGTGTGGTGTGTGTGTGCGTAATTTCCCCTCTCACATTGTAAACAAAAAAAATACTGTAGTTTTTCCCAGCAAACTACCAGCAACTATGCTGCACGGTAAATATGGGCAGGTTACCGTATGTAGTTAGTGGGAGTTAACCATAATTTGAAGATGAACGTAGCCTACTGTAAAAAGAACTGTGCAGCAGAGCTGCCGATAATTTAACTGTAAAATACTTTTTTTTTTCTTTACAGTGTAATAAAAGGGATTTATCAGTTCAACACTGCAAAGCTCAGCCGATGTGTGAGCCAGTAATATATTGATAAGGCGTGAAATAGGAAAGAGAAACAGACCCCAAAAGGCAATGATCATTATCTTAAATTCAAAATGGCGTCTGAGAATCTACAATGTCACTCTTAATTTGATGCCCTTTATAAGATATCCTCCCTCTATAATAGAAGATGTAGGAAAGCGCGAACATAGATTTTATTTTGTTAAAATTGTGGAATATTTCCAAAAGTTTATAGGATGTTTCCCCATACGACCTCTTTGCTTGCCCAACGCCTGAATCACGAAAAAATGCATGAATATCAGTTATAATGCTTGTTATACATTAATAATGGATGTAAACATTCATTATCTTAATACATCAATCATTGTTTTTTAAAGGCCATTGGATTGGTTGGTTGGAAAAGTTGAGGAAAATACAAATATGAAGAAAAAAAAAATCACAATATAACATGCATAAATAAATACAATATAAATACTAGGTATGTCAGCATTAAAAACGAGGCCCCCCCCCCCCCCCGAAAAAAGCGGTTGTTCAAACAAAAAGTGTCTCCTGCAACATTCTCAAACTATTTGTGAGTGTGTGTAGGTGCGCGCGCGTGTGTGGGTGTGCGTGCGTGTTTGTGTGTGTATGTGTGTGTGTATGTGTTTGTGTGTGGGTCTGAGCGTGCATGTGCATATGGGTGTGAGGGTGTGTGTGTGTGAGGGGGGTAGGGTGCTGCTGCCCCCTTAAGATCCAACACCGAATGAACTAAAATACCTTAAAGGGAATTATGAATGGATACTCCACAGGGAGATCAGGAACACGATCTCATGGAATTATGAATGATCATTTAATCTTCAGTCATGGTGTCAATGGCTTGATGGATTATCTTAATCACTCTAATCCATTATCCATATGTTTCTCATCATTGGTCACGAACGACTTGTAGGCCAAGGCATTGGTATTCTTGATATGTGTGTGATGAAACTGGAAACTAATCCTTGATGTATTGACTGAGATTCATGCTCTGAGCAGGAAAGTGACACATAAACTTCCAGTGAGAGAGGAGCAAGGGCAACTCATTAATCAGTACATAATATTTCTTCCATTCATCATGCAAGGAGACCTTCTCATGCAAGGTCAATCATCTCAGAAGAACTAGAGAAAGCATGAATTCATCATTCAAATTTATCATTCCCCTTCAAAGGGAGAATCAAATGACTTATACAAGTTCGAAGTACAACAAAAAATGAAGGAGAAGGGGGAGTGGGGCAATAAGTCTACATCGTTAACTTATCAAATATTTTCCACATGTCGCTATGGAATGATACCAATGCCCCTATTCAATTCATATTACATTTATCCTTTCATGAAATAATTATGTACATTTCGAATAAAAGGGAATTTTGATAAAACGTGTGACACAACAACTATTTGTGAAATATGTTTCTTGGAGAAAGAATTGAATTCCTTAAAGGGGAAGTTCACCCTGGAATTTTAATAATTAAAAAAAATGCAGAAAAAAAAATAATATAGGTTTTCCCGCTCAATTTCATCTTTCGTTCACTCAATTTCACATTTGAATCAAACGATTTAACGCAAGTTGCGATCGCGCTTACGCATCATCAATCAAATTCATTTTTATTCACTCAAATTCCTTATATTTGCAAACGATTCTACATTGCATTAGTGCGAATTCACATTAGGAGCATACAATTTCATGTATGTGCACTCATTTTAATTTACAGCTGGCTTCGGCATAATTTGCCTTCCTTCGTTCAAACAAATTCTCGAATAGGCAATGAAATTGTAAATAAGTGCATACAATTTTAAATTTTAGTGATACTTGAGTGAAAGCTTATGATGGTATCTCACTTATCATGAGACGGATTTAAGACTAGTTTGGGACAGTTTTGAGACAGTTGCGGAGACGTTTCGGAGACGTCTCAGAGATGTATGGCCGAGTCTCCGCGCCGTTTCATGAGTCGCAGAAAATCGAACATGCTTAAAACTTTGAAAAAAAATTTCGGGGACGTCGAGTCTCCGCGAAGTGAGATACTTATCATTTCGAGGTTTTTACAGTCGTTTTAAATAGCATTTTTGTTCATTTTATTTTTTATTTTTTTGTATACAAGTCTTTATGTTGAGATGCCTTGCTCGTCAGGAGATTGATGGCTAGAAATTATCAACCGTAATGATCAGAGGGATTTTCAAGAACAAAGTATTTATTTTTCTTGCAATGAACTGTCGTATTCATCTGTATGGCTGCCCATCTGTATTGCGTATGGTACAAAACTAATGCACATCCAGAAAATTACAAACACTGTCTTGTCTGACGATTTCATATTTCATAATTCGCACGCTGCATGACTGAGTCATATTTAGTTTTGAGTGCTAGTTTGTGTGTTCAATTTTAAAATTAAAGATAGAAAAATCCAATACAAAACATTTGAAAGTAGAAACTCCATTGAACATTGAGAATTTTGTACATGATATAAGATCACGAAATGGGAGATTATATCCCTCCACAATCTCACTCTTAAAAATTGAGGTGCGTAGTATGGTCATATTCCTGAAAATTTAAGAGTTTGATTAAATTAAGTGCACAAAGCAGGAAATAGAATTCTTATTAATGAAATTGTTTGCCCAAAACCACCCCCGTCGCCGTTTCGTTTTAAATTGAATGAACGAATCGGGAAATTGGTGCATGGAATTGACAATTGAATGAAAATATAGTGAATTCGTTTGCACCGAACAAAAAAGTTAGTGCCGATAAATGAAATTGAGTACACCGAAAGAAAATTTGCGTGCACGTAAATGAAATGCCTTGCTCGAATTGAAAATTTGTATGATCCAACCGGCACGAAAGCGGCAGCTGCGTGAATTTGAATGCACATGAATGAAATAGAGTGAGGAAATGATGAACTTGAACGGGAAAACCTATAATATGAGTGAAAGTTTGAAGAAAATCGACCTCAAAATAGCGAAGTTATGAATATTTAAAGTTTTGATTTTGTGGCGTCACGTGCGAGCAGCTCTCTCTCATGTGTTGTGTATGAAAATTCCATAAATTTGTCTTTTTTCATGGTTCTTGATAAGGGAATTGGTCAATTTGATAGAGGCATGCATATGAACATAGGTTTGATGATATATCTACCGTACATGTGAAATAACTAATAATCTTCAGAAAAAGGGACACTTTATGGAATTTACATTACACATATCAATTCTACTCTATGTAAACTGTAAAGTTAACGTATACCGATGTGCGGCATTAAATCGTAATTAAACAAGGCGCGTCCATTATCTAAGAGGCCAGACGCAACAAAGTGACGTTGGAAATACGGCTGAGAAGCGCAGAAATCTATACAGCTGGCTGCAATAATAAATTAGCTCACAAAAACTCGCGTAAGAAGACTTCCCTCCAGTTGAATGGTATTGTCTGTTCGGTTGAGCAATCTACTCTGGAGATGAAAGAAATTGATGAACTTTTATCATGTTGTTAGTTAATAGATTCTCCAGACCAGATGGAGGAAATACACATTTGGGCAAGCTTATAGCATTATTGTGCTGAAGTTGTAATCAGAATATGCAATTCATATAAATTGATGCTCAAAACAATGACAAAGATTGTGAACTTGTCACAAGTCTTGTGAAGACGCCGTTCACATGTTTTTATGCGATATGCATGTGATAAGCGTAAATATTGACTAGTCGAGGAAAGAAGCTTTTATGATTATGTTCAAAGTGACAGGACTTTTTTATCAATTAAAATGAATGTAGGGGAGACCTTGGGCAATTGTAACAGTTTTTTCCAAATTTGACCTATCAGCTTTATTGAAGCTAAATACTTGCTTAAAACTAAATAAAAATGAAATAATGCATATCTTAGCTGACAATGAATAGGTTGGGTTAAGTAAAACAAGTCATTTTGAAGCATTACCATTTCAAAACAAGAGGTCGAGTGTTACATTGCCCCGTGACGGGGCAATTGTAACAGACGTGCGGGGCAATTGTAACACATGGACTTGTAACATTTTTTTTCTTTATCAAAAGCATGCATGACAAAATTAAATCTTTACACATAACTAATTATAATGAAACAGACAATGCTTGACCCATTTATATTACATTTTCCACTTGTTATATGCATGAAATGGGACAAAAGTTATGATAGCTTTTTTTTTTTTTTTTTTTTTTTTTTTAGTTGTTGTGGCTTCACCCTTTAACTGTAGAATATAGAACCTTCATTAATTCATATTGGTTCTTTATCTACTTTGTACCTACACAATATATCTTTTAACTGACAACTGTTGTATAACACTCTTATGTTAGGCTTACGCCTTTTGACTATAACCATTCTTGCAAAATAAGTGATACATTTTCTGAGAAGAAGTAAAAATTACAGCTTTTTTTTCTTTTCTTTCTTTTTTTTTGTAAAATCATCTTCAAAATTTACCGCCATTTTTTCTTCTGGCAAAATCAATATGTCTTTCCCTTTTAACAAAACGTATTGGACATATATTTCAGGTATCATATTGAAAAATTTATTTTTTATGGGGCTGCCATTCCTCCCTCTCTCTCTCCTCTGTCTTTCTTTCTTTCTATCTTTCTTTTTTCTTCATTCACTCCTCTTAAATGTTTACTTCCTATCTGCCCTCCCTCCCTCTTTCTTCTTTCTCTCTTTTAATATGTGCGTTTTTAATAAGAAAAAACAAGTCGGGGGGGTCCCTATTCTCTTTCCCATTTTATATGACCCCATTGTAAATAGGCCTTTTTGTTTTCATGCTATCCTGTCAGTGTTTCTTTATGAATTGTTATACCCATGAAACACTCGACGAATAAAATGAAATAAAATCATATGTTCACAGATTTATTTCCTCATGTTTGAGCTCATAGATAAGTTACCTTTGCTCCTTGTAAAAAAGGAAACATAATTGATTATACATTCAAAGTATGAAGTTCTGAAGTTCTCTAGTAAGTTGATATAAATTAAAAAAAAAACAAACAAGATAACAAACTTGAACTCTGATTACATGAAACAAATGATAAACAAACTAAAAGGCACTTTTTTCGGAAAATATAAATTTCATTGCATTTCTAACAAAACGTAATAAACAGATATGTTCAAATTTATTGAATTTTCATTGTGAGATTATAGGTATGGTTACCTTTTGTTTTTGAAAGCATAATAATCGACAATACATTCAAATTATTAAAGTTCTGATACTTGAGCTTATCACATAGGCTTCTTAGCTATTTTTCTTATATCCAAGTCTACTCCTATTTAAATCTTGGCATTAAAAGAACGTAATGGTCACTTCTCTTCATATTCTTACTTTTTCTTTCCAGTAAAGTAATATAAATTAATTTAAAAAAAAAACAACAACAACAAGAATAAAAACTTTGAGGCTCTGGTATCTAACTTTGCGGAGACGCTCCCGCGAATAGAATAGAAAAAATTTTTCGCGACGGACAGAAGTAGTTAAAAACGTCTTCCAATATCGCGGAGACGTCTCCGAGACGTCTCCCGCCACAATTTTATGAAAAAAAATCCGCTTCTCCGAGATTTAGGAGACGTCTCCGAGACGTCTCGGATACTTTCTTAATATATTATCCATCGCGAGAACGAAATTTCTATTCTGTCGTGGATACGTCTCCCCGAAGTGAGATACCACCCTAATTTTCTCATGTCGGAGGTTATAGATGTTGGTTACCTTTTGTTTTTGTAAAGCATTATAATTGAAATACATTCAAGTTATGATGCTTGAGCTAAGGGTGCTATCTCACTTCGCGGAGACGTCTCCGCGACAGAATAGGAATCTTGTCTCCCGACGGATAAATAGTATTAGAGACGTCTCCGAGACTTCTCCTGAATTTCGGAGACGGATTTTTTTTATATAAATATTGTCGCGGAGACGTCTTGGAGACGTCTCGGAGACGGCTCTAATACTAGCTCCATGGTTCAGCGGTTTACAGGAAGCAACAAATTCCGGGACAATTGTAATGTTTTTTATGTAATTTGCAGAGGCCACGGAGCATGGGAGGGCTTCGTCAGCGAAAGTGTACAAAAACGGAAAAATGACCATACATTTGTGATTTTTAGTCTGTTCAGCCCCTCCCCCCACTCCCCTCCCACTTGCCGCTCAGCCCCTCCACTTCCAAAAACGCTCCGCGGCCCCTGATTGGTTATTTAATAGCTTGGTGTTGATTCAGCGGAAATCTGCTTTACCGAGTTCCTACGGGAGTTACTTTAACAGAAACAGGGGCAATTGTAACAGCTTGTTACAATTGCCCCTGGCAGAGGTGACCATATTTGGAAAGATTTTTTTCTATCTTAGCTTCGGTATTCGTCGTTGAAACTTTAGCAAAATATGGCCTAAGAACATAATTTTTAAATATACAAAAATGACAGCCGTAGCTCATCCACATATTTGTCCAGAAGAAAAACAATGGTAATGTGAAATATTACTTTTATGCTCAAAAAACGGTTTTTCCGCTGTAGAAAGTTTCACGAACCGTTAAATCTGCTAACACTCATACAGCATGTGGAGCGATTAAATGCGCATGTTCTCTACAAATTTTGAGTTTATAGCGTGTTTCCGCTAGGAATGGGAGCCTCTGTTACAATTGCCCCGTGTTACATTTGTCCCCGGTCTCCCCTACCATCTCCGGAAAGCTGAGAATTCAAGCTTTTAATTGCTCTGTGAACATAGTATAATGCGGCATCGAGGATCAAAACTATGCAGCGCATGAGCTATTTTGAGAACAAAATATACCATATTGTACAGGAATTTGATCTGATTAGGCTTTCGAATTGACACAAGTGACAGGAATTTTTTTCCCCTTTGCAATAAGTTATTCCTATTTTTGAAAAATTCAGACTCTTAACGTACTTATTCAAGTTGAACATTTCTTTGAAAAGGTAGTTGCTCTCCACAATAAAGAAAATAAAGTGAAAAACTGTCCAAAAACAAAACAAAAGTCAATGGGCACGTTCGCTTTGAGTAGAATGGTAGCGCCCTCTATCTCTTAAGTTTACAACTAGAATTGATATGTAACACATAGGTGAGCAACTCGCACGTAACGTCACATAATCAAAACTTAAAATATTCATAACTACGTTATTCTTTGGTCGATCCTTTTCAAACCTTTACTCATATTTTTATTTTATTTTTCTGCATTTTTTAAAACCAAATTAAACCCAGGGTGAACTTCCCCTTTAAAATAATCCTCATTAAATAAGAAAGGCATTATTATATCAGTTTCTAATGGATAATCAATCAATCCCATGATTTCCTTAAATTTATAAACAGCACGAGTGTTTGAAAAGAAGCAATCGATATTTTTGAGACGCTTTATCTTGCTTTTTTCTTGATCAAAAATCGTTATCGGTTTTTACGTTTGGTGATATAGAGGATTCGATTTTTCACAGTTTATGGTATCATTTCCAGTCTGTCACTGCCCCTCTCTAAGAAGAATGTTTGCGATCTGTGCTCATGTTTATTGAAACAAGTGATCCGAAAAGAATGTCGCTTCACAATTCTAAATGGAACTGGTATCTATTTCAAAATAAATAGTTGTCCCGTTATAAAGAGTATCATGTTCAAGTTTGTTATTCCGCTAACTCTAACAACATAAAAAGGAAGAATTTTGTTAGCCTAAGTTGAGCCTAAACTGAGTGTAGAACATTAACAAAACAACAAAATAAAACACCTTCCAAAGGGTCTGGGAAGAGAATGCCTAAAAATAATGCAATAATTTCATATAATGTAATTCATGAAACTGAAGAGTAAACATGGTAAAAAAAAAACAGAACAATGAATTATGTTTATTTTCCGTTGTTATCACCACAAAAGATAATACTACTAATAAAAATAAATAAATAAATAAAATATAACACATATATTTCTATTACTCTCATCGTCTATTTAGGGTGTTATCATGGTTATTACTCTATTTGTATCATTACACACTATAAACATCGATATGGTAATTTGTAAGACAGGGATTACTTCAGAAAAGTGATATATTCTGTCGTTAAATATTGTAATTTAACATGAATGAATATAGATTTTTCATTATAACAAACTAGAAAATGACCAATCGCTGTAAACCTTTATGGTTTGTTATGTTAAAGACAGTAATATTTCATCCCTTGCGCTCCTGGAATGTGCATTACTTGTGAATTACACATCTAGTCCCATGTGTGTATTTGCGCGTCAAGGAAAGCAGCTGACAAGAGCATGTTCTATCATTAACGGCGCGGTTAGAGATATTCGGGTGTCATCAACTGTCATAAATTCCAACTGGTTTGGAAGTCGTTACAATTACCACACAAGTTATGATCATCTGGAAGGTCTTCATAGCACGCGTCTTGCAATAAATCATATCGACTTCATTTATACCGGCTGGAGATGGGTACAGAATAGGACCATTATGTTTGCAGAGGTCACAATGATCCATTTATTCCTTTTTAACATGTGCAAAGAGTAATTTCATTCGTGGTGCTTTAAGGATCTATTACAAAGGCTCTGGCTACATATCATTGTAGAAATATGAATATAATTTTGTTTTCAAAAAAAATAAAAAATAAAAAGATTTGGAAGTTATGCATGCACAAAACACTCACCCCATAACCGAAAAGATTGCTCGAGAAAGCAAAGCTGCAATGGCGAATTTAGGTTTTGATTGTATATTAGGACAGTCTTGCAATAAAATTCGTCATTTTCAAAATAAAATTTAGATTTTTTTTCCCCTCCATTATTAACGGGACGATATGAAAAGTGAAGAGTGAATAGATACAATAAATCTGAAGGCGACGTTCCAAGCGTACTACAACGGGAAAACTTAACACAGGCGATGAATTATGTAAGGGTGTGTGTGGGTGCGAAGGGTAGGTGAGAGTGCGTGTGTATATAAGTATGTGGGTGTTAACAAAATTATGCGAACTTTGCTGTCCATGTGATGGCATGCTTATACGCAGCATAATGCACAATTGAGCACCAAAATACTGACATGAAGAGCAAACAAATTAAATTTTGGCTTTATGAATTATTCATCTATCTTATTATCCCTTTGAAAAGGGTTTAGGGCTATCATTAATTTTCATCTCAATCGGTTATGGATAAACATTCAACAACAAACTCAGCCGGGAACCATCGGCATGTACACACACTTCATCTTCTTTAGAATACAAATTCATATCTTCCGTTTATCGTCAAGAAACCTCCCTCTGGCTAAATCAGCCGTCACTCATAATTTCAGATCGAAAATTTCTTGAAGACGAAGAGGTGTGAGTAAAAACAGCTTGGGTAATTCATAAATTACATAAAGGTGAGTAGGTAACCGTCGGGGGTGCTAGCTTCTACTGTGAATACGATACTTCCAATGTGCCTCCGCTATGGGGCGTCCATGTTTAGACAGAAGGCAAGATATTTAAAGGCTGCCATATCATCGAACTTTGTTCATTTTAGTAGAGGTAATTTTTGCGAAAGTTTATTCTTTCAATAATGTATGAAAATTACATGGACAATTCTCTATCTACCTCATTAGCCTCCTTAAAAACCCGTTTATCAAAACTTGTTTAAACATCAGTTTATCAGACATCATTTATCTTAACATGCAATAAAGTTTCATACTTTATTGCATATGTGTTGTGTTCTTATCTAATTAATTATAATATCAAATTCATAATATGCATGTTTGTGAGCTTTGTCATCATTTTCAAATTAAATAGCAATAATAATAATAATAATAATAGTGGGTACTTATATATATATAGCGCTCATGTCCATCTTTTGACGCTCATGGCGCTAAAGTGTTCACTTATTATTACCCGGCTAAGCTATAGGCAGCCAGAAGGCGTAACACAGCTTAGAGGAATTTCTTCCTATCGGTACCCATTTACTTCACCTGGGTCGAGTGTGGCATGTGTATATTAGTGTCTTGCCAAATGACACTTGTGAAGTGGCCGCGCCGAGATTCGAACCGCGTATTGTGATCGACAGTCCGCGACTATTCCACTAGACCACAACACATAAATTCATAATTTGAAGATCCAATAATTCACACTCTGAATGTGTGTTGGAAAACATAGTTTTTACAGAAAACATTACGTTGTCTCCGTTTCAACTGCAACTTCTTCAAGCCTATTTTTGCATGTTGATGATTATTTTAAAGAATTGTTAACAAGGCGGCTGGATGGGAAGGGTGCAAATTAGGTCTCATTTCCTCGAATAAGATTCCTGAAATCCCACAGCGACCTCGAGAGTTTAGATTTTAAGCATATTCCTTTTTAAAGCTTAAAAAAAAAAAAAAAAAATATTAAAGGCACACAAAGTGGGGATTTCAAGTTTACTTTGAAAGAGAATGAAAGATTTTAATAATGAAACATACATCACTTGAAAATTGAGATCTAAAAAGCACTATAAATGTGTAAAATATTACAAAGATGTCTGAGATTAAAAGTCGGGGTCTCTTTAATGTACATCAATACAGATGGTGATGAAAATTTTAGGATAATATCTCTGTCTATAGCTTTCTAATATAAATTAACTAAATCTATGTAGGCCTGATAGTAAGGCGTTTTCAAGGGAATGAATATCATTGACAACCGGTTAAATTAAAATTTTCACAAAGATTCAGTAGGTTAAAAAGTGTGCAGCAATCAATTTGCTCGTTTATAGTTTGGGTGTTTCATTGACATGATTAAACATTAACATGTTATTTACTCTCACTAAAACTTTAACCCAGCTTTAAAATTTTCCTCCCGTCGTTAAAATTAAGCGCTTACATCTCCTCCAAATAGGTATCCCCTACATTTCCCTCTTTAGTTCACATTTATGTAATGCTCAGAGCTTGGTTTAGACTAACTCTAAGAAGATGGAAACGATGGTGAATAGATATGAACTATACCTCTTTAAAGATCCCCACGCACTGCTTCGGAGGTTTGTCATCATTCTCAGTATGATCTAATAACCGGCCAGCTACTGGGCGGCCATTATCGCACTACGGGACGAGTAAATTCAAGTAATCATAAAAATACACAAATCATTACTTATACACAGCATGTACCTTCCACGTGCGTTCTTCCTATAAAAGTTTATTTTAGTTCATCATCAAGCGTGTCCTCATTTGGAGGAATAACTCTATTAACCACATTTCTTGATATTTACTCATAATGTAGTCTGATAATCGAATACACTTTAAATACAATTTCCCCTTAACCTGACATAAGAAAGCCGTAATAACACTTTTAACGTTATGATTCTAAAAAAACTAAAAACTATTCTCATCATGAACCAAGAATTTACGATTATTCTTTATAACCATCACTCACCGTTTACTTTTATTCAGCACGTTTAGTATGCAATGACAAACTGTTCTCGCCACCCAATAAAAAGAAGGTCATGTCCATCATATAATCATGTGTAAATGGGAAAATCCCAAAGTTTCCTTTTTTCTTTGAATGAATTGCATACACCCCACTGCAAACATCGGGTAAACCGGAGATGGATTAATTTCCTTCAATTCTATCGGAACTACTGTCTTTCCTCCTATCACACTAGGTGGTACCTCACATACATCATGTACATGCCAATGTTTCTATGAGAATGTCATCCCACCCATAGAGCTTCTATACCTTAGGGAAGATGAAGGAGATAGCTCATGTCAATCAAAACCTTCAACGCCTATCATCTTTGTCTGTTTACATGAGGTTACATTATTGGACTTGTTAGACCACCAGTAGATGTCGTCGATTCCATTCGAGAAACACCTAGACTATGCGTCCCAGAACTTTGAGAGCCTCAAATTTAAATGTATTAATTAGGCTATATAATATTTATTGTCAGTGAATGTTTGAGAGTAATTTATATTTTGTCCATTGATACTAAACTTATACCCGTTGTGTCATCGACGACTGAGCGATTGGACTTTCGAAAGACCTGTATCAAAATCTCCTCATACCAATTTTTTGCTGAAGCAACATTAGTCAAAATAAAACCTTTTGTCCTTGTGAACATCAAACAACGAATGAATATTCATTAAGACCTTAACTGTATATCACATTGGAATACGCCTATCACATTCAAATATGTTAATTTAACAGACGCATAAAGAACGACTAAAAGCAGAATGAATGATAAATGTACACTGTGATTCAGTCAAATTGACTTACAGTTCTCACTTACAAGACTTAAGTTTAACAGTAGCATCTGAAATTTGAAGATTCGTTCAAATTGCAAGTTACAGGTCTATTAATATACATATATGTATTTTCTTCTATGCCTTCATTTTCCAATATTATTAACAAGGCACTACTGACTAATGAACATGTTCCGAATGTCATCTCTACATTGATTGGTTTAGTGGGCCGTCACACTGAGGTCTTTCTATAACGTTCTTGCCCGTTTTTGCCCGTTTTTAAAAAAAAATGCTGAACGGGCTTTGGTCGGGTTGGAACTTATAACTTTGAAAAAATAATTTCTTGAATACGATGCTAGGCAGTCATAAATAGTTCTCGTTACGTCAATTCCGTCTTTATCGCGTCCGCAATACGTTGTTATCCAGTTCAGAACGAGTAAACTGCTCGTTCACTCATTACCGTTCGTAGCACGTCCAAACGGTCACTAAAAGTGCCTATGCGCAGCATGATAAAAGTTGGGTACCACGTTCGTAGTACGTCCTTCTCGTTCAGAGTAAGTCCTACCCGTTTAAGGAACGTTGTCACTACGTTTAATTTTAGAATTTGAAGCCAGTACGATTTTTTTGAACATGTTAAAAAAAAATCGGAATGCCTTTCCGTTCTCTCCGTTCGGGCCCGTTCGCCAAGTTCGTAACAGATTGTAAACGGTCTGTACTAGATTCTAAAAGGTCTGCACTACGTTCAGTCCGTGTGTAAACAGATTGAGCTCGTTCACCAAGAACTACCTAGAACGCAGTGAGAACTAGCTCAGTGTGACGGGAATTATGACATGCCGTTCTGTTTAAAAATTGAAACGTATGTTCGTAGTACGTCCTTCTCGTTCAGAGTAAGTCCTACCCGTTTAAGGAACGTTGTCACTACTTTAATTTTAGAACTTGAATAATTAATATACAACTCGTTTGTATGACGTCCTAGCACATCTTTAGAACGATTTAAGTACGGCAATTTCGTTTGTAGTACGTCCATCTCGTTTCAGGTACGTTGCCACCCCGTTAAATTTTAGGACGAGATGGGCGCCCGATTTTCTTGAACACTTTTTTGGAAATCCGACCGAGCTAGTCCATGAAGTTCTTAAACAGATCGTAAGAAGTATTTACACGTCCACTCAGTTTACACACAGACTATGCCCGTTCGGCAAAATTTGCAAGGACGTAGTAGGAACGAGCTCAGTGTGACGGGGGTATAAGGGAAGATTTATGACCGTCGCCTTTGATTGACTTTCGATAATCATGATAATTAGCTACTGTCTTTGAGGATGCAGTCAGACAGGCCTAGAAACAATGCGAATCTATGCCAGTTCAAATCACACCGGGCGGTGGTCAGAGACCTCGTGGATGTCTGGAATAGCAAAATGGATGGAGTGAAGGATTCATGGATGGAGTGATAGATGAACTCCTCCCAATAGGTAGAAATAGAGGTAAGAAAATATAAATCTCAGAGACATTTTATAATCATGCTGAACAGTAAACCAGTCAAATGGATGTCCAAACACATAGTTGAAACTAGAAATAGGCAAAAGTTTAACTTTGTGGATTCATCACGAATGCACTTTAACTTTCATTCGATTTAGAAATGGGCAATTTATCTTATAAAGATAGAGGATGCAGATTTTTTCCGAGACACTTGGTTAGAAAGGCTTAATAAATAATTCTTGGTACACTCTGTGAACTTAATGCTTGAAGGACCTGAGCAATATGTAAGAAGCTACCAGTATCATTATTAAAAATAAAGGGTCAAAATAACCTAATTCTGGGTCCAGTGGGACCATACGTCGTCGGGTTACTATGGTACGGCCCCAGCAGGCCCAAAATGGCGAGCCCATGGGCCTAGTGGACCCAGACTTTTGACCTTCTTTCCCTTTCTTTTTTTAATGTAAATAGGTTAACCCCCTAGATATATTTATAAATGGGAGGAGTTTAGATGAGGTGTGATGGAGGTTATAAGGTTAGTGGGACCTGAAATACGTCAAGAAGCTTTTAACGGTTGTCTGCGGGAAGATAGATAATGAAAACTGTCTCTTGAAAGAAGGATATAGCCTCATTTTCAAAACTTTTGAAGTTTTAGCTTTTCACTATTATTTCATGATAATAAATGACGGGAGATGAAAGAGAGGGCGAAGGAAATTTTAAAAAAGAAGAGGAAGAAGAAGAAGAAGTGTTATGGTAAACAACAAAAACGAAATGTTTGAATTTTTGTAGGTGGTCAGTGTAAGTCATTATGTACCTATAACAAAATTATTTGGACTGGGTTGAAGGCTATTTGAGGGAGTGCGGTGAGGGCTCCTTGTGATCTGAAATCGGAGCAAATCGCGAAAAATAAACTCGACTACCCGCTAATTTGAGGAAATGTAAACAAAGCATGACCACTTTGCACGCTCAGTGAGAGATGTCTTGAGATTGCCCCCTCATAAAGACAGGTCATGTGAGGACACTGACGTATAATCATCATCCAATCAAATTCATTGTAATATGATATCAGATAATGACGTACCAGCATGATCCAATCAAAGTCGTTAATATATGATATGACACAATGACGTAAAAATATCCAAAAATATTCATTATTATATGACATCACTCACACACATTATTTATAATAATTATACTTTATGAAGTCAATCATTGGCAAAACATGAACCTGCTAGATTTTCCTGTAAGGTGACTGACTAAAAATGATACACGGTTTAGAATTTAAAAAAAATAATAATAAAGAGATTCCAGATTTTTATTTTACTACGACTCAATTCATTCATTCTAAATACATGAATGATTATGGAAATACAATTGTATATCACATAATGAGTCCCTATATGCTTATGACTGAGTACTTTTCAGATATGAAAATATAAAGTATCGTAATGAACATTCAAGTTCAACTTTGGATACTCAAATTTCACGACACGCTTGTTTTCCAAATGAAACAGATCCTTAAACATGTTAAGAGTGTAACATTGTAACTAAATACGGAATTCATCAAGCCACTGGACCTATAATGAAGAATGACATATACATAACACCAAGTACAGATCGTTTTGACCCTCAATTAATTACCGGCTAGTGAGCACCAAATGGTAACTAAATCTCAATAATAATAAGCTTTATAATGAAACATTTTAATGAAAGACAGATGTGAATCTGCTCCAATATGACTTTTACAATTTTTAAAAAATAATGTTGTGTGTGTGGCTAACTGTTGCGTTTAATAACGGATAAATATAATCTACAAACAAATGAAATAATCATGATAACAATGCTGACTATGAAAAGAATAATATAGCCTAATGATATTACTATAACTCAGAACTTATAATATTTTGCATCTTCACTGTCATATCAAACACGTAGACAGATCTGCATTCAGACATATTTTCTCGGTGTGACAAAAATGAAGTATGTATGGGCAGCTGCCATAACTCTGAATGTAATAAAAATAAAATAGTTTTTTGATATGATTGACAAATATTCCAAGAGGCCGTATACCGGGAGACGACCCCTACATTTGTAAGGAATTTATCAATAAATACCTGAAACCACCGGAATAATAATGTTCATAATAAATTTATTTCTCATTTTATATTATTTTAGGATCTATTACTTACTTCGTAAAATGATACAATATTTGTAACATGTGTGCTAGGCCAAATCTAAAAGAATGATTTTTGTTGTTGAAAATTCTTTCCCTTAAAGAAAAATAAAATAAAAGAAGGCTGGTTCGACCTCATATTGAGCGTGGTGGGGCAATGCGCGCAATTCCGCGCTCGCTACTGGTATTGATATTTCGCTGCGTCTTACATCGCTTAACTAAGTAAGTTCCTTCCGATGTATTTATTACGCGGAAGGGTGAATTACTCGGGGCGTCAGCAAAATGTCTGACTCGTGTCAAACGGTTCCCCTCGATGTTATGACAGCACAATACAAGCACAAAAAGGGATCTTCAAAACAGATTTTGGTCAATGGCATTGAAAAACATAATTCCCTAAAAACAGTTATCACATAAATGGGTCAATAGCTCATGAAATATGAAGTGCCCTGTAACATAAAGACCCACAATCAATTGCAACTTTGAAACAGCTATTGGACCATTCTTGGTCACGTGTGTGACCGAAATTATGCAAAATCTTGACTTTAATTGGCTACAACTCTAACAATTTTAAAAATATACTGATTTAATGTTTATATCATGCTAGTATATTTTGTTGGCTATCATTTGTAAATATTTTTTGATATTTACAATATGCATGTTCAAGGTCAAAGGTCAAAAGAAGTGGGTCACGTGTGTCACTTCACAGAACGGCATGATTTTGAAAGTTCAATTTCATTTTGAAATCCTGTGAGTTTTAAAATGATGAAATGCTGTTATTGCTGTGAGATATGCATTATGGACCTGTTAACCCAAAAATACCACTGGATAGGAGTCATCTCTGAAATTTCTATTTTTATCTATTATTTTATATCGTGATGTCGGGTCACGTGTGTGACATTTTAGTGGGTCACGTGTGTGACCTATGGCAAATTGTACAGAAAAATGAATATATTATGTATTATGCAATAAATGTACATTTTGAGCAATTACTATATCTGTTGTGGTAAAAAATTTATGAACTCAACCCTAGTCAGTCAATGGGGTGTTTCGATAGCTGTCAAGACTGGGGGAGGGGCGGGTAGGGAGCGGGGCCATGATGCCCCCTATAAGATCTTGGCTGTTGATCGCGCGGGCGCGCCGAAAATTTGCACGGTGGTAGTGTTTGATGTAACTACAAGAAAGCACTGTTAATTTTCCCATAATAATAATAATAATTTTATTTGATATTGAATTAATTTTGCTAATTAACGCATTGCATGAAGTTCATAATTTTTTTTCTAATTGACAAACTACAGCTCTGGAATGTTTGCATAACTTTTATAGGATTTCTAACAATTGTACTTGGAAAAAAATTTGATATCGAACTAAATTCCTGTTGTATTTCATTGTTTTTGAAATTCTTATGTATTTCCTTGTTTTTCACCTTTTGTTTTGTTTGTTTGTTTATTCTTTTTGTTTTTGTTTTTGTTTTTTCTCAGAAATTATTGCAGAACCATTTTGGAGCATAATAATGCTGTAATAAATTAATTTCAGCCAATGAAAGTGAATATAATCAGAATATTGACCGCCCCCACCCAGCGGGTCACGTGTGTGACCAATTTGTTTGCTAATTAATAATCAAATTAAAACTTGTCATGGATTCATATTTAGTGAGATGCAAGGTACATTAAATCTAGCTTTGAAGAAATAATTATAATAATACCAGAGCCATGGTTAAGACGGGGCATAATCTTTTGTGTTTTCGGTTACTTGTTTGTGACAATTTGAGGGCAATTAATTTCCAGGGTTGATTATCTTAATATAATCAATTTAACAACATTATTTTTTGGGAATAGAATAGAGAAAGGAATAGAGGTAAATAAAATATAATGACAGTAATCCAAGTAAGGAAGTCAGCATATCCATTCCAGTCAGGGTTAAAAAAAAAAGATATTTTATTAACCGTTTTCCATTTAATTATCATTTATGTTAATTTATGCAAATGAGCATGAACAATTGCTCTATTTGAATATGCAGCTTAAAATCAAAAATCAAAAATTTATTTGTCCCTAAAAGGTTCACTTTTCAAAGAATGGCCGAATAGCCTGGTCCCTTTTTCTAAGGCATGACCATACTTTGGTCACACACGTGACCCGTGGGTCACGTGTGTGACCAATTTTCAAAGTTAATTAATAACTCAATGAAAAGCTATCATGGCTTCATATTTGGTGAGATGCAAGGCACATTTTATCTAGCTTTGGAGAAAAATTGTAATAATAATAAACCATGGTTTTCAGGGGGCGTTAACTTTTCGTGTTTTGGGTCACGTGTGTGACATTTGATGGCAATTAATTTCTTTAGTTAATTATTTTAAACAATTCAACACCATTATTTTCATTTAAATTTAAAGGAATTAAGTTAAAAAAGGGTATTATGACAATAAATCGGTAATGGAGACGCATATACAATCAAGTCAGGTCAACAAATGTATTTTACACGTCCATTTTTCTATTCAAATTTTTGCATGTTAATTTATGCAAATGAGCATGAAAAATTTGTAAAATTAAGATAAAAATGCATTTCATGAAACTTCAGACAATGCTCTATATGAATGTGCGACTTAAAAGCAAAAGGACAAACTTTTTTTTTTCCAAAAAGGTTCACTTTTCAAAGAATCGCCCTATTCTGATTGCATGGATTGGTTCTCTATGAGAATTTATTAGCTACTATCGCTTTGCAATTGATCGTAACTGTTTATTTTACAGGGCAATGGGGCAAAGTTGTTTAGATTCTTTTCAATAGTGCGAAGTCCGCCATTTCCTTATCATGACGACCATAAATATTTGTAATATCAATATTATCGATATATTGATGAGTAAATTTGCAATCATTTAGACTCAATACGACATGAAGTTTTTAATGTCCAATGTCACACTATATTGTACATCATTACACCCAATCAAAGATGGTTCATCGTTCACTATTGCGTTAATACTTTGTTCAAATTGACGTTGGTGATGATGACGTGAAAAGTTTAACTTGTAATTCCATCTCTTTGGGAACTTCTTCGACTGCTTTGAATATGTGTTGGATGGATTATTTATCGTACTTATTACGATCCATGAGATGGAACATACTCACTTCTTTTACACAAATTATACATTCTCAGTAACATACACAATTTTGTTAATATCTAATATTCATATCTTTAGATTCATTATTTTTATGATAAGTGAAAACAATGATTGGTCAGATTTAATATATATATAATGTTGTCAAACTTACCGATATGATGATTTGGTACAATCTTTATGCTGTATTTGGCCGTACATAGTACGAAGTTGATAGTTACACCAAGGTGCTACAGAGCGCTGAACATACATTTCTGTTCCATTACGAACATTGCAGTGTGACTTGCTTTGTTCTCTTAAATTCACACAATTTCCAGTCCTGTAGTAGAGAAAAGAGATTTTAAAAAAAAAAAAAAAAAGTAATTTAATATGCAATACCATACTATGTGACAACCGCGTTAAAATACTCAGAAAAAGACAACATGAGTGCAAATGTGCTCCACCCTCCCCCCCCCAAAAAAAAAAAAAAAAAAAAAAAAAATGAAATAAATAAATAAATAAATAAAAAAAAAGAAAAAAAAAAAAATGACTTCAGCTGGTCTCAAACTCTATCATACAACCTCGTAATATTGATGTCAAGTGAAGTATATTAGTTTGAAATAAGTTCACTTGATAATATCAATATAATACAAATTAGGTTACAATTACATCACAGAATTTTATAAGCCACAATTTTCAATAACGAAAAAAAACAAGTGTGTGAGGGTGTGAGTGTGCGAGGTTGTGTGAGGGTTTTTGTGTGTGTGTGCGTGTGATACTTAGAGTTATTGATATAAAAAGATGGCGAATAAGAAAACTGTAAACAAGCTATGTACACTCCATTGGTTAAAAAGGTAGAATGGGAATTACGGTGTGTGTGTGTGTTGTGTGTGGTGTGTGTGTTGTGTGTGTTCGTGTGTGTTCGTGTGGGTAGTTTTAGAGATAAAAAAGATGGCAATAAAAAGACACTATACAATAACGATTTATGTTACGTTCCATTTAAGAGCTAAAGAAAAGAGGTAGAGTGAGAAGTACTTGTGTGTGCGCTGTGTGTTGTGAGGTTGTGTGGGTGGGGTTGGGGGTGCTGTGTGTGTGTGTGTGTGTTAAAGAAAAAGGCGTTGTAGAGTGGAAGGAACTTGTGGTATGTGTGCGATTTGTGTGTATGTGTGTGACAGGTGTGTGTGTGTTGTGTGTTTGTGTGTGTTTGAAAGAGAGAGAGAGAGGGGGTGGATGGAGGGGAGGCGTGTTTGATCTTTGCTTCCGACTTTGATCTAGACATGTCGACCATTGAACACGTGTTACATGGTAGCCGGTTGCATCTCACTCAGCATAGATACCTTGCTTCCTTATAGCTAGAAATAGGGTGAAGGGGAAGAGAGTTGAACCCTTCTGGAGTTGAACTCCAAAGTTCATACTTCAAGAATAAAGCCTAGTAAATCCACATGATATTTGTAAGCCGAATCCTAAATATCAAGATTGCTATTAAATTTTAGTCAATAATATAATAATAATAATGTGTATATGACTATAAGGCTATATATTATGTTGACATAACAAAAGCCTGGTGTAGTAATGACACTGACAAAAACAACAACAACGGACAATTATTGGTTATGATCAAGAACATTTATGTAACTCTAAATAAAACAAGAAGTTAAACTTTTCTTCTTTTTTTTTCATCAATGAGATGTTTTAGAGTGAAAATATACTATCATTAAACACGTTTGAGAATTATGAATGGAAGATGGTTAACCTATAGGCCTATTTATTTATTTTAAAGTACAATTTGGAATGAATTGAAAATGCCCGTCTGTGAAGGGTACTGTTTGAAGCTCCTTGGGTATAGTAATGAAAATGAAATGAACTGCACCCTCCCACCGCCCCATGTATTCATCCTTGAAAGCCCTATGGATTGATTCTTATACACCTGTTCTGATCTGACAGCTATGATTGGCCTTCATAACGTCCCAAGATGCCTCATTCAAGCCGGAAGTCATTATCCGAGGCGTCAAAGTTCACGGCCTACCTACCTACGGTACATCGGCTCGGGTATCCACAGGTAAAAATTGTCTTAAAGGGACTCATCAAACATCACATCGACTCAGGTATCCACAGGTAAAGATTGTCTTAAACGGACTCATCAAACATCGCATTACAATAAGCCTATATTGGTTTGAGAATGAAACACTGCAAGTACTGGTGATTGTGACGAAATGACAATATTATGTTACGTATGAAGTGAAACTAACCTTTTTATCCAACTAAAGGGAAAAGGTGGGAATTAAATGAGATTCTTTAGTATTCCTTCTACAATGGATTTTTTTTCTTCTTTCTTTTCATTTCCACCATTTGCATTATCATCATCATGTGCTTTGGATTGATTTTCATTTTTGACGTACATGAACTCTCAAAAACTACTTGTAGTTAACGTGATGTCGCAGCGACATCGTTTTCTATGATTTCTTGATGGTGCTCTTATGTCGACTTTTCATCGTTTAGCAAGGCATGTTTTTACTTTGGTGCTGGCCTTTGTCTGCAGTGTTGTTGCTATTGGTAACCTTTGGATACCAACCTGTCGCTTTGAGGGTAAATCGCCTAAATGACATCCAGAACTCCCAGCATCACTAAATATTATCACTGACCGCCTCCTGTTTCTGCCCCTAGCATAACAAGTTCACCACCAAAGGAAAAGTTGTTTTTGTTTATTTACCTTACAGTGTTTTGGGTTTCACCCTCCATCGATGGAAGTTGTCTTTGGTTGATGTTAACACACCGCGGGGCTAAGTAGACAAACTGCCTCGAGTCGCGTATTAAAATCTTTTCATAACAATTTTTAATAATTTGTCTGAAGCAGGCATTCAGTCCTTTCTGTTGCTGGCCTATTTAGACTAATATGCATATGTCGCCCTCACATTGTGAGCTTCGCGTTTTAAAGGATGAAATATAAAAAATGTGGCGTGATTATTATGATGTTATAAAAACTTATCCTCGACAACATGGACAAGAACTTTTATCGTATTTAACTAAATTATATGTCGAAATTGTCGCCAAAATGTTGAATGGATTTTTCTTTTCTTTTTTTAATAGAAAAAAAAAAATGTAATCATAGGGGAAATGTATAATAAAATAAGTATGCTGTTGGCCTGAGCGAACCTGTAAGTCTGCAATAGAAATATCATTTTAATAACACCAGGTCGAGGTCAAGAATTGTAACGATTTACCAGTTTAGTCGCAGTCAGATTAGAACTAACAAAGAAAATCTAAATGATTTCACGTTGATCTAGGTTTAGTGTATTTCATACGCAATATGTTTTTCCAACTTTTATAATACAGACATCGCTTTAGGCCTAATAAATTTGTGATTGCTAACTTCGCATATTTTATAAATTCGTTTACAAACCTTATGTCGAAATTTGACTAATCGTTCAGCTACCAAATCCCCTGAAGATTACAACTGATTAGCTCATACAATACAAATCCCATCTATAATTGGCCAATAATTTCGGATCCCATTCGTAGCTGGCATTTGACTTTGAACTCGAGTTGTCCAAGGTATATTTCCCAAAGGAGTATAAGGATTACTTGTTTTCTTTCGACACTCGAGAAGCCTTCTAGACCGAGAGCAACGGGGTCATATTTGTCTTGTCTTCCCCCTGTTATTGATG
>CALNVZ010003434.1:26659817-26757691 GCA_940671915.1 Paracentrotus lividus | reverse complement strand
CCCATACAGAGTGTGAAATGAGATCAAACTAATAAGAGCTGAACACATTCACACACACACACACACACACACACACCCTCATCCACAGACCCACCATCTCCCACACCCTCAAGGGCCCAGATTGATTGTGTGAAATGAGATCAAAATAATACGACCTGAACACAAACCCATATACACACACACATACCCACCGAACCTCACTCACACCTTTACCCTAACCCACATCATCACCCACACCCGCAAGAGCCCATGCAGATGGAGTGTGAAATGAGATCAAAATAATACGAGCTGAACATATGTACAATCCATAATGCATCCATCATTGCTAGGATTCCTTGCAATCCGCCATGGCACATTTGAAAACAATTAGGAGGGATAAAGATACATGCTCAGTTGACTCATCTCTACTAGGATAGATACATCTTCATAGAGGTGAAAAGTTTAAAGGTAATGAATAGTTCTTACAAGGATTTATAACCACAAACTAACTATGTTATAGAGTTTCACTTTATCAAGTGTAAGGTTCCTTATGAAGTATAAAATTTTGTTAAATCCAACAATCTGAATCAAAAGTTCTTTCGAATAGGTCTAAGGCCTATAAATGTTAAGATTTATTATTCGATTTTAAGCCAAATTGGTGGAAACATTTTGCAACTCTCGCGACCATGTCAATGAGTTAAAACAGCGTAACATCATAAACATAAATATGCAGATGAATACAATTTAAAATAAACCCACACACATTATGCGGCGGTCACAACTCGCCGTACCTTCGACGTGCAACTCCCTACGATGGATTTCGTAGAAAAATCGTGCAGCGCAGGTACCTCGGAGGCACGTTGCATGTACGACGTGCAGGAAGTTTTTCCAATACCCTAATGCGGCGGTCACAACTCGTCGTAGCCTACGGGGCACGTGCCATCGACGTAGCCTGCGTTGCATGTGCAATGCATGCACAGGTCCTGGGTCAACTTCTGCGATTCCTGCGTTTCTGTAGGAAGGGTATTGTAAAAACCTCCTGTACGTCGTACATGCATTGTACCTTCGAGGTACCTCCGCTGCACGATTTTTCTACGAAATCGGTCGTAGAGAGTTGCACGTCGAAGGTACGGCGAGTTGTGACCGCCGCATTACTACAGAAACGCAGGAATCGCAGAAATTGACCAACGGCCTGTGCATGCATTGTACATGCGACGCAGGCTACGTTGATGGCACGTGCCCCGTAGCCTACGAAGTGTTGTGACCGCCGCATTACTCTTATCTCCATTCAACTCGATACATAAAAATGGGATGCTTTTCCTCACTAGTAGACCAATCATCATCATGATTGTACCTGATATTACCTTCTCTATCTAGATGTTATAAAACGTTAACAACGTATTAACATCACGTGGAATGATGAGGCCAATCAGATAGGTAAATAGCTACATGTATTATCTGTCGTGGTTTAAGGTTAAAAGGTCCTAACGTTGACAGTGATCCTCCACCTATCAATTAACACACCATTCAATGATTATCAATCATGCTACTGACTTCCCTTTCCGTTCTACTGACAGATCCTTACCGGTATATCACGAAATCCTAAATTTAATTGCAAATAATAAATGTCACGAGTAGATTGACTGTATAAAGTTTTCTTTTGTTCAGAGATAGGCACGACAATGTTGGCTGATAATTAGAGGTTTTTAAAGCCGTGATTTTTACACTGACAATTTGATTACATCTAAGGCCTAAACACTTTCCATGAAACGCCCCTCCCCAAATTGTCATTTATATGGCTGTTAAATTTGCTAGAGTCTGTTTGAATCTTTGCTCATGGTAAAGATGGTTTTATGTTTTAGTTTCTATACTTGACTTTTGAAGTGATAACGAAAAAAAGTAAAAGAAATTAAATGTTCTACTAATAGTTTTGATATGTATGTCTGCATTACTTCCTCTACTTAACTAATTGCTCAAACAATATTTATACAATTATATAACACATCTATGACACAATAATTATTATTCGTGTGAAAACAAATTAAACTTTCAAAACTGAATAGCAAGCCAAACGCAAAGTCAATACACATGAAAACATATCAAGTTTGCTCAACTCCTGTATTGTAATAATGTTATCTTTAAGGTCATTATCAGCATCCGAGGCTGACCCATAGCATAGTTCTGGATGCTCTATGTCTGGGGAACTATAAATTTGCAATTACCGTATCAATTTGAGTCGAGAGCATGACCCACAAACAGTTCAAGTACGTGTATAATGCCGGTATGGGAGCTACAACCTATCAATCTGCCAGCTGATAATATATTTATGATCGTACAAGACATACCTTTTTCTTCCATGAGGGAGTGTTTGAAAGATAAACTAAACCCACCATGATCACACATCGATGAAGAATGAAGATATTTCAGTCATATCAAGTTGCGCTTCTTTGAAATAAATCAAATTTCTAGGTTGACGGACCCCACATCATCATCTCTAAAATATCATAAATTAATGACATGAGAATCTATGAAAAGATATTATTAAGGGATATGAAGCAAAATTACGTAGTATACCAAAATTGCGTGCATTAAAACTTTGAAAGATAATGCATTGATATTAAACAAAGTGCAGACTACTTGTATGGATATACATTGGCCTAATGGTTCAAACAAATGGGCATCAAGGAGATGTGTCTCCATCTTTATCAAAGAAATTCGTTAACTTTGTGAAGGGGGTATTTAATTAATTGCTGAAATGTTTTCGTTGGGTTGCATAGTGGTGTTTAGGGAGCTAGGAATTGCTGAAGGTTCTTGTCGATGGAAAGATATGTGTGTGCGTGTGGGTGTGGGTGTATGTGTGTGTGGTTGGTGTGTGTGCGTGTGTGTGGTAACATGATGATATCAAAACTATTGACTAATAAAAATACAACAACAAAAAACTGCTGACGAAAACATGTCATTATTTTCTTTAGCGTGAGTTCGACGTCTTGCAACAAATGAGAGAAAAATAAAAATAGGTCAAGCAAGAATGACATCGTATCACAGAAGCCATTACTGTCAAAAAAAGACTCTTCACAAACACCATAGGGTCAAGGGTCAATCTAAGGTCAGACGCCATTGGGCTATGTCACGTGATAATTTGGCCAGATAATGGGGATGATGATAAATGAACATTTATCATCATTCTGTCTTCCCTCATTCAAAATACCTATCTTGAGTAGATGCTTCAAGACTTAAAGGTACAACCCCCAAATTCTTACTGACCTACCAGTAATTTCCATTTTGTGGCTACAACCCTGATAGCACTGAACCTTAAAGGGTGTTTCTATAACTTGACATCTGGGCCCTAAACATAACCCTTACCCTATAGGGTAAGGGTGTAAGGAGTGTCAGGGTGCCAAGTTTATGGAAACACCAACTATTAAGAGTCATCGAACGACAGTAATTGTCAAGTTGTGGCAAGAATTTAAAAGATCACGTAAATCAAGTGAATAGCCCCTTTTCTGGAAAATCCTCATTAACAGGCTTGTTATAAATCATGCAAACTTAGTTAAATCATGGAACAAAGCTTCTGTAAGGTACAATATCAATTTTGGTAATCTCAGTTTATTAAACAATGTTTTGAAATATTCTATTAATGTTTGCTTAAGGGGCGGAAGGGCGGAAGTTGGTCGAAAACTTGATATTTTTAATTTTGCTACATGGTTATAATTGTCTCATTGAATGTTCGAGGGTTTTTCCCTGAACCTTAAGGCCTAAATCAGCTTCTTTAAGAGACTTTTCTCCTTTAAAATCCATACGTCCATTTTCTTAGAGATGAGTTCTTATCTGACCTCGATCTTAAGATGGGATGTGGGGGTCTGTATCTTGACGCAGATACTGTATACACACATATCTATTTGTTATGAAAAACTTGACATCGGTGCCTTTCATGCTGATTTTAGACACACACTGTATCGCTCATCACTGAGATGGACTTCCAGACATTGTGTTCTATTAAACAAAACTGGTAATTATGGGCTCATCTGACTCCCGAGTTAAGAAGAGTAATATCCTGAAAGATGGGAATGGTTTGTGTTCGTAAGTATTCTGTTCCCACAAGCATACAACATTTTATTTTAAAACATAAACTCAGGCCAGAGTTTCATTGAGATCAGAATCATCTGCCAAGTCTGCCCGCCAAATTGTGTTGAAACGTTTGCCCCCTCATAAAGTGACATTTAAGTTGGCAAATGTGATATGTTTAAAGATACAGTTGCATCACCTACATATCTTATATCAAATCAATAAAAGGACAAAAGAGAATATTGTTCTCAACGCAATCTCTATTTCATTAATTTAAAGCAAAAATATGAATGAGATTCCTCGTTTAAAAAGAATAATATTAATTCATTACAAATGTGCAGTATACCCAAAGAAAGTACTGTATCTCTAAATAATTGCAGTTTATCAGCAGGTGTACAATTTATTGAAGAAAAAAAACATTAACAGCAGTTCCTGTAAATTTCAGATTTTTGCTCGGGGAGTAGCTTTGAGGGTTTCACATGACAAACCCTCATGCATGTCATGCTAAATCGGAGATTTGAGAGGAAGGCCTATAATGAGCAAGGCGATGGGGAAACTATTCTTAGGAGTTAAGAAATGGATTTATTATACATGTGAGACTACATGGCCGTTAAACTTTGCAGATGTATGAGACAATGAGGATGAACGAAAGTCCATAATCATTAGCTGTATATTAATATACGAAACCATGGGCACTTGGTTATTTTTATTTGTCATAATCACCTTCATGGTTACTTATGTAACAATTGTCAACAGTTGGACTCTATCTTGCTGTACTTTTACGTTGTAAATACGGCAAAAAAGGTAAATGCACGGGCAAATTTCATCTCCTATGTACAGCGAGGAGGAAAGTGTGTGAATTGATTGAAAAAAGGAATTCTACTTTTCCCGGATAATGAATAGGAAAAAAAGGGAAATCAATTAAAACGTCTGCCATTTGTGAAATATTAGTATGCTAGATTTCTATCTTAAAACATTTATAAAGAAAATGATTTTAGCTCGTATAATCTTTGCTAAGAACCTCTTTCATATTTATGTCCTTTCATATAGTTCATGCATTTTAACCAACACCACTAGAAGGTTGCCCAATCATGAGATGACAGCCAGTGCCAAAGCCCATTATCATCAAGGTTGGATCCTGTCGAGATGTGTAAGTGAACGAGGAGCTTACATGGTAATTAAAGCAAGATTGGTGCAGAAGATATTCGTGTTATTCGGTCTCAGGAATTGTGTTTTAAAGTTCGGTTGAATGTTTACATGTGGTTAAAGGGGACCAATACCCAAGGAATTAATCATTTTTATATGAAAAAGCACAATCAGAGGAGCAAGTTAAAAAAAAGTTTCATCAAAATCGGTTATATAATAAGAAAGTTATGGAAGTTTGAAAAGTCTCGTTTTACCTTCTATGGGGATCCTCAAACTGGCAACATCGGCTTCAAAATGGCCGATTTTATGGACAACTCTCCATTCGTTTTGTACACAAATTTTCAGATTTTCCCCATTTTCTTTCAAAATATGTCTTATTTACTTCTGAGCTGAAAATATGCAATGGAAAAATATATTTCACACAACATATGTTGAGATCAGAAGGAGGTAAGACATATTTTGAAAGAAAATGGGGAAAATCTGAAAATTTGTGTACAAAACCAATGGAGAGTTGTCCATAAAATCGGCCATTTTGAAGCTCATGTTGCCAATTCGAGGATCCCCATAGAAGGTAAAACGAGACTTTTTAAACTTCCATAACTCTCTTATTTTATAACCGATTTTGATAAAACTTTTTCTAAATTGCTCCTGTCATTATGCTCTTTCCTATGAAAGTGATTATTTCCTTTGGTATTGGTTTCCTTTAAATGAAACTGAATATTTAAATTGAGATGGACGTGATGGAACCTTTCAGGAAAAGTAAAAATGTCTAGGTTTCCTTTATCCAAGGTTGTATGAAGTCTTGTAGGTATTCGTGATATATTCAATTGCCTATGAGAATTACACAAAATAATACTTATGATTTCTACAAATAGTAATCATTTCAAAATTTCACGTGAAGAATAACCCTTCATATATGAATTCAAAATAATGGAATAAAATACAAGGCTAATTAAAGCTATATTAGACGTTGAACATGAAAGATCAAATGGTACATCTCTTTTTCGTGAATTCTACATATTTTATTATTATTTTAAAAGCACAACAGGTGAATTTGTTACTTGTTGTTACCACGTGTTGTTCCTGTTTTCATTAATATTTTCTGCTATTAACCATAGCAGACCGACCTCCAGGATGAGGCGATCACTTCACGCCTGTCTCTCGGGGGAGCTGACAATCAGTGAAGGGGACAGTCGTTTCCTGTTTTAACCCTAATCTGCCCGGGGGGGGGCTAATTTAGCCCCCCCCCTCGACATTTTTCGCGATAAATTTTTGACGTGACAAGCTGAAGCCGCGGTGCTTCATGAGTTTTTTCTTTGAAGTCTTGCGCATCTTTTGAGACCAAATTCGCGACCCCCGGGTACTTGGTTCACGAGTTACGCATAATTTTGTACACGTGCGTCAGACCCAAAATTGCTCAAAAACGTGATTTCATGTACAAAGTCAATACAAATTGTGTTTTCAGCTAAAATTCATAAATGAGTGATTAATTTTGCTTTTATTGATAATAATCACTTGATTTGTTGCTATTTATGACAGAAATAATGTCGCGGACCAATTTTGTCGAAAAAACAATAGAAATAAAAAGGTCAAAAAAACAAAGAAATACATAAGAAATTCAAAAAACAATAAAATACATAAGAAATTAATTTTGATAACGGAAGTTTTTTCAAGTACAATTGATAGGAATGCTATAAAGAAGATTCACACCAAAAATTGGCATTCTAGGAGCTATATTTAGTGAATTAGAGCAAAAAGTATGATTTCATGCATAAATTAGCATAATTAGCATACATAATTAAAATGAAACATTTTTCGGAAAAATTAAGTGTGCAGTTACGGAGATTACGCCACAGGGGACGCGCGTGCAAATTTTCGTCGCGATCGCGCGATCAACGGCCGAGATCTCAGGGGGGGGCTAAATTAGCCCCCCCCCCGGGCTGTGCATTTTCAAAAAGAGCCCGGGCAGATTAGGGTTAAGGATTGTTTTTACCCACATTTTGCCTGCCATTAATGCATCTAAATTACCGACTGAGTGATGACTGTTACAATCTAGAAACCATTCGGATTAATTTGTTCGGATGATCGTCGTCTCTTCGTTAAATTGTGAGTCATGACGAGTTGATAGGGAGCAGAAACCGTCTTCTAGGCCTACTCCCAGTTCAGCCTATATTCATATTTTCAATATATCGCCAGATATATTCACGAATTCGGTTGATACTGCAATGCAATTGCTATGAATTCACTACAAGCTTATATCCCTTTCATGTTGAGCAAACATTTAGAAGTGGTTCCTAAAAGAGAGGATTTTTTTATTTTTTATTTTTATCATTATTTTTTTTTTTTTTTGTGGTTGCATTATTCATATCGTCCAATAAAAAAAAGAAATAATGTGATATTTGTTTTTAATGTCTACCTTTCCCACCTGCACGCTATCAACTGCCAAATCTTATTGTGATTATGGTATTAATTTTACTCTAACTCGAAATTGAATCTAATAGGGATGTCTCTCTCCTCGGTGGTGTTTACAAGCTAATGTGAATATCCTTTATACTTGACAAAGAAAAAAATCAAATCAAATCAAATACAACTGAAAAAAAATTTCCCCCAGTATTACTATAATAATAATAATAATAATAATAATAATAATAATAATAATAATAACAACAACAACCATAATGATAATAATAATAATAATAATAATAATAATAATATCTTCCATCATATTTCCACCATGTATCCCCAAATGCCCACTTCCTTGTCTGTTGTTATTTTTGTTTCTTTCAGCCCTTCAAAAAGCCTTCAAAACATTACGCAGGCCCTTCTATACCGTTACAGATAAAAGTTCGCCCGTATAGATACAACCCACCCAGTCATAGCACGGAGCTCGTTGGTAATAGAATGAGAGGTAACCTCTCATGGTAATAGGTTGAATCACATCCCAACATATGAGAGCAATCAAGAAAGATCCCTGCTGGGTTGAGACGAGTAAGATTAGATGAAAGACATGCCAAATCATTTCAGCTGGACATATACAAAGATTTCCCTGCTCAGAAACCAATGAGACTTGACCATGGACCTAATATGATGCCAAGTATTGCTTTGGATTGAGGTATGTTTCTTGGCACAGTTATAAAACGGACCTCCTGGTCTTAGTGTCATTAGGCCTGGATAAATGTTATATTAAAAACGTAAGATTCCCAATACATTGTATAAGGATACAACACTGTAAAAACCTTGGTGTTAGATTGGTGTTAAATCAACACCGTATAGTACAACACCACCATGACAGTTGTCCTATATAAACACCAGTGGGTTAATCAAACACCGGTTTTAACACCAACGTTTTTGCTTTAACTTGACCTGTTACAATGTCAGTGTCAGGAATAAAACCCACGTCCATCACCTGTTCATGACCTCTAATCCAGGGGTGGGAATTTAGGACTATATGATAATGTAATATAAAATACAAAAATAATACAAACATTAAAAAGTATATAAAATACACAATTTCAAAGTATTATAATGACTATTATGATTATTTTTAAATAAGTTGTGTTGGATTTAACTTCATCTAATAAAATCTGGCCTTTAATTGCTCATTTTGAGTAGAAAATGGGGTAAAAATCCCATATTGCCATCCCAACACTTCCGCTATAACATCCCAGACATTCCAGGTGAGTGTGACGAATGCTTTGCAAGGTATCACGTAGGGCTTTTAATCTACTATCTTAACGTGACGCATTTATGTTCTGATACTGACATTCAATGAGAAAAGATTCCTCACGATTAAAACTTGAATCACTGACTTTACTTTTTGAAGTATTAGGGAGATTCCGTGGAAGTCACCAATATAAAAATTTACTCCATTGCCAAAATCATGGAATTCTTTCTTCATGTAGCGGAGTAAAATCAAAAGATGATAAAGATATATTTCGTCTAGGGAGATTCGTAGGTAGCTAGTATTTCAAGGATTGAACATCTTGCTAATGTATACACAAGTAAAAAGTTATCCGTCGTATTGTCTTAACCGGAAGACATGTCTAGATGTTGCAGTTGAACATATCGAGGGTGCTCAAAGGACACTAGTCGGATGAACCCCCTCCCATGTTGTAAGGTGATTCCCTTTTTGGGAACGCCATGTAGTACTACACCCTCAATGACACTCGTCCAACAAAAAACTTTCTCTACCTGCAGAGACAGTCCTGCACCTGTATTTGTAGGTGGGAATGTATCCATGAGGTACAGGACCCTCAATACGTAGGGATTTACTATACATTTGTCATCAATGGTAATTACCACGGTACTGACGTTGTTCAACAGCTAATCAAATGCAGTATTTCATTAAAGTTAATATTGATGGCTAATAAGTTACTCTTCATGCATCGGGCCCAAGAGTCTGGTTTGTGTACAGCGTGTTCAAAATATTGAGACTTAAAGGGGAAGTTCACCCTGGAATTTTAGTGGTTTAAAAAAATGCAGAAAAATAAAAGAAAAATATGAGTGAAAGTTTGAAGAAAATCGACCAAAAAGTATAGAAGTTATGAATATTTAAAATTGTGATTCTGTGACGTCACGTGCGAGCAGCTCTCCCATATGTTGTGTATGTAAATTCCATAAATTTGTCTTTTTTTCATGGTTCTTAATAATGGAGTGAGCTAAATTGATATTAGCATGCATATGAACATATGCTTGATGATATATCGACCGCACAGGTGAAATAATTAATAATCTTCTGAAAAAATGACACTTTATGGAATTTACATTACATAACACATAGGAGAGCTGCTCGCACGTGACGTCACAGAATCGAAAGTTTAAATATTCATAACTTCATTATTTTTTGTTCGATTTTCTTCGAACCTTCACTCGTATTTTTCTTTTCTTTTTTTGAATTTTTTTAAACCACTAAAATTCTAGGGTGAACTTCCCCTAGTAAGTAAACAGTCCCATTAAAACGTTTTTATGCAGAATAAATACATGTCACTCTTCATGTCTTGATCGTTTCCTTGGTCAGACGGATTTGACCCCGTGGATGACCTCTCAAAGCTCATCTTGGTCAAATTGTCAATCAATCAGGAACACTGATTACCCATTAAGTAAGAACAGCCAATAGACCATCTTAAGATTGAAGAGGGACTTATGACATTAATTGGGCAGTGGACATTATGTTCATCTGAAGACAAGATGAGATGCTTCATGGCAAATACCAGTGAATTCCACAAGGGAAAAGCGAAGTCATGATTTTGCTGTGTATACAATTTGGGACACACATTTTTACAGATTTCCTGAAGGGGAAAAAGAAACAAATATCTATCACTCTTTGTTGACAGTGAGGAAAAAAATGTAATACTTGCCAAATATCTAATATCTAAAATGTATACAAATGAAGTTTGAATGCTATCGACAGTCCGAAAAATATAATTTATGAAATGATTCACGTCTAAACTACAAAACAAAATAGTTCTTCATCACGTGTTTTCTGTCAGAAAATAGAATGCGACTGGCTTGTCCGCCACAGAATTACCAATTTCCTCTTGTTATACTTTCACACTCTGTTCAGATTATGTCTTTAATTAAAGAAAGGCATTTTTGCCTCGGTCTTTGCCTCTGTCTAATCTTTTTTACGTCATTGCATGTCTGACCAAGTCCCATTAAAATTAATATCGATTAACTTGACATATCGAAGCCTTAGGTGACATGTCAATGATCCAGGACACGTGAATACTCGAGGTAATAACACTGATAAAAAAAGAGAAAACTTACGAATGTTTACAACATAATGATCATATAAAAAATACTTAATAAAGTTACAACAAAATCTATATCGACGAGATATTATGTGCATCTTGTTCTCTATAGTAACAAACGTTCCAGTAAGTATACAAAATAGGTATAAACCTATCTCGAATTTGCATATTTCTACCCACTCAGGCCATTCGTATAATAAAATTAAAAGAAAAAAAAAATCATATGCAAACAAATAATTTACATGCAGTTCAAATATATTGTATTACTTTTAACATTCAACCCCCTCTATAATTATGTCTATACTGTGCTTCTTTCTCTTCTTTTTTTCTCTTCTCACTCTCTTCGCCCCTTCCTATATCATGTATATACTCTTCTCCATCTCTGTTTGTTTCTGTCTCTCTTTCACTATGGCTTTCCTTGCACGAAACATGCTAAAGGCCTGCATTCTATTTATACGTCATTGTCGAACATTTAATTGGATATGGCCTTGTTTCTATATCTAGCTCTTTATTTTGTTTATAAATATTCTTTTGAGTACGACCTCACAATACATAGAATAAAGTTTTGTAAAGTAAAGAAATACTTAGATGTTTGACGAGTTGACATCTTATTACGATGCACAGGTTTAAGTCAATTGTGACAGTTTCAAAAACTTTGACTAGTTTTGAACACCATGATATTATCAAGACGAATTTTATATTTTTTTCTATATAGAGCTTAATCCAAAAAGGAAAATTATTTGTCCAATAACCCTTTTCTAAAGTGCAATGTCTAAACACCATATTTCTTCACGGGTCAACCAATTATATTGGTTCTTTCTAACTCTGACGGTTCTGAAACCAAAGCTTTGAATATCTTAAAGCATTTATCTTAAATCAAATGACAGAGAAGTAGGAAACTTGGGTGGTTATGTTTCCGCCTTTTACCATATTTTATCATAACTGTATAAATACACCCGCCTCGGGCTCTTCACCACTATATAAACGTAATTAAGCACGATAAATGGGGTGTAATAATACTGTGCAGGGGGACCAGAAAAGCTGAATAAGTTATTAATGTCTGGCTGAAAATGCCTATCAAGACTGAGCATATTAATATTCCTTTCCCTTCAATTCCTTTAATAGTTTCGCCTTCTTAAATCAAGGTAGTCACTTTTATAGCCTCATCATAATCATATTTCCCGTTTTACTTAACGGTTTATTTCTTCTCTTGCGTTTTTAATTCTGTGTCAAACTTTTAGCAAACTATTGACGAGACTATCTTTGTACTATTTATCTTTAGTTAGTAATTTCCTTTGATTTTGTAACAAGTCTACCTCTTTTCTCATTCAATCACTTGAATTAATAGCATGACAATGATAATACTTATGAAATATTTATATTACATCCTGTCATTATATCACATTGTATGACATTTTCTTTCCTGTGACCTCCAATGTTTTTGTTTTAAGGACATATAGACACTATTATGGTTATAGACCTATATGTCGCGTGCGACAGATCTGTTTACAATATTGCACGCATTAAGATGATAATGAACATTCAATAGATACATAAAAAGTTTAACTTCAAGTCATACCCTCCTTTTCAAGTGGTTAAAAAAATTGACAGAGAGAAAGATGAAGAGAGAGAGAGAGAGAGTGAGTGAGTGAGACAGAGACAGAGACAGAGAGAGACAGAAACAGAGACAGACAGACAGACAGAGAGAGAGATATTGATGATAATCGTAGAAGGGATAGGTAGTAACAGAAAAAAAAATGATATCAATACGAAATCTCCAAGATCATCGGCATCCCCATATTTGATCCTTGTCAAGTTTATATTAAATTATGAATAAATGTTACAACAATAACCTGATAACCATGATAAGGAGCAGCATATTGATTGCAGGTCCTCAGAAGCCTATTCCAGATGCAGAACTGTAAAACTTTAGGAGTCGTAAGTACCATTATGTTTACACGGAATTAAACGATTGGATCATAATTAAAATTGTTTGGTATGTATATCACAAGCTCATATAATCATATTATCATCATGATCATCATGTGTGAACATGGCCTACATGCAATGACCGCTAGGCATGCTGGGTATGATATTGATGTGTACGGAAGTATTGAGATAAACAGTCATTTCATGGATTTCCGAGTCAAATTTGGGAATCAATTTGAGAACATTTTGGCTGGCTTCCATTTCGTCACCTGTAGCCAGCATTCATTTGGCATGGATTATAGTAGTAAAGAGAAATCGTTAAATGAGGACAGTTTGTGACGATTTTATTGATGAGCTCCTCGGAGTTGTTAGAGAAAAGAAAACTATTGTGTTTTCATCGATGTCACACAACACAAATTGAGTGTATAAACATCTGAAATTGCAATGTTGGCCCCTTCCCCTCTAATGATTCTGAGGCTGAGGCAAGAAGAAAAAATGAATATGCCTACTAGTAGTTTAACAGCGACATTCTGGTCAGTCAACTAACTATTAGATAAGATTTTTATTTTTAACATCTTCCTGGGAGTAATAGTAGTAATATGATTAGTCAAAAATGTATCTACATTAGTTGGTATAGATTGATTATCATCGTAACGTCTACTTTGTAATTATAACTAATATAATAATTTGAATTTAAATATAACCATTTAGTAAATAGTTATAATCTCATCATTCAACATAACTCTTTTAATTATGGGCACTAATTTTCATGCATTGATACACACACACACACACACACATATATATATATATATATATATATATATATATATATATATATATATATATATATATATATATATATATATATATATATATACATATTACCCACACCCACACACACATACAGACACACACACACAACACACCTCACCCCGCACACTCTCACCTTAAACGCGCACACCAAAATTCAAACTCATATTCATTGTCGATGTATTTTCGCTGTGCTGTACTAAAGATAGCTCGATGCTTCTTAGGCCCTTAGGGCACCATATGAGAAGAAGATGCAGTCCGAAGAAAGAAGAAGATGATTGCTGAGGAAATCCCTAACCCAACTCTACTTGAACAGTCCAAACAATAAGATTACCACTGAATTCCACACGGATCTTAACATCGTATACCCAGGCGTCTGGGTCTCTTATCATTATAAGAGGGTATGTAGAAGTGAGCTGGGATACCGAGATGATTTTCATCTTGACAGTAGTTCAAGGTCTATCTCAGGTCTGAGATTCAACAGAAGACAAGGAGTTTGAGGTTTCCCACAAGATTGATCTACTTTACAGGCACCCAACCAATCATAAAAGAAGAGAAAAAAATATGAATATAAATAAAGAAAGAAAGAAAAACGATAGATGATATCGTTTTCATTTTCAAATGAATGGTGTAGCCATCTTCTGTTTTATGCTCTTCCTTCAGTTCGAGAGACCCATGTGAAAGAAAATATGATATGTATATATACAATTTTATAAGGCAGGAACTAAACCATCATAATCTTTATTTATTTATTTATTAAAGTTTTATTTAAACAGGGTAGTCTCGATTCAAGTCCATTCTGGACCTGCTCTTCCAGAGAGCCCTGCATTCATATGAAATACATTTCAAATATTCAAATATTCAGAACATACATAATACAAAGGTATAAATAAGTTATTATAATAAAAAAAACTAAAGACTAAATAAAATTAAAAATATAGAACAGCGCTCTATATCACTTCTCTATTTAAAAAAAAAGGGAGAGAGTTCAGATAATATTCAAATATATACAATCTTATCCATTGATATTTCATATAGGCCCCTTAGTTGTTTATTATACTACATGTATAGACATCATTAAAACAATATAGGCCTAATAATGTGCCATACTAAATTTGCCAATCAAGGGTCTTATAATAAAAATCATGTCGTTTTGGTATTCAAGTTCATAAGTTCTTAAAAACTAAAAACTCCATAAATAAAATCTCACCTGGTGCGACTTCTTGGATAAGATCCTGAATAGGAGACTTGGCATGAGGCTAGTACAATCTGCATTAGAAGTACAATCCATGTAATATTTATACCATTCATCGTGAAAACAACCCCTGGACTTCCCCGGGATCGAGACCATACACGTCCGTTACACCTCCTCAACAGCATCACTTTCACAAAGTTCTCTCAAAAGTAAGTTCTTCCTCCAAGTCCAAGCCGTTAAAAATAATCAAGACGACGAAAATCGACAAAGAGTTAAAGCTTTTCGGCTCAAATTATCATTTCCAATGTGTTGCATAGAAACTTATTAATTTGTTTCGCAGGGGGGTGGTATGTGTTTCTGCTTGTAACTCCTGGCACACTCGCCAAAGTACTGCTTCAGATTGTCGTCTGCTCAAGAAGTACTTTCATTCAGAAAGTGGCCGCCGCGATGAAAACGCGCGCATCAAGAAAACAAACTTTCTTCCCCCATCTGACCTTGTCGTCTGCTACAGAGACACGCCCCCCGGATCCATTCACTATTGAGCTGTTCACACTCAAAATCTTATATTTATTCAACTGAAGGGGGGTTTGGAGCTTTGGGCTAGGAGTCCGAAAATTTATCAGAATTAAATCAAAGTAAATGAAAAAATCTACCTTAATCATCCTATAAGGGAGAACATGGAGTAGTGTACAGGTTCTGTACAGGCACCCGAGAGCTGGCGCTGTTTAGATTATTCTCTAAGGAAAGATAAATTATTTGGAATTGTTTGCCAGGGTACCCAGGCAGGGTCGTAAATTGAAAATTTATGTTCTAAAAAAAAAAATCTTTCTAAAATCAGTTCGGCACTTTCATATCAATGTATTAATGTATATTAATAAAGTGAATTGTATATCATAATAATAATAAAACAATGATTTGGGGGCATATATAGAACCTGTTACCAGAAGCAAAGTAGAGATACTTAACATAAGAAGAAGAAGGAGGAAATAAAATTATTGAACAGTCGAAGTACTGAAGAAGTTGTGCGATATGCAGTTATGATAATATAAGTTCACTCGTAATGATTATGCAACTCCGTCCGATTGCTGATGGTTCAAGAAGTGTGTGTGTTGTGTGTGTGTGTGGTGTGTGTGTGTGGTGTGTGTGTGCGGTGCGCGTTTTGTGGTGTGTGTGTGCGCGCGGTGCAGGGTCGCGGTTGTGGAGTTGTGTGTGTGTGAGTGTATTTTGTGTGAACTATTTACTTTACTATGTTATATCCCTCTTTATGGACTTCTACTCAATATAGACAATTCTATGATACCATATCCCCTTAACCGGCACCATATATGTTAAGAAATTGAAATCCCAGAACCTAACAAATATTAGAATAACAAACGATTTGTGATTTTATAATTATAAGATCCGATTCGTTCTAAGTTACTACTTACATTATCCTATAATCGAAGTCTGATGTAACGATAAACCGTATTAGACTCCAAGGGGCAGACGTTTAAATTCAATAGTTGAGTACTATCACATGCAGAGAACAGAGTCTCAAACTATGTTGAGATGCAGAGATCCTCGACCTGTCAAAAAATATCGTGAGATGACATATTTCTGTCAATTGATCACATCCCACTACAGTAATGTTGATATGTGGGAGACAGTATTTGGTCTACTTTAGATGCAATACTCAGATCTATAAACCACTGAAGGCTGTGTCTAGCTATTATAAATATTAGTTCCCTGGATTATTTACGTTTTTTGGTTTGTCCTACCAATCATATTTTATATTGATTTGTTAAGTGAGAGTGTTCCTGAATTTTTGGTCGCGCGGGTGAGCGGTGGTGGTTTTTGAAACCGATTATGAGCACAAGGTTAAAACCAAGAACACTATGCCTGCCTTTTTCTCCCTTATTTAGGACATTAAATATAAATAAAGAATTGAACTGAAGATTTTAAAAAGTCAGATGCAGTCTAATTGTTTTACTAAAAACACCCCTCTATTAAACCAAAATCATCATACGATATTACAAACTAACAAAATATTTTCCATTTATGAGGACCTATCTATTAGTGTGCTTTTGTCTCAAAAGTAGGTGCAATCACTTCGGTGTAAAATTGTACATGTTTGTAGCTTAAGAGGTGGACTGATTGAGTTTGACATCTTGAACTTCCTGTATCATACAAACAAAGATAAACAAACTAACTCCACTAACCTGGGCAATGTGAACATTAAAGATTTACAATCAAATTGCATATTTGGAGTATATCAGGATTCTTGTTTATATGGACTCATGGACAAAAAGTTTTACTCTAAAACAATCAGAATGCTTGCTCCAAATTTAGCAATTTGTTTGCCATATTAACTTTGTTGCTAAAGGGCAAAGAAATTGGATGCTTATTACATGAAAACATGTAGATTTCTTATCTTGCACTTGTACACCTGCTCCATAGAGCCGAATGGTGCGTTGAAGAAAACTAGTCTGCAGCATCATTATTCCAAATATTGTCAAAATAGAAGGCTTCATGACAATGGGGAATTTATTATTTGGATATACATTTTCTCTGTGTATTTTGGGAATTCTGCCATAGGCCAGTCAGTTACGATCCTCACATATACCCTTCTACAGGCCCTTTCTGCGAGGGTTGGTATGCCAGATTAAACAGAATACAGATAATGAACGATCGTTTGGTGTCCTGTTGGTGTTCTCCCTCACAAAGCGACTCGTCATCAATCTACCAGTCCGACCACGTATATAGGCCATCCTGCGCAGTAACGGTACGCACTCGCCCCCTCGTCGTCGCCGAAGCTTACCCGAATGAGGACGACATTAAGTGCGGCGCGTGGAGGGCGACGACCGAGTGAGGACCGAATTTAAAGGACCGTCGTATTTTGAATGGTCGCACATCCCTATGGATTCTTTAATGTGACACTAATTCGACTGTCTTTAACTTTACTATTGATAGAGTGAGCTTTGCAGGAAACTTCTCCTCTCCTTGTAGATGGATTCCACAGGGCAAGGTAACCATTACGTAATAATTAGAAAACCTGAAGTTATGTGCTTTCACATGTCACAACAGACACTTACGTAAGATACGTTTGTTGTATGTATAATCTTATTTCACTTCTTATTTTCATTTCTTAATGTATTTCTTTGTTTCACTGGAGAACGAATATTATTCAATTTTTACTGTGACTTATACGCGGTAGATCTGCATCGTCGGGAGATCCGCAGAAAATAAATAATTTTGGACGCCAACCGGATCCCGTCAACGAGAAGCGTGAGTGTGTCAGAATGCGTAGGACTGTTTAGCATAGAACAAATCAGCTTCTCTGAGCCAATTGAGTTATAAATTTATGAAGGTTTTTTGCTCCTATATCCATTAGCCCACTTGTTTTCAAAATTTGTCTTCTTGTTGATTACAGCACGAGAATTAATGGAAAAAAGACTGGTCCCAATATCCCAATTGCTGACACACAAAAATCGCTTCGGATTTTTCTTGATTTACTCGAGCAAATTAGATCTCTCATGACCTTGTTGTTCCTAAATTCACAATAAAGTTTATTGTCTATTCAATTTATATTAATAAACCACTATTACTCCAATGTTCCAAATCCATGTTTATGATTTGATATGTTAGTAACAACATATGCCAACTTACACGATTTAATAAATGGATCAACGAATACGGCAAAGGCCCAGATTCTCAAATCTATTTTTTAGTATGTTTCAAGATTGCATAAAACAGATGTTTAGGTTCAATGTATGCAAAGAATTTATATATTCGAACCGTGAAATAAAACTTAATTATTTTTCCTATCCATGGAATAAGTAAGTATACATTCATTTGCTTGATTATGCCTAGTAAATTGGAATTTGATCAGGAACATTTGTTCTATTATTTACATGAACGTCATGAAGAACTTCGTTCTTGAATGTGGAGAGGGGATCCATATTAGAGAGATAGGCAGGGACAATACATATAATACAGAAGCAAATTATATGATTTCGACCTGATTTTCCGCAGTCAGCCACCTGGAGTAAGTAAGATTTACTGTAAATTTTCCCATAGAGTACAGACAGTACCTTCAAATGTGCTGTTTTTACTTTTTTATGCACCAGATTACGTTGCCAGTAATTAATGAAAAAAAAATAAACAACTTCAAGCAATGTTTTTTTTTTTTTTTTTTTATTTTTTTAAACAGTTTTGTACTGGTACTCTTAACGTTTCCTGGCGTGCTTCATTCTTGATAATCTGTTTCAGGAAATATATTCATCCTTACTGTGACTCCACAGTAATGGCAATCCTTGAGCTAACAACGGCTGCTTGAGTATTCACACTCTTTCGTCGACTAAGGAGAGATCTGAGGCAGCAGTTTTATCTTTAGACTTATTCAGCCCGGTCACATTTGCATACTGAATCAGTCCATGATTATTACTCTCTCAAGTCACAGGAATTAGTACGGGTTTGCGAAGGTCTAGTTTTTGACTTGGGCGAGTAACGCTATTTTACTGGTGCAGTAGTCACAATCTGTTATTATCAATTTCATTTGCTGGATCTGTTCCATAAACATATCCACACGAGGTGTGTCGCTCCCGATGATCTGTGTTTGGACTCCACTGGCATTCTCTTCTTCATTAGTGTTGTCCTTTGGAGATGTATTGCTAACCTATGTGGAATATCAATCATGCTCTATGCTGATGTCGACATGCCGAAATGTATGTTGCTCTTTGAAGGGAAAGTTGTATTACTCAGCTGTTTTCATTATTCGCCAATTTTAGGATCAAGTTGAAATATCGGTTCCCTTCTGCTAATTCATGTATCGTGTCGTGAATCGTTAAAAACTAAGTTATTCATGTGTCCTCATCGGTCTTATACTTTATAGCCAAGACGCCTAATTGGAAAATTTCCTTCAGTAATTCATGAATTGGATACGACTAGTCATCGTATACGTAATTTAGGCGGTACATCTTTGATCGAAAATCTGTAGTGGTAAACTACATAATAAAATTTTTGTCAGTTCAGCGTTCATTATCAGTTATAACAAAGATCGGTAAAATTAGACAATACTTAGATGTGGGATATGACTGTTAAAACGTGATGCGTCAATGCCTTTCCTATCTGTAGTTGTATTACTGTAACGCTGTGTGTATACTGTCTGTGTTTCAAAAAAAAATGGTACAGTCGTGGGGAAAAAATAATTAGGTTGTGAATCTTTTCATTATATGTGTGTGTGTTGGTAACCAAATTAAAGCAAAAGATTTTTTCTTCTGATGCGCTTTGTCCTGTTATAATTTGCTTTTCGAAACAAAAGTATGCTTAAGTTTTGTGCGACGAGGAAACAAATCGAAATTACGCATTCTATTGTTCTGGAGCGTCTGAATTTCACGGGTCATTAATGCGCGAAATCGTACACCAAGGCATGGACGGCGTGCGAAAATAAGTGTATTTTTCTTGATTGTAGAAATTGTCATAATCTAAAAACTGACACAAATGTGATGAAAAAAATTGTAGAAGAAAGAGTGATATTCCTGCTTTTGAAATAAACAACAATACCACGTTAGATATTAACCTTCACACTATAAAAAATGTTTTTTCCAACTGTACCATTTTAATTTTGACATAACGACTGTACATGTTACCAGTACCCAACTAAATCGAATTCAAAGAATACAGAACTCTGCTGCCCGGTTAGTTACTGGTGCCAAAGCTCATGATCACATTTCCCCTGTTCTAAACGTCTCTCATTGGTGTACCAGTCAAACTCGTATTAGAATTAAGGATTTTAGTTTTGGTATTAAAGTGCCTCAATTAATATGGCCCCGAGATATCTAATCAGAACTCATTTACGGTTTATAGGCCCAGCAGAAAACTTACGATTCTCTCAAATGTTTCTCGTTGCCCCCCATAGTTTGTACCAAAACGTATGGCTCGAGATCCTTTCAAAGTAGCTAGTGCTAACTTGTGGAATAATCTTCCAAATGAGATCAAACTCTCTGACACATTAACAAAGTTCATGAGTAAATTGAAATCTCTTTTTATTTCAATCTTACTTTTGTCATGTATTAGATGTGTTGTACTGAATATCTCAAACTCTCTGTCTATTTTTGTTATCTTTCATTTACACTGTCCGTCATAAAGGTGGATATTTTTTTTGCCGCTATAGCGACAATGATTTTGCTCTGACTTTAATTTCTTGAATATGTTTGTCCCTGCTTTTACTTTTTTTTGGACCCCTGGCTATATCTTGGACTTCTCCCACTTCACGTGGACCTTTTTCCAAAGAAGTTTTGTAACCCCCGTGTATGCCCATTTTTGTCATTTTCTCATTTTGGGGCCCCTTTTGTTTTCCCGGCCGATCAAAGCCCCCTCAGTCCTACCCCAGGAAACGCGACTGAGGTGTATTGTTTTATATTGTTCTTTAAGTTAAATCTGTATTTCTGGGACAGGCTAATGGTCTTCGTCTAGGGAGGGGTTGAAGTTAAAAAAAAACGAGATTGGTGAAATCGGAATATTTTATTCCATCTTTATGCTGAAAAAAAAAGAAATGATAAAACCATCTTTACCCTTAAAATCATTATTTTCCCCTTTAATTTTGTTTAGCCTTGATGACAAGGCGTGTAAATAGTCATTATTAATAACATTTTATTTGATTTATGTTTGTTGAGATTTTACAATACCAATTTAGGGAAGATATTAGAATTTTCCATTGTGTAATAAAATGAATAAAATGAATGTTGAACCCCAGTCAAATAAATTTGACCCCCTCCCCTAGACAAAAGGGTCGAGCCTGTAACCATAAATCTAGAATTATTTAAAGAAACAATAACAAATCTCCACCTCAGACGTGTTCCTTGGGGTAGGACTGAGGGGCCCTGGTGGATCGCAAGATAACAAAAGGCCCCCAAAAATAAGAAGAAAATGACGAAAATGGCCATTCTTCTGGGGAGGTGACAAGCTTTTTTGAAGAAAAATCCCGGCGAAGGGTAGGAACGTCCAAAGATATAGCCATGGATCCCAGAAAAGTGAAGCGGTGACAACACATTCAAGAATTAATAACGAGCACATAATGTCGATTGAGCCAGAAAAAAATATTCCACTTTTGACGACAGTTGTATTTCAATTTCTTTTAAAAGCGCATGGATTACATGTATAGTGTATGCGCTATTAAAAGTGTTATTATTATTTTATTATTTAATTACGTCCGGTTGCGTCCAAAAAATTATTTTCTTTTCTGCGGATCCTCATGAATGTACTGCTTTAATACGTCAGTGCCTTGTATGACTGCAGTCATTAATGCACTTACGTTATGTTACGTATCTGTTGGTCTTATCCTTATTGTATCTTCTATTCTATCATTTCTTATGTATTTTTGTTTTATTTGGATTGAACCGAAATAATCAATATTTCCATACTGACTTTTACTGGAAGGCATCCATGAGGTTCCGCAGAAAAGAATAATAATGTTTTGGAACATGGACGTCAACGCGTTAAGTGGTCTGTGTGTGACTGCAATATATAGCTTTAACATTTTTACATTTATTTGTAGGACCCGAGGGCTGGCTTACTTCTCTGCCCACTGTTACAATCCACTGGTTCGTCTCAGCCTAGGAACCCAGAAAAGATACACCTGGGCTGAGACAGACCTGTCCTATCCGGAGAGGCTCATGCTCATCAATGAGAAGAACTGGGGAAAGGCTTCCCCTGAAGGATGGATGTGGATCAGGATACAATATGTTACCGCGAACGCAAACTTTTGCTGGTCCTTTGGGATGCTGTCCTTCGTTAGACTTTGCGCCATCAGTTCCAGCCCATCTCTTCGGATACAAAAATTTTGCACGGAATATAATCGTTGATTTCAGACCGATAACTCTTATGTAACCCAGATCCCCGCCCGCGTGGAGGTGTAAGCTAAGGTTTACATCTACAGCCCATTTCTCATGTAGAGTAACAATGACTGCACCATTTGAGACTTTTCAGAAGTGTCTTCGGGGCCCAGTGGAAACGGGGGGTTCCGGTTATACTTGGTAGAGACCATACGTGGCGACACTTCGTGTAGTTATCAAGAACTTTCGTCCGGGGCTACACGGTTATTGAGATCAGATGTTTTATGGAGCTGCGTATGAATTTGGTGGAGAGTACCTTGCCATCAAATCCGTGCACCTGTTGATATTTTTTGAAAAATATTATGATATTGCTTTGTTCGACATATTGTTAGGATTGCTATATTTATCTGAATCCCCTTGTTGTTCCTAGGTCCCATTAAGCAGGCTTGTTACAATTCCCTTTCCTGTTCTCTGGAATAAGCTCCCTCCGTCTTTAAAAAAAATAGCAAGACTTTATCTCCTGTAGATGAATTATCTCTATGCCCTGAATTTTCTTTCGAATTTCACCTAGAGAGAAGTCAAGGGCTTTGTATCAATGGAAAAGGCACTTTGTAAAACCGATTTTATCATTATTTATGATCATACGGGTATTCTTTCTCCAAGATGATGTTCATCAAGTAATCAATTTTAATTGAATGCAGATTTTAAATTTTGTTTTGATGGCAGTTGCCTATTGAATTTGATATATACCCTGTAAATAAAAATAAAATAAATCAGCCCTTCAATGAAATAAATCAATCGACATCGTTATCATGGGTTATGCAGAGGTAAAAACAGAAAGAAAAAAAAAGGGTCACTCTTTGTTTTATTACATCGATATAATGATTTTGGCCAGTTATATAACCACCACTAAGATATTTTAATTTTTTCGGTTATGATTTGTGTCTTATAAAGACACAAATTAAAAAATTGAGCAACCGTGTTTATTATCAGTGTATAATCGATAAATAACGTATGCAGTAATTAATATTTTAGCAATTTTGCACCAGAATGACTCATTTTTGATTAAATTCCCTTTGCAAACTAAAGGGCCATAATATTATAATTACTGTCTCATGCGTACTATATGTAACTGTTGTCTCAAAGTTTTATTTATTTTGTTAATGTTTGTTATATTACATTTATTGGATATTTTTTTTTATTATTCCGGAGACATTTAATGTTACACTAAATCTTCAAAGCTGCCTACAGTCTTAAAGCTGTGTGCAGAATTATACAAACTTTATGTAAAGTTGCAATGTTTATGCAATGTTGCAAAAGGTACACAAAAATGTGCAAAGCTAGGTCAAGTTTTTTCAAAAGTTTTTTGTCTTCTGCAACTTGTTATACTTTAAAAATCATTGATCTTCTCATGATATGAATATAAAATTGAATAATGTAACATGTTCCTTTGCAAGAAATATTCAGCCTGAGTACTTCAAATAATATATGATTTAGGCCTCATGTTTAAAGGACATAACTCGTATAGCTCTTAAGCAACATGCATAATGCTAATATAAATAACACACGAGCCAAAATTAAGAAACCATTTCAACAACAGTTTAATGTTCAACATTTTCCACTTTTATTAAATCTCAAGCATGATCTCAGGGACTTTTATTTCTTTCTGTGCCATTTTTATGATCACTGGCTTTAAATGATTCGTCGTTAGATTTTTATTGAATTATTTTCCAAATTTGATGGCAACTGTGGTTTTAACAACTTAAAATCCCGATCCAATTTTTCTTTCTCCACTTCTATGGCATGTATCTAAAGGGAGTGACGTGCATGTATAATTCGTGTAATTATGCTGTGTGACCCAAATCAAATTCATTTGACTCACATGACTAAGTTGATAAGTTTCTGTATCGAACAAACATATTCTAATCTATGTATCAGCCAATTTAAACCTAGTTCAGAGTTCAAATATTACAATTAGAAAATATATAATTTTTTTAAAAAGATGTGAATATTAAGACGATATTTTTTTGGTGAACAGGGATATTGGAAATTATTTGATTTAGTCCTCAAATATGAATTAGAAGGTAAATATTGATTAGTTAAATCAGTGCCCTTGTAACATAGAGAGTTATGATCAATCAATCGCAAATTTGAAGCAACCATTTTTATTTGTTGACAATTGAGACTTTCATGCAAGAAGTCTTCTATGCAAACCAGAATCCTGAATGGTTAGAGTAGATCCGCGTGATTACGGGTTAGCGACATCTGTAGTCAAGAAAGAGCCTTAAACTTCCTAGGTAGGTTTCTTCCCCAGTTGGGGATGAATCTGATTTCAGGAGAAGAGAACCATAGCTCCCAGTATCCCTCAATTCGACCACGTAACGAGTACTTGGCCCCCAAAGTGGCATGGCCCCAGTCAGGACTGCACCATTCAGCCAGCGTCTATAATGATAATTGCAATCAGATAAAAGAATCATACATACATGACATACTTAAATTCCAATATGCTTAATCGTTTGTTCTGCTAGCCCGTATAACGGGAAAAAATGTTGGTTTATCAAACCTGACATTCCAATTGCCCCCCCCCCCTTCTCATGAAATCCTGGAATCCGCCACTGGTCTAATTTTTGCCAAGAAGGTATGACGATACCTATTAACAATTTTGTTAAAAAAAAATATCACACAGTTTATTTCTTTCGCGATAACCTACCCATCCCAAAATGTCACCTTTTGACACTAGACAATACCACTTTCTTCTTCTTGAGCCTTTCTCCTATCATTGCCTATTCTTGATTGTTAGATTAAACCTGATTACATTTACCACGATAAGTGGAGATGGACCTGAAAATTAAGGGGGGGGGGGTTATAGGCAAATTGTTACACTTCCATTGGTCATTTCTGAAGAAATGAAAAGAAATAACCCTCCAAATTCAGATATCAGTAGAGAGATTATATATCAAGGAATCTTATGGATGAAAAAAAAATCACCAAAAATGTCCTAATTAGCATAATTCATCATGCAAATTAGCCCTTTTGCAAAAACAAAATAACCCAGAATGGGAATGTCTGTTGCTGTTCAAATTTTACCGAATTTTGTAAAAGCACAGAGCATAAAAAGAACAAATGCATGTCTTTTTTAAGTTCCGGGCGTTAGAGTTTCATTACTTACCCATAATCATTAGTTAATACAAGAATGTAGCCCCTATTCTATTTCTTCTGAAGGTTTCTTGTGATGAGAGGCCTAATAGTTACACAGCTAAAACTCTTCCAAAAACAAGCCAAACTAAACCAAAACAAACCAACCTACAACCAACAATAAACAGTTTTGAAAGAGCACTCTAAAAACTGAAGATGTAATTTATAGGTGTCGTATAATGACTGCACTTGAAGTGTTATATCAGCACCTGAAGTGCTATTTAGCACTTGCCAAGTATCATTTATCTACAAAAATTGTTCAATGTCCGTATGGGATTCGAACCGCGGTCCACCTAAACATGCAAGAGTGCCGCTGACGTTTTACCAATAGACCAACGGATATCTCCCTAATTTTCTTTAATTTGACAGCATAGATGACTATGGCACATGAAGAAAATTCATCATGCAACAATAATGATCTGCTATCAATCATGAGATGTGAAATGGTCTAACGTGCTGTCACCCTTCTCATGCAGGGGACCCAAGTTCGAACTCTCAACGAAGTCATGCCATGAAGTCTAAACAGCACTTTGAGTGCAGTCACTATGCAAGCTTCCTTAAAAAGCGCTGATTTCAGCCTCTGAAGTGCTAGAAGAGCACTTCAGTTTTAGAGTGAGAGAGTGTAAGACTTACAGAGTGTTCTGGCTGATGGTCCAACAGTGTTATGTGTTCGATACTTAGAATAAAGTGCATCAGTGCTGCCTGAGCCCCTGCAATCTAACCATTAATCAAATATTTATATATTTATGAAAATATCTTTTACAGGATTGCTAATTCGAAATATATTGTTTCTCAACAAAATAAAACATCACAAAGTTTTTTAACATGGTAATTACAAATCCTAGATAGAGTCATATACAACATAAGGGATTGGGTATATATGAACAAAAATGACCAATAATCACAAATTTCATTTAGCATAGCGTAATTAAGAAGAGAGTATGTGAAATATCGTTCTTTTAAAGCAAACAAACTTTCTGTTAATATTTCGGATTACCCAAAAGGTATTGGTAATGCATGTATGTAAATTGAGGCCTATAAAATTTAAATTATTGTTGTATACAAAGTTATGCCAATCGAAGCCATTGGCGAGAAATAACATTCTCATGATTTCATATACATGTATATAGATAGCTGTAAATCAAGCAACTTTAAAAATTAATATGTCTAAAGTACTATACGGCATCTTAGAATACGTGTTATAACATGAAAGTAGATAATTTTTACGAATATATTTTACGCACTTTTTGTTTGGTAAAATAACTCGAATTAATGATACTCCGTAATATGAAATATATCCATAATATATATGTCTAATTTACCTTGCTATTAAATGTTATTGAAATGATGCAAAAATTTTCAAAATATGACATATCTCAAATACGACAATATGAGACATTTGGCGCTTTAATGAGTTTACAAGCTGGAAAAGAAAAAGTAAAGAAAGAAACAAATTCTGACACAAAATAAGAGATGGTCTTTATAGACAGAGCACTTAACACAACTAAGAGTATTTAGAAACATAATTAACATGAAAAGTAATTTGAATACGAACATATATATGAAGACTACCTACTTGGTCGTTTGTGTCAGCTGGAAGCGCTGCGGTCTTGCTGTATGACCAAGGAGCAAGCCACAGTTGGGAGTAAGCGTGGAAATCGATGAAACAGACGACATCCTTGCCTTGATTTTTAAGAGCCATAAGATAATCGGTGGTTTCTCCGACCTCGGGCTCAGAATGGGCTGCTGTTCCTCGATATGTGTCGGAGCACTTATTTGAACTTGAGCCGGATCCCCCCCATCTACGTTTATCAACAAGGAACTGTGTGTTATGACTTCATGAAAATCTCTTTAGCATGTTAAAGACGGGGAATTTCAGGTTTCATGGGGAGGGATCAAAATTTGCTGACCCAGCACTGGATATAAACAGTTATGAAGCTAAATTTCTGGACCACATCAAAACAATCTGTCCACCCCGGAGAGCTTCGGGCTTGATCGGCCAGGGAAACTGAGATTTAAAGACTTTACACTGTTAAAAAATTAAACAACTGCGTGTTACCGGTGAATCACACAGCGTTGTTTAAAATTAAACAACCTGTAGTTGTTTAAAACTTTAACACTCTTGCTTGTGTTAAAAAGTTTAAACAACTTGTTGTTTAATGGTTGTTTAAAAATCATCAACAGTTTGTTTAACGCTCCGCTCCAAAAAAAAAAAAAAAAAAAAACGCTCCAACTTTTATTTTGGTTAACGCGGCCGTTATCGAACTCACAACCTTTCGATTACAAGGCAGACGCTCTATCCTCTGAGCCAACACATCTGTATACACTTATCTAATGTGTGGGGAATAAGTCTTTCGCCATGATTGAAATGTTGCGCTGAATTACCTTGCGTGTAACGGGTGATGCCATTAGCTCATGACTATCACGTGACATTTGCCTCGGCCTGTTTAAACAAAACCTGTTTAATATCTAAACTCTAATCTCTAAACAAGCCTTGTAAGGCTATAAAAACCTCGCTTCTTCGGTTTTAAACAACAATGTTTAAATATTAAACAAGATGTTAATTAAACCTATTTGTATTTTTAACAGTGAAATTTAAACAGCGTTCTAACAGTGTTCCAGATAGAGGGATGAATGGATATACAAGGCATTACTAAGGTCTGGCAGTGGTCGGGTGATGGATGACACCTGTTACTGGGTAAACATCCATGGTGTCAAATTACCCATGGAAGCTGAAGATTCCTCGTCTTTAAGAGATACTAGTCAGTTTCAAACAATAATTTATGCCTACCCCAAGTTCAAGAGAACTCAGAAAGACACCGTTTATTGACGAAGATAAAATCGAACCACCAGAATGCAAAATAGCCCTTTGGTAGCACCTCAATGACTAATGAATGAATAATAATTCGAACGAGTTTGTATACATGTTTATTATTATATATATAAATATATATATATATATATATATATATATATATATTATATTATATATATTATAAAATATTATACAGTATTATATATATATTTTTAACTTTGCCTTGTGACTATGGATTTATATACCCAATTATCAATTTATTAATTCAATCTCGCTTTTAATATTTACCCCCTTCGGTCTTAAACCTCCTTAGGTTTGAATAATTCAGATATTCTATGTCAAATCAGTCAATGAATGACCTTTTCTATACATGATATATTGATATAGTAGGCGCTGTGTTATATTATAGGCCTACTAGCAAAAGCTTTTAATTTACTTTTTTGTTAACTTGTTATCGAGATATTGATTATTTCCCCCTTTTCTTCATTAATTTATTTAGTTACACAAACCACCCTTCATTTTAATTTAAGTTATCAATATATTTACCAATATAAGGCCCCTATTTCAATGATTTGGTGCCCCCCCCCCCCCCCCCCCCCCCCCCCCCCCCGAACTGAGCCTTAAAGTCCCAGACCGGACCGAGAAATGAAAACCCAAATTACATATAGAGCCAAAGCTAATAATTTTTCATAATACAACAATTCCAAATTTAAGCGTTTTTATTGTCCATCTAGAAAGTATTTCATTAAAAAGGTGATCGAACCCCGACCAGGCCATCCCTCCCAAATACTCCAAGAAGTACCCCTATTTCAATGGCACGGCTGATGACGTCAAAAAATGTTAACGGAATGCTACATGCTAAATGTTGAATGAATTTGCCCTTTCATTCCATAACAATAGAATTCTGGCACACATGGAGTCCATTGTTCTGACATAGCAATACAAACGTGTTTTCTAAAGGCTAAACCCAATCATGCCTGGCCGTAGCATTCCCTTAACATTCTTTGACGTCATCAACCGCGCCATTAAAATAGGGGTAACTTTTCTAGTACTTGGGAGGGATGGCTTGGTTGATGTTCGATCACCTTTTTATGAATACTGTTATGAAAATTGAATTTATTTTTGGGGTATATATGTTATACGCCTAATAGCTTTCTATCGATGTAAGGTTGTATTTACTCCGTCCATGGTCTTTAAGATATATACCTCTTTTTCTGAGAAGTCGGGAACGAGCATACGTGTATGGTTGATCGACTTAGTGGGGGGGGGGGGCGCGGAGACTCACGGACGTCGCGGTGACTCAGGGGACGTCTCTGACACGTCTCCGAGATATCAAAAGGTTCAAAACCGTCTGAGACCCGTTTCAAACCCGTCTCATGACAAATGGGATACAACTGTAACTTACTAAACTTGTAGCCGTAATTACGGTTGGGATCTACACCGTAACAAACAGATCCTTCATTGTTTCTCCTCGTCTTTCTCCACATTCGATCCTGCGAGAAAGAGCAAAGTTTTATTCAGTTTGATATGCTACAGTCACACAGACACTTACGTTTAGTTACGTTTTAGTTGTTTTTATCTTATTTCATCTTCTATTCTATCATGTCTTACGTACTTCTGTTTTTATTTGATAAACGAAATTATCACTATTTCCACTGCTGTCTATGACGGGAAAGCGTCCGTTGGGATCCGCAGAAAAAAACAACTTTTGGACGAAAGCCGGACGTAACTCAACGTTAGTGACTGTAGCATTATGGACGAAAGCCGGACGTAACTCAACGTTATGCTACAGTCACACAGACACTTACGTTGAGTTACGTCCGGTTGCGTCCAAAAATTATTTTTTCTTTTCTGCGGATCCCCACAGATGCCCACCCGTCATAGTCAGCAATGGAAATATTGACAATTTTGTTCATCCAGTAAAACAAAGATATACATAATAAATTATAGAATAGAAGATGAAATAAGATTAAAACAACACAAACGTATCTATACGTAAGTGTCTGTGTGACTGTAGCATTATTTACTTTCATTAAAGGCAATCTGTAACTTTATAACGTATCATTTGATAAATTGCTGTTTTCATCTTTTTTATACAGTCCAGAAGGATGAATAAACGACTAAAAATGTAAAGGTGTTCGAAAATATGGTGTAAATGCCGAAATCCTAAATTGGATCCACAAAAATGACCGACACTCCATCCTTAAATCAGGTAGGCATAATTGGGTAGTAAGCATAGGCTAAATTGAGTTAAATAATCAGTTGTTTATATCATTCGACAAGGTTTGTCCTGACAAACTCTACTACTAGTCTATATCTTCCTTGTGCACCAACGATGTGCTCAAATTAATTAAAGGACTCATCCGGGCTGGAGTTTGTATGTTTAGAAAAATAAAGCAAAATCTTAAAAGCACAACACTGAAAACTTCATCAAAATCGGATAAGAAATAGCAAAGAAATTAATTTTCTTAGGTTTTGATTTTTTTTTTAGGAAACAGTTCTTGGCATATTCAAATGAGCAAACCCATGATGTCACAGTCCCACTACTTTCTTGGTATTTTCTTGTATGAAATACCAGTTATCCAGATTTTCTGCCTCAAGGACATAAAAACAGGAATTAATACTTGTGGAATGTTCAAGGTCACAAGTGCTTTTACTTATTTCAGTATGAGGGATAGATTTTCTTTATACGCAATGTATGAAAAAAATGGGATAAATAGGATTTCTTATATTAAAATAAACAGGAAGTAGGGGGACTGTGACATCATCAGTTTGCTAATTTGAATATTTGAATATTCATGAGGCAATGCCAAGAACTGTTTTATGAAGAAAAAAAAAAACCTAAACAATGTATAACTTTCTTTTTTTTTGCATCCGATTTAGATGAAATTTTTTGTGTTGTGCTTGTTAAATTTTACTTTACTTTACAAAACATTTTAATTTCAGCTTGGAGTCCTCCTTTAAGTCATTTTGAGAGGAACATACGACTTTACTAACCATTAAAGATTGAAGATTTTCTCTTTTTGTTTGCCATGTCGTACCAAATTTTGTCATGATGTACGTCTATTTTTTTTTTTTTTTTTTTCTTATTTAATTTTTATTTAATTTTTTTACAAAGAAATGATCCTCGGGTATTAAATATGAGGAATTAAAAGAAAGATATATTTTAACGCCTGGACGAACAAGAGCATGAATAGTTCATCGCTAGCTTGAACGAGAAGCAAAGTCAACAGATAGTGAACAAAGAAAATACATGACTGTGTAGATTCACTTGAAAAGTGAAAGTTGATCGTAGTATCTATTTCTTTGTATTCATAAGGCCAATTGTCAATCGACCTTTTTTGCTGTTCCCTTTAAAGTAATTGAGATGGACCCTTTTGGATAGCAGTTCTTGTGACTCACGAGGCTATGGTGCTTGAATAAATACTAGCACATCATGATTGTGGGGCTCATCAGGCATCCGGCTAAGAAATTAACGCAATCTTATTATTTTTTTTTTTGCCCTGTTGACACTATAGTGATAGTTTTGTATCCCCTACATGTACCTAAGTAACCTAAGTAACCGGAATTAAGATTGGTCAACAATGAAAGAGAAGAAGCTTTTTTCATTTTGAAAAAAAATACGCATAAATTTCAAACTTCTTTGTAGAAGTTTTGTTCCCCCCACCTATGGATATCATATTAAACCAGCGGAATTGAAATTGATCGAAAAATTAAGGAGAAGAGCATTTAGGGGTGATTTTTGAATAAATTTGCACAAATGTAAGCTCTACCAGATGGAACCAAAAAAAACAACACTCAAAATCGGTCAACAAGTGAAGAAGAAAAAGCATTTTTTTGTAATTTTGAAAACTGCACATAAATTAGCATATTTAATGAGTTTCAAAATTCTGTGTAGAAGTACTAGTATGGAATTCTTCACCTAGTGCTATCATATAAAAGCAAATAAAATTGAAATCGGACAAGAAATGACGAAGAAGAAGCATTGTGAAACTGTGGACGGACGGCGGACGACGGACGACACGCCACGGCATAAGCTAATCTGGCCCTTCGGGCCGGATGAGCTAAAAACTGAAATGAAATATACAGGTTGTATAAATAGATTTGATACTTGCCGTTTGAGTGTAAACATATCCATCCACGTTAAGAGATGGTACGATGACAAATCAAATTCATTAAAGTAATCCCTGAACCACCATATTTCTCCGTCAGCATCTGATAATAATGATAATAATAATAAATAGTAATAGTTATAGTAATTAATATTAATAATAATAATATAAATAATAATATAATAATAATATAATAATAATAATATATATAATAATAATATAATAATAAAATAATAATAATAAAATAATAATATAATATAATTGACATGCAGGTTCAGTCAGCACCATGGAGCCAATTAATAATGCAATACACATTGGCTTGAGCGGAGTGACGATATCACGAAAATGAAGACGACTGGCTTAAAAGATAGTGAACATCTATGTCCAGACCACAATCTAATTTGAGAGAGCCACGGAACATGTCAAAAGGAACAAAGGCGCAAAATGGAAAAAAGGTATCAACCAGGATGGAGTATGCTCCCTAACTCTTCTGGACCTACTAAATGAAAGTATAGAGCAGGACGTACTATCAGGTGTAACTGAAGGGATTCTTTCTTCCAGTATTGCGATGCGTCTAATAGTCAACCAACTAAAGAAAGACATCAGAGCTTACGCAACTGAAACAGAAAACGGGAAGCTCGCCTACGCAGGGAAATAATGTCTCTGCAAAAAACATCTACTGCAGACCTGCCATCATGTACAAAACAAAAGCAAAGAATGCAGGAGGAAGTCTTGGTAGGATTGAAGGAAAACATCAATAACAAAAACTGCAGAAAACAAATGGGTGCATGTTCCCTAACACTTCTAGAACAACTGGATAAAGTGTTAAGAGAGCCCCGGTTTCAAGATGGAATCAACATGATCAATGAGGATCCACATGTTCATCATCCCGAAGTATCAATTAACCAACAAAGAACAGAGAATGAACAGAACGGGCAAATACTGAGATGTCTATGAATGTACAGGAATCGACAACAGAGTCTCAGTATCCAACTGATGAAGACCAAGGTCTCGAGGAACAACTGTTAATAGCCTTGAAGAAAAACTATCAGAATGTAAAGGAAATACCAATGAGTGACCGACCGCACATTCCAAAAATTGACACAGATGTTTGCACTACCACGAAAGTGATCAGCGTAGTAGAATAAACTACTAAAGAGGTGAGCCAAATCCTCGGATGTGAGGATGATAAATTGCCTACTTTGGGCCGGAGCCAAGACTGTTGTTGAACAAATTGGACTAGAAATGCATTCACCCAATCAAAATGGAGAACACAAACCAAGATACCGGAATGGAAAAGACGGATACAATCAAAAGATAGAAGAATACACAAAGATGTAGCACAGCTAGAGAAATGGAGAAGGGAACACGCAATCAAAAAAGATGAGGAGTAAGGGAAAGATTAGACAAGAAATACCGGATAGACGGAAAAACGAGACGCGTATAATTGTTATTGAAATTCTCAAGATGAAGATCAACGCTTTGAAACAACGAATCAAGAGATACACGAAGAGTAATGCATTCAAGCGACAGAACAAACTCTTTCATGGAAATAGAAAGAAGTTTTTTCGTGAACTACGATCAAGCAAGAGTGAAATTAGAGAAGCCCCACCGACAGAGGAAACGAGCAGATACTGGAAGGCCCTATGGGAGAATGATGTCATTCACAGAGAAGCTCCTTGGATACAGTCTGAAAAGGAGAAATGGGAAAATGTACCAGCTCAGCAACTGACGGATTTGACATTATCAGAGCTTCAAAATATCATAAAGACCTCACAGAACTGGAATAGTCCTGGACCAGACGGCCTGCAGAATTTCTGGATAAAGAAATTTAGTACCAGTCACATTCCTCTCCTACATGCCATCAATGACATAGTTAAAGGAGTCACACATATCGAAGCATGGCTGCCAATCGGAAGAACATACCTTCTATACAAAGGCAATGACTCAACAAAAGCCAAGAACTACAGACCAATCATATGCCTCAATACCATGTACAAGCTACTTACATCAACGCTTGCACGGCACATTGAGCGCATATCGACGACAATGACATCATGGAGGTCTCACAGAAAGGCTGCCGAAAGGGGAAGAAAGGATGCAAGGACCACCTCTTGACAAATAAGGCTATCACCGGGAATGCTCGTCAGAGACAAACAAATCTATCCATGGCATGGATAGACTACAAAAAGGCATACGACAGTGTACCACACAGCTGGATCATCAAATTATGGAGGTGTATCATATCAACCCACACATCATACAGTGCATATCTGAAAGCATGAAGTTGTGAACAACAACTCTGACACTAACAACAGACGCATACTCAATGAAGGTAGACGGAGTCCGGATCAAGAGAGGGATATTTCAGGGAGATTCATTGTCCCCCTTACTATTCTGTCTTGCTCTCAACCCAGTATCCTCCCTCTTGCAAGCTACAAACTTCGAATATAGATATAAAGGAAATGATGTTACGGCGACAGTAAATCATTTGGTCTACATGGATGACATCAAGCTATTGCAAAAAATGATGATGAACTTCAAAGTCTGATAGCCATTGTTAAACAATTCACAGATGACATTCAGATGGAATTTGGCATTGAAAAATGTGCTAAGATTACACTTATCCGCGGAAGAAGGGTGGAGACAGGTGATATGCCCCTATCTGACGAGGAAGTATCAATCAAGGAACTGACGAATGAATCCACCCACAAATACCTTGGCATGATAGAGATGACAGCATCAGCCACAACGTAATGAAAGAGAAGGCAAAGACAGAGTACAAACACAGACTGAGGCTCATTATGAAATCTGAACTTAACGCCAAAAACAAGATGGAGGCTATCAATACACTTGCTATCCCCGTGCTAAGGTATAGTTTTGAATAATAAACCGGAAAATCGAGGTATACGAGGGCTGGATGTTCATGACAAGGAAGCAATTGACAATGCACAGACTACACCACCCAAAAGCTGCTGTTGAAAGTGTGTATCTCCCCGCGACCTTGGAGGAAGAGGTCTTCAGCAGATATAAACGGTATGGAATATGGAGTTTATACAGCTTGCCAATTACCTATCCAGTCCCAAGGATACATTGACAAACATATCTCACGATTATGACAAGGCCCAGCTAATTTACTCAAGTGCGAAACAAGCATTGAAGACATTGACAGATCACCAGATAGCTCTACCAGTGGGGGGAAAAGAGAGAACAGAACTGAAACGTTCCTTGAACAAAAGATTGCAGACAAATCTACAGGCAAAACGTCTACACGGTCACCACGAAAAACAATCGAATCGCCAGTTCGTTGACAAAAAGAACACCCACGGATGGCTAAAGTCTGCTGGTCTGAAAGGAGAAACGGAAGGTTTATATTTGCCATACAAGATCAGGTAATCAAGACACGGGCATATGAGAAATCTATTCTGCAATCAGATGTAGAGGACACGTGCAGAGTATGTGGGAAAGAACCTGAGACTCTAATGCATCTGGCATCAGGATGCCCCATCTTGGCCCAAACAGAATATATCAGCAGACATGATAACATTGCCAAGCATATACACTGGCAACTTCTAAAGGATCGTGGGACTCAAGCATGTGACCATCCATGGGAACATCAGCCACAGACAATCACCCTGGCTGATAAAAGTACCAATATATTTGAACTGCGGCATAATGACAGACAGAGCTATCAACTGTAACAAGCCAGACATCATCGTAAGAGAGGGAAACAAAGTTAACATCATCGAAGTATCCGTCCCTCACGACATAAACATCGCAGTCAAGGAAAGGGACAAGCGGCTAAAATATCAAGACCTGAGGATCGAGATCGAACGAATGTGGACGCCAAGGCAGGAGTCACCCCGGTGATAATTGGTCACACGGGGATGGTAAAGAAGGAATCGAGAGTCTCATCACCAAGATCTCCCCGAACATCAAGATCTACGATCTTCAAAAAGAAAGCCATTCTCGGCACAATTAGAATGATCCGAAAAACACTTGGACACTAAAAAGTTGCACTAGAAATCACTTGTGCTTTTTGTTAAAGCAAAGTCTTTTTAAGGAAAAATACGGACTTGATCCTGTTTATCATAATATAATAATAATAATAATATAATAATAATAATAATAATAATAATAATAATATAATAATAATAATAATAATAATAATAATAATAATTAATGATTGTAATAAGAAAGAAAAAATTATTATAACCTCGGTTTCTTATAAAACGCTTTACAGCCTGACCGAAGTGCTTATAATGTATTATAACCCCCGGCCATTTAGTACAAAAAGGTGGCCCTTAAAAAAAATGACTGAAAGCCTTCGTTTTAGAATAAAGGGCATTTTTTTGGTCGATGAACAAGTGGGATGGGGCCAGGGGGCAGCTTGGCCCCCCCCCCGGTCCCTCTGTTCCACCGCCTTTGTGTACACATCATTAAAACATTGTAAGGAATAAAACACTGTGGCAATTTAAATTTTATACACAATGGCCTGTATTCTGGAACGGTGACTAAAGTTGGTAGGCCTACTAATACGTATTTGAAAATTTGAAAACCCAAAACTACGAGTAAATAGTTTCATAGGTATTTTTAATGTACATTAATGAAGTAAGGACAATTTCATTGTAAACGCGCTCTTAAACAAAAACCTTTAAATGTGCATGTATTCATTAAAAAAAATCATGTTAAATCGTTCAATGCTGTAAGTTCTATTTTGCTTTGTTTTAATTTGAGGGACGAATTGTACAAATATGTCATGTTGGTTTAGACCTACCTGATTTGTGATGTACATAAGGGTTGCTGGGGAGATCCATTCACGTGCATGGATTCCAGCTTGCCAGTAGACAATCTTCTTATTACCGAACGTTCCAGAGCTAATCTGTAAAAACATGAACATAATATTCATAGGTCCATAAATATCCTTAGATATAAATTGTGTACATGTTCATACTTATAGATATGCTAGTCATTATGTGTTAATGTCTTGTAAGCATCTCGAATTTGGTATTCACAGATATTCTACAGAGTGGCTCAATAAAAATGTCCCATCATTTTGAAGTTGTCTTGTGAAAACTATGAACATTTAATTATGGGTTTCATGTTTTGTATTGGTAGAGTCATCCTCCTAGCATATGTTGGTACAATTTTCACTTGGATATTTGTCACGCATGACTGAATAACAGATAATCTTCAGAAAACAGTGAGATCTCACTTGCGCCATTTTCACCAAGCTTTACCCATTGCGATATTAAGGGAATCTGGTGTAGTGTGAAGGTGTGGAAAAGACTGAAGAAATGTATTGTAAGCTTTCCTCTAATTTTCATGATATTTGGGAACAATATCATAATAAAAATCCCCACAATAAAACTGCTCTTCAAAAGCCATAATAGTTCACAATATATATCCAAAATATCCACAGCTGACATGTTTGGTTCCCGAACATCTTGTATTCCCATACATGCATTTCTGTGTAAGTGCATGTGATTCGAAGCTGAATTGGGTTAATTTCTGATCATTTTGGCGAGTCCAAACCTCACAGCCACAAATAATGCTTAAATGAAATCGTATCAAACTCTCCAAATCACTTTTAGACAGTGTCTTCCACATTTCAATGTCCATGACCAGAACACTAGTTTCACTTAAACTGACGAGGGGGCTTTTTATTCTTTTAAATAAAATTCCCGGAGTGAAATCAGTATCAATCCCTTAAACTGAAGAGCATTGATTGGGTCGATTCTCATATGATGTAGCGATCTGTATTTGGGTTGCTGCTGCTATAGCTGATGCTATATCTCACCATTGTTGTACTGGAGAGTGAGAGAGAGATATACAGAGGGGGAGAGAGAGAGAGAAAGACAGGGAGATGGGGGAGATGAAGGGAAAGGGAACGTAGACAGGAAGAGGAGAAGAGAATAAAACAAAAGAAGGTATGTAAGCTTAAATTGTCTTCTTAGTTTTATTATTTTACTTCCTTAACTATATATACAATACATTGTAGTAGGCCTAAATGTACAATGTAGCTAAAGCTTTTTCTATTACTTTTTTTAATAGCTTTTCTTTAATTCTTTTTTTTTATTATATTATTATTTGGAGGACCTACGACCTTGGATTATATACAATGATTTTCATTTCAAGCACAATACATCCCACTGTTCTGCTACTTTAACTCAGGATAGGATGAAGCAAATATACATTGATTGCAACATTTACAACATGTACCTTTTAAACTTTTACAATAAAGAAAATTCATGTTACAGTCTTGCTCTTTCCATTATCTATTGATATTTGGCTAAGCTAGAGCATTTGAGGATCACTAGATGGACAGGAGAAATAATTACACTTTCGAATCTAAATAAACTATTTGGATTGTCGGAATAACACAATGCACTAAATTGTTATTTTTATAGTTGTATAGCGAGAAATTTATGTGCCTAAGCCATAAATAAATTGGCCTTCAATATGTCTTTTTTTTTTTTTTGATAACAAATTATAGCAGCCGTAACACGTTATTATGAAATGGAAAAGTATATATATATATCAAACAAATCTCAAAGAAAGGAAATTTTTAAAGATTTTTTTTTACTAAGAAAACTGTTTAGAAACTAATAAGATGGACGATTTAAACTGTTTTGTTTATCAAATTTAACCAGTTGACCTAAATATAAATTTAGACATCTGTCAGTTAATGTCTTTTGTGACGTCCAGCACATTTTTATTAGTGACTGATTTTTCAGTGGCTTTAGTGCAGAATGCTGGCACAATCATATCATTTGTTATACAAAATGGGTAACAGCCGGTGTCTTCTTTGTGCACTTAGCCATTGGAATGCAGTACGCCTGCACCATGACAGTTGATTGTAAATATTTTTAGTGGTTTGATTTCATTTAAATGTATTCTGAATAAAACAATTTATGCTATTATCTATATTGTATACTGACATATTTAAACATTGTTTGATCTTGTTGTATTGCTTCATTCTCATTGATCAATGTTGTTGATGTATATTGTTTATATTTTTTATATTTTTTATCAAATAAAAACCCTGTGGAAGGGCACAATTTTTTTTTTTTAATTACTTTGGTCGGTATGTTCGGTATACAAACAAAATATATAATACCTCATCATATGAGTTATATTGGTCATATGCGAAAGCAAATGGCTTCACATCTGCCTGCTCATCGATCATGGCCTGGACATCTTCGATCATGACTTGGTAGTCGACATCATGGGATTCCAGAAGGTTCTTGAATCCCTCGACGAGGTTGGGGGGCATCATGACATCGGTGTGAGAATCGGGAACATGAGCCCAAAAGTCAAACTAATATCGAAGGAATAAAGAATATAATAATGATAGATACATTATAATCCAGTATAATTTATGATCATAGCCAAAACTGTTTATATAACATTATTATCAACTACCCCATTTATGCTATGCTATAAGTAATATCTCACCCCAACTAAGTTCACTTAAAGGGGGTATCTCACTGAGTTGAGAACGTTTGCGAACGAAGCGAATTTAGAGATTATCGTATATAGAGAGATTGTAATCAACTTTCATTCAGTAGACCAGCCTTTCGACGTGAGGCGTTTTCTTTTGTTATGTGTCTTCCGGACAAAGGGATATATTGGAATGCAAGCGAACTTCTGAAATGAATGGAGAAGAAATACAAGAATTCTTTTTATCCTGCATTGGCGCATGAAGCGATTGTTTTTGGTTTAAACCACATTCCTTTCGATAAGCCGGGATTTTCCATTGAAAATAATTCTAATTTTATTGTACCATAGAATTACCATAGGAATACCACAGGACATTCAAAAATACCATATGAATACCACAGGACATTCAGAAATACCATAGGAATACCACAGGACATTTTTGTAAGGGCCTATACTTTCAAAAACGCTCCACGGCCCCTGCTTTGCGACTGCATAAAAAAGCAGTACAAAAGAAGACATGCCATTATCATACAATATAACCCGCTTGTACTTGCCTAACAATGCAGTAGGCCTACAAAAGAAGACATGCCATGATCATTCAGTACAACCCCTTTGTGCTTGCCTAACAAGGCAGTACAAAAGAAAACATGCTTTGTTGATACAGTTAGATAACCCTATTGAGCTTGCCTAACAAAGCATCACAAAATAAAAACATACCATTATAATACAACGTGATAACTCTTTTGTGTTTGCCCAACAAAGCAGCACAAAAGAAAATATTCAATTCTGATACAACGAGCTAACCCCTTTGAGCTTGGCTAACAAAGCATCACAAAAGAAAACGTGCCATTCTGATACAACCTCTTTATGCTTTCCTAACAAAGCAGCACAAAAGAACGTTGGTAGATCCTCTCTATATATAATACTCTGTAAATTCGCCTGGGTTCGCAACCAGTGAGATATCCCAACTAAAAATGGACGTTTTTAAAACGTTTGTAAGACGTTTCAAGTTAGTTTTTTTGACGTTTTGTGAATACGTTTTATGGACGTCAAAATGTGGTAGGTTTTAGACGTTTTAAAAACGTTTTATAAACGTTAAGAGAACAAAAAAAAAACTTTAAAAAACTTTCAGAAACTCGAGACGTACAAAACCTTTTGAAAACGTTCTAAATAAATTATATTGTGGACGTTGTTAGAACATGCAGAAAACATTTTAAAAAAACGTTTGGAACGTCTTAAAACGTTTTTAAAACCTTGAAATGTATTAAAAACGTTTTAAGAACGTCAAGAAAACCTTTAAAAAAACCTATTATATTTTAAATAATATAATAAATACAAATATGTTATATGATTCATGCACCTCAAACCCTTGGCCACCATTTGTGGAATGGCACTTAAGAGTGAAGTGTCTCCAGCCTAAATCATGCTTAAAAGCAGACTTTACTGGATATCATTAGGATTTAACACTATGTGATGCTCCATAAAATTTATAGTTTATTGAAAGTATTGTATGTGATGGTTAGTTATTACTTAATATGTTATGTTTAGTACATTCCAATACTGAATTAGTTTTCTTTAAATGTATGTGTGTTTCAGAACAATATTACAATAAAATGAATCACCAAAGAATGAATTTATTACTGTTAAATGGAAATAATTTCAATAAACACGTTTATTTTGATATGTCTAACGTATTATATGCTAATCACTTTCTCATTGGCATAAGGTCCCATTTGGACGTATAAAAAAGTTCATAAAACGTTTAATAAAATAAGTCTCGTTATAAGGTTCAATCAAAACGTTTTGTGAACGTACTTTTTATTAAATCGTTACATTTTGTAACGTTCTGAAAGTGTTCTGTGTTTGCTGGGATGACGTCATAGATCAATCCTTGGCGCGCGGCCTCGTTCGTGGATGTGTAAAGATCATCGTATATGAAATGATTTGAAATTACCGGTAATAAAATTGAGTATGTGAAATCATTAAAAATATGTTATTGTTTTTTTTTTTTTCGTTTTTTTTTATATGAATCGTGTACACATATGTAATGAAACAAACAAATATCGCTTTCAATATAGAAATCGCCTATAGTATTTTAGTGATCTGTGTTTTTATTTGTTTTTATTTAGTTGCACGTAGAAAACATAATGATCACTTCTGGTATTTGTTTTAAAAAATTCTAAGTTGATCGATTTGTTGAACTGGACGTATATAAAACGTTCTGTAATCGTTATGTACAAAACGTCCAAAAACGTTTTGTAAAGGTCCTATATCAAACGTTCTGTGAACGTCCTATACCAAACGTTTTGTAAACGTCCTATACAAAACGTTTAATTTTGTAACGTCCAAAAAACGTTTTTTAAACGTTCTCAAAAAACCTAAACTTTGACATAAATGAGAAGTCCAAACTTTAACGTTATATAAACGTTTTAAAAACGAACATTTAGGACGAAGACGTACAGGACCTTAAAAAAAAGTTTTGGAAACGTTCTGAAAACGTTCTGTGTTTGCTGGGACCGCCTTATGCTGCAGTCACACAGACACATACGTATAGATACGTTTGTGTTGTTTCAATCTTATTTCATCTTCTATTATATCATTGCTTTGTTTTATTGGATGAACGAAATCATCAATATTTCCACTGCTGACTATGACTGGTAGGCATCCATGGGGATCCGCAGAAAAGAAAATAATTTTTGGACGCAATTGGACGTAACTCAACGTAAGTGGAAGGAGAAAAGAAGACCCATTACATGTAAAACGACAGCTAATAATTTTACATAATACAAAAATTCCCAAATAAAACGTTTTTATTGTCCATCTAGAAAGTATTTCAAAAAGGTGATCAAACCTCAACCAGGCCATCCCTCCCAAATACTCCAAAAGTTACCCCTATTTTAATGGCGCGGCTGATGACGTCAAAAGATGTTAACGGAATGCTACATGCTAAATGCTGAATGAATTTGCCCTTTCATTTCACAACAATAGAATTCTAGCACACATGGGGTCTATTGTTCTGACAAAGCAATACAAATGTGTTTTCTAGAGGCGAAACTCAATCATGCCTGGCCGTAGCATTCCCTTAAAATTCTTTGACGTCATCACCTGCGCCATTAAAATAGGGGTAACTTTTCGAGTATTTGGGAGGGATGGCCTGATTGAGGTTCGATCACCTTTTTATGAAAACTGTTATTTTGGGGGTATTTATGTTATACGCCTACATAGCTTTCAATCGATGTAAGGTTGTATTTACTCCGTCCACGATCTTTAAAGCTATGGTCACGAGTGTTCGTATGAATCGCTGGATTTCTGGAGTTTATCAAGATTCGTAGATGGAGCTTACTATCTGCAACGTTCTTACTTTCGTCTTAAAAAATAGGGGGAGAGTGTTGAAACAATTCTTTGAAAAGACCAGACTATATGAACGGTCTACGAACGGTGGTGCCTCAAGAAGTTCTTAGGAAGTTCCTATCAAGCTTTTACAAAAAGGTCTTAAAATTGCTCACACGGCGTCCTTAAACATCTTAACCGTTTGTAGTGGCACCTGTGACCGAGGCTTTAAGGGTGGTATCTCACTTCGCGGAGACGTTTCCGCGAGGGATAAAAAGTATTAGAGACGTCTCCGAGACGTCTCCGCGACGTTTCATGAGTCGCCGGAACTACACTGTTGCTCATAAAGGTTGGATATTTTTTTGTGTGTGCTCCAGCAACATCTTTTTGCTCCGGCTTTAATTTCTTGAAATTGTTTGTCCTCACTTTCACTTTTTGGGGTCCTGGCTATATCTTAAACGTCCCCCAACCGTTCCATGGGAATGAAAAAATAAATAAAGTTTGTCAACCCCCACAATGCCCCTTTTTGCCATTTTTTCTCATTTTGGGGCCCCTTATTCGTTTTACCGGCTGACCAAGGCCCCCTCCATCCCACCCCTGTGAAACGCGTCTGAAGTATAGGGGTGTTATTTTTCTTGACATTAAATCAAAGTTTAGGGTCACAGGCTTTGGTCCCTTGTCTACGGGAGGGGTTGAAATAAAAAGTGAGATCGGTGAAAAACTGAAATATTCTATCTTAACTTTATGGTCAAAACAAAGGAAATAGAAAACAACCATGGATAGTTAATTATTATCATTTTCCACCAACTTCTGTTTCAGCCTGAATGACACGGTTGTAAATGTTGCCTATAGTCTCTTTTTCATTATGATTTCTGTTAGGCTTTGGTTCTACAATACAGTTTTGGGAAGGTAGATATTTCATCTTTGTAGAAATGAATAAAATCAATTTTGAGCAACAATCGAAATAAAATTTGACCCTTCCCCTAGACAAAAAATCGAAGTCTGTGACCATAAACGCATATTTAACTTTAAGAACAATAACAACCCTACACCTCAGTCGCGTTTCGTGGGGGTAGGACCGAGGGGCCTTAGTTAGCCGGGTAAATAAAAAAGGGGCCCCAAAAATGAGAAAAAATTGCAAAAATGGGCATTGTGGGGGTTGACAAACTGTTTTTGTTTTTCAATCACCGAGAGTGGTTGGGGGAATGTCCAAGATATAGCCAGGGCCCCGAAAAGTGAAAGTGGGGACAAACAATTTCAAGAAATTAAACCCGGAGTAAAAAGATGTTGCTGGATCACATAAATGAATATCCAACCTTTATGAGCAACAGTGTACTTTGAGATGGTTCTTTGAAACTGCTTTGTCACAGTTTTTAAAAATTGTCGCGGAGACGTCTCCAACACTTTTTATCTGTCGCGGAGACGTCTCCGCGAAGTGAGATGCCACCCTAACCACCTCTGAGTCAGTTTTTTAATATTTTTTTTAATTTTTTTTTTAATTCATTTATTTATTCACGGTAAAAGCCCAGTTCAGCTGCTTGACTGTTTTACAATGGGGCCGTGCAATATACGATAAAAATATGAAAATACAAACTTATCACATAAACAGTAAAATGAAAACATAACATCACATACAGATAACGATATAAAAATATTACGGTTAATGAGCAAGGTCTACTAAAGAAACATTTAATTAATTTAATTAATTTTTAAAAAAGAGCTGTTAATTTGAGAGATTATGGTATTATGGTATTTTGCCATTTCAAGATTCAAGAGTGTTGTAAAGGACCCCCCCCCCTTTCTCTCTCTCTCTCTCTCTCTCCATCAAACATGCCAAAATAAACAAATACATTATAATGATTACAAAAGGATTTGGAAATGGAAAGATATTATGAAAGAAGTGAGTAAAATATCAAATTTTTATTTAAGATAAAGTTTAAGATAACATTATTAAACTCTTACTTCCTCATCCAATGATTCGGCCAAGTGATGAACGTAGTCATTCTGGATCTCACCTTTCGGCTCAATACGTAGAGTTTGGTAGCTGTGAACAAATTGAAATATGAAATAATTCTTAGAAATTTTGGGTACTGTTTTTATCATAAATAATTATTGCATTCCTGAATCATATTGGGTCACATCAGGCAAGGTCCTTTTTATGGCGGGGTTTGGTTTAAAATTTGAAGAAATGGATCTTTCTGAGTCAGAGTTAATATTGTTAGCGCGAACACTTTAGCCCATATTCTACTATGAAAACTAAGTTTTCATGCGTCGCAAGTTCGTATAAATCTATTGTGCCCGGTTGTGTGATCCTTTTGTCTGATGCGGATTGCACAATAGCTTCGCACGAACTTGCGACGCATACAAATTCAGTCTTCATTGCAAAATATGGGCCTGAAACTTTGCTTTGTAACGACCTGTAGGTGGTGCATTAAATGCGTTGGTCACATCAGGGGGGCATTTCATCAAAGGAATTGTCAGATATTTTATCCGACAAATTTGCTCTCAGCCAATCAGATGCAAGCATTTCAGTAGCTTATAACAGTTTGTCGGATAAAATGTCTGACAAGTCCTTTCATGAAACGCCCCCCAGGTCGTGAAAGTAATGTAGGCCTATATTAGAGACTTGCGCGTTGCACTTATGACGCGACAAACGTATTACGCCTCTTCATACTGTTTTGATTAATTCACAAGTTGATGATCACTTCCCCTAAAATATGATGATAATAATAATTTAAAAAAACACACACTTACAAGGACGGAGAGACACGAGGACGACAGAGGCACACTTATCCCATTATAACAAATCTTCATCGATGCCAACAGACTGACGAATGAAGAATTAAGAACTTCTAGCGTACACTTACCCGTCACAATGGACCGTCTCGGGCAATAACCGGGGTCCTTATCAGATAATGTTTTAAGAACTTCTATAGCACAAGTACCCGTTGTATTGGATGTTCTCGACTACAGCTGAATTGTCTTACAAAGACTGAGAGACTCAAAAATTGCAGGAGCTCCAGTAGCGGACGCAGCCAGATTTCATACAATGGATTTATCGGGCCCATGATCAAACATAATAGAACCGCCTTTGTCCCCGGACAATTGGGCCCCCGAAATGCATTCAATTCGATTTTCTTGGATCCGCGCCTGAGCTCAAAGCTCTTTGGTTACTACCAGGGTGACAAAGGAAGAATTACTAAGAACTTCTAGAGTACACTTAACCGTTACAAAGGACATTCTCAGAAACAACCGGTCGAAACGTAAAAACGGATCTTCTCGGCCGCAGCTATATAAGTTGATTTACAAGGACGGAGAGACTTTAAAATGCAGGAGCACACTATACCCCCATTTTGACAGCCACCGGCTACCGGCATTGTAACGAAGAGAGAAACAATCTAGAATGCACTCACACGTCGTAATCAACCCTCTCGGTTACAACCATGCAGGGTCATTATCAAAGAAAGATTTAAGAACTTCTAGTACCTGTCAAAATGGACCTACTCAGCTGTAGCTAGGTTGTCTTACAAAGACAGGAGAACTAAAAAAAAAAATTACAGGAGCACAAAGCTCGTCGGCTACCACCAGGGTGACGAAGGTAGAATTAACAACGTCTAGAGCACAGTTACCCGTCATAAGGAACCTTCAAGGTTACAGCTAGGTATCAAAGAGAGAATTAAGATATTCTATACCGCTATACCGCCAGCTAGGTATCAAAGAGAGAATTAAGATATTCTATACCGCTATACCGCAACGGTGTCGAAGGAAGTATTAACAGCTTCAAGAGCATACTCTTCACAACGGACATTCTTGGTTACAACCAGGGTCATATCAGAGAAAGATTTAAGGACTTCTAGGGCACCAGGTACCCATTTATCAACGGATCTTCTGTAATAAAGCTGAGTTGATCAAGGAGAGACTCAAAAACTACTAGAGTATACTCACCCGTCATACCGGACCTTCTGGGCTACAGCGAAGGCAACTAGCAAAGAAAGAATCAAGAACTTCATGATGATGTGTTCACGTCTTCAAGAACGAAGAAACAAGTGAAGATTGTTACCAGATTCTGTCCTCCTTATAGTTCACAGGTTTGTTAAACCGTGAGCAGAATTATTATGTCAACATTTTCATTTTGGGGTAACGTGTGCAATATTTACCTACTAATAATAAAAATATTAACTTATTTTTCCAGGGTAGCCATTTCACCTCTAAATAAACTGTTCTCCAGCGGGCCCTGTATAACACAATGTGCTAATGTGATTTTCCTCCATTCTAATAGAATCAATTATTACCTCTTCAAGTTTCACCAAGTCCCTCTTCTTTACCAATTGTTGCGTCATGTTTGCCTGACTTTGTCACAGCTTAGCAAATGGGCTGTATGCACAAACATAAAATTCAAGTTATTAAAGGTTTGAAAACATGCCGTATGATTTAAATGTATTTCCGAGCTTTTTCCTTTTAAAAAAAGTTTAAGAATTTTTGCCCGTTCATCCAGATATTAATTTACATCCACAAAAACTCGGGCCATGTGAGATAAATGCTTACTAATAGGAAATTATCGATTTTCTTTTTCTTTGTTATTATGTGTTTGTATTGAGTATGTCTTTCTTCCAGGCCAGACGCTATTAACGACTAAAAACCTTAAAAACTTTAAATACTTATAAATCAAAACTTGCACATACATGTAATGGTTTTCAATATTGAAGTGAGGTTTTCATGACAATCTTATTTCAAGATGTGAATGCTTGCGAAGAGCGGCCGCGAATTTTGCCAAAATAAAAACCTTTGCCAAAAATGTCAGTATATTCATGCAAAGTAAGTGAATAGCAATTCTCCATCATGAAACTATGATTTTTCTGATCACAATATTTTAATTCTCCTCTCTTGCCACTCTTCATTGGTTTGGTTTATCCCGTTCTTCGTATATTTTTTGTGTGACTGAACTGTATAATTGTTACATATCATGTGTACTATCACGTCTGTTTTAACCGTGAATATGACATCCTTAGTCCTTGGACTTTTGTTATATACATTTTTATGTTAATAAAACCGAAATTGAATTGAATTAATTGAATTCTTCTCGCTCTCTGTTATTTTCTGATTCTCAAACCTGTGCTCATTCTCAGCCGTCTATCGCTTTCCCCTTCATTTAACCCATATGTATCTTTTTATTTCATTCCTTCTTGTTCTTTTCTGGCTTTTCATCCTCTTTCTCACTCCGTCCCTTCCCTTAATGTGTTTATCATTTATTCCTTTCAGATCTCCTGCAAATTTTTGTGATATTATAACCCATTTATTTATACCATTATTTCCGATAGTTTAAACTTGGTTTAAACTATGAGTTATTAAAGTGAAACGTGGCATTTAATTTTAAAGCCATACCTGAGACCCGTCTAAATAATATGTGACCATGCCCTTTTCAGTTATTTTTGTTTTTAAATATTGAATATTTGTTATCAACAAGACAGCAATCAACGTGTCAAAGATAAAGCTAAGATGATTGACGGCTTACCGATAACAAATTTTGACTTAAGAATCCATAATATATACAAAGTAAGTCAGGAAAATTGTCCTCTCATTTTGGAGTTGTCTTGTGAGAAATAAAAACATCTAATCATGGGTTTCATGATGTGTCTTGGCACAGTCATCCTCCCAGCATCTGTTGGTACCCCCCCCCCCTTTTTTTTCTCTTTTTTTTTTACTGAATAACAGACAATCTTCAGAAAAATAAACAAATTGAGAATTAGTAATAACTTATGTGACCGCACTAAGATACACACCCACACATACCCTCATTTAAATACACACACATACACACACACACAAATATATATATATATATATATATACACACACAACCTACATGGCCTACACACCCACACCCTCACTATACACACTCTCACTCACCCACACCCACACACACACTGTCACAATCACACACACACACACACACATCCTCACTCACTCACTCTCACAAACAGTTGTTAGGGACACACTACGTTCCAAAAACTCATTGATGGTCTTGGTAAACAAAACATCAATGCTTAATCAGAAAAGGGAAAGTGCATTATGTTCTTATGGATTGTTTATTTTGTTTTAATCTACATCCATCCATTTGGCACAATTTGGGATTCTGCAGTCTTCTGAAGATTGTCTGTTAACTACTCAGTCTTGCGTGCAAAGATCCAAATGAAAATGGTTCTAACTCTACCACATGATTAAATGTTTATATTTCAAACAAAACAACTTCAAAATGATGGGAATATTTTTTTTTTTTTTTTCGCACTCTGTATAACATAAACTCATATTTTCATTATCACTTTGTCTACGGGCAGTTGTCGGTTCACGCGAACGAGGCGATTCAGTACTCAATGCCTTAAGCGATAAAGGCGAACAAGCTGTTCTTTTCTCATCAAAGATTATTTTATTGTGTAAGTTCATAGTCTTAAACTGATATGATAATGATGATGATCCACAGCATTTTTATTGCGCCATATTTCTGTTGACGTTGGCGTTGACAGAGTTAATTTCATCGTCGTTTTACTTGTACTTCACCCCACACCATATACTTTTAGTACTTTATAATGCAGTTTTGGATGAGTGAATTATGAAGGGAACAAATATAAGAAAATAAAGTAAAATATTGTGGTTCAGGGCACAATACTGTAGAACAAATGAAGCGAAACCGTAAACTCACATAAGACCACAATAACACTTTTATGAAGATGATTAAAGTGTCCAGTTTTCTTTGGACGGAGCAGTATACTTGATGCCACATATTAGACATTTATGGTCAAACTTGATATTAAAATTGACCATTTAATTGTTTATTTCTAAAAGTTATCGTATAGAATCTGAAGCTAATCTGCATACAAACACATACAAAAATACGATTTCAAGACACAGTAATACTTTCAGATATATTTTCTTTTATTTGTGTAAATACATGGATGTAATAATTGGAAATTACATAAATGTACACTTGCCTATTTATCTGTAACATTAATTCATATCGTTAGAGCTTCGGGCTCTCCTATTTATATCGACCAAGGGGAATCCTTATTTATCACATCGAAATGCATCATAATAGATTATATTTCAAGTGGGCTACAGGCTACAGATTGGAGAGTTTGATTTCAAAAGGAGCTAAATCCACTTTTGTAACTTCTGAAAAAAGAGGCATTTGTTTGCCAAATTTTGCACAGGTGTCTATGGAAAGTTACATTAAAAGGTTTATATTTTTGTTCAGAGAGTGGTACCAACCATAACAATGGTCAGATCTCAATAATTCAATTTTCATCAAAAATAGATTAGCTCCTTTTAGAATCCAAAGTAAATACGTAATACTAATAGACATGTAGACATCGAAATAGAAAGGGAAAGAAAATGGGTTGAAGTAGAATAGGCAGAGCGGGAGAGGAAGAGAAAGATAGGGGAAAGAGAGAGAGAGAGAGAGAGAAAGAGGGGTGAAGAGGAAGGAGAGAGGGTAGAAGGATGGGATGTTGGTAAGGAGAGGGGATGGGAACGGTATGGGAGGGTGGGGCGCCGAGAGGACTTTCAAGATCCGTTTTGGAAGAGGGTGAGAATGAAACTTGGTGTCTATTTGTATTCGTCAGCCATGTGCTTGCAGAGTGCCTTCACAGCTACGTAAGTTTCCTCACCAGTTGGGATGATCTGACTAGCTGGGAGAAGGAAGCCATAGCGTCCAGTATCCCTCAACTCTACCACGTAAGAATACTTGGCTCCAAGAGTAGCATAACCCCAGTCTTCACTGCATCCAGAGGCAGCGTCTTTTGATTACGAGCAGAAGAGAACAAATTTCGGTTAGTCAGAGCATTGCAGAAAACAGTGATCAACTGAGATGTGAATTAGTAACTTTCAAAAACTATTGCGAATTGATCTTACCGTAGAAAAAAACTACAGAAAGTCTCAGAGCCAATGGAAGCCGCGATGATATACAGGCGGTTTGAAAAGGGTTGCGGTAACGGTTTTCGAAATTTTAAAACGAAATCAGAGACAATTGTGAGCACTGACCTGTAAGAGAAAATAGTTACGATCAATCTCAGTACACGGTTTGCCATAAAGTTGTGATTGATATCGCAAGATTGATCGTATCTTTCATGTTACAGTTGTGACCACGTCATTTCATGTAATAACTTACATAGTGTCCTGGCTGACGGGCCGTATGTGTACTGGGTTCCGTACACGTTCTGAAGTGCATTCACTGCCTTGGCAGCAGCCTCGTCCTACATATGATGAAAGATAAAAATTGTAACATTATCGTTGCCATGAAAATGTAACCAACCTAATGCTCACCAATATCAACATTAACATCACCATACCACAACCGCGGCGACCACCACCATACGAATCTTTATCATCAGAAATATACTTTATCATCATCTTGATATTCATTCAGTGGCATTATCATCTCCAACTTCATTCTCATCGTCATCCGCATCAGTATCATCACAATCACCATGATCATCATGATCATTAGCATCATCATCAACAACATCATCATTAACATCATCATCATCATCATCATCCTCGTCATTACCCTCATCATCATCATATGCATCATCATCATCATCATCATCACTATCACCACCACCGTCATCATCAACCCCATCATCTCCATCATCATCGAAATTATCATACTCATTATCATCATCATCATCATCATCATCATTGTCATCACCACCATCATCATTATAATTATCATCATCATCATCATCATCATCATCATCATCACAATTGTCGTCGTCATCGCCGTCACTCTTTAGATATATTCGGGATCATTACTTTACACCAATCAACCACCATGACGTAAATCTTACATGGTCATTCTTATCGAGTGGTAGAATAGCCCTGGCGGTGTACGACCACGGGGCAAGCCAAAGTTGAGAGTAGCTGTGGAAGTCGATGAAACACACGAACTCCTGGTTGGCGTCCAAGAGGAAAGACGTAGTTCCGGCGACCTCTGGTTCAGAGAAAGCTGAAGGTCCGCGGTATGTATCTGAACAGGCACTGGTGCTAGCGCCTTCACCTGGAAAAGGAAAATCATGCTATAATATTACGAGATTATTCAAAGTGGCATTGTGGACATGGAGAAGGTAATACATGCATTTACACACATTTTATTTATTATACTTAAGCCCCGTCTTAACAGACACTTTTTTGACAATCTTACCCGGGTAACGTCCGGACGTTACCCTGGTAAGATTTCTATTAAGACGCTCTTACTAGGGTAACGTCCTAAGGTTCTCCGGGTAAGATTTTCCAGATTCTTACCCTAGTACGACTAGGGTAAAGTCGCGGTAACAACCCAGTTTTACCCTGACATTGTCCGGACAACTGTTCTGTTAAGACGCTCTCGGGGTAATACTAGGGTAAGATCGTCATTGCACAATGATAGAAGAGGAGAGAAGAAAAATGACAAAACAAAGAAATACATGAGAATCGATACAAATGAGAAGATGAAAGAAAGACCAAACAAAGAAATACATAAGAAATAACGGAAGAGAAGAGGAAAAAATGATAAAAACAAAGAAATACATAAGAAATAAAGGAAGAGAAGAGGAAATAAAGATATAAACAAAGAAAAACATAAGAAATAAAAGAAGATAAGATGAAAGAAAGATAAAAACAAAGAAATACATAAGAAATAACGGAAGAGAAGAGGAAAGAAAAATACAAACAAAGAAATACATAAGAAATAACGGAAGAGAAGAGGAAAGAAAAATAAAAACAAAGAAATACATAAGAAATAACGGAAGACATGAGCAAAGAAAGATAAAAACAAAGAAATACATAAGAAATAACGGAAGACATGAGCAAAGAAAGATAAAAACAAAGAAATACATAAAAAATAACGGAAGAGACGAGGAAAGTAAGATAAAAACGAAGAAATACATAAAAAATAACGGAAGAGAAGAGGAAAGAAAAATAAAAACAAAGAAATACATAAGAAATACCGGAAGACAAGAGGAAAGAAAGATAAAAACAAAGAAATACATAAGAAATACCGGAAGACAAGAGGAAAGAAAGATAAAAACAAAGAAATACATAAGAAATAACGGAAGACACGAGGAAAGAAAGATAAACATAAAGAAGTACATGAGAAAACACAAGAGAACTCTTTTCATCGAGCACATGTTGCTACGGTAACGTACCACGGTAAGTTTTGAGAGAGCGTCTGTTAAGACGGTCGCAATATTCGACCACCCGTGGTTTTATGGAATGTTACCCTACTATTTCTACCCTGGCTTTCTCCGGACGTTGGCCGGACAAAGTCTATTAAAACGGGGCTTAAGTCTTTGCTATTAGTTGCTTTTTTCATTTAGATACAGTGGAAATTTCACAATAATGAATGTGATTGTATCAGGACAACTACCCCCTAGACAATTACCCCCAGAAATAGAGAGAGAGAGTTCGGTGTTGGCGGGGGCACTTGTCCGGGGGGGGGGGGTATTGTAGGTGGTAGTTATCCTAGAGCCAACTATGATATACACGTATAGCAACCAGTACCGTCGAGTTTTTTTTCAGGTTATAATCATTAAAACACACCGAGTGTTTTGGTTACTTTTGATTTCGCTTTGATAAATACATTTACGAACATATAGGGGAGACTGGGGTAATTATGGCCCCTTTGTCTTTGAGAGCTAAACTCTTTACTGCATTACACAATGATAATTTAACTTTTTACACATGCCTAGCTAAACTCTTTCTACTATCATATAAGAAAAATAAGCCACTTACTTCAAATGTTGTGCTTAGGGGAGCCTAAAATGTACGGCAATTACAATTCTGTTCGTTGCAAAGTGGCAAGTCTGCTTTTATATATGGGGTGTGATATCATTAATTAAAATCATTTAAGATGAAATTTTGATTGAAACAGAAACAGTAGGAACTAACAAAGACAACAAAAAAATTCCACCGGAATATCTTCAATAGTAAAGCTGTAAAGAGGGATCAAATTGAAAATGTCGCTTGGGGTAATTATGGCCCCCAATACATAAACAGTGTATAAGCAAAGATGGGGACATTCACTTGTATGATTATGTACAAAAATATATGTATTGCTATGACTGGAAAAATTCAACATTTTGGCTGAACCAATTATTGATTAAGTCATTGTTGGTGGTTGATAAGTGTATTAGGAATACCCTACAACATTTATTTTACATTACCATAATCAATTTGCATATCTTTGAATTCATACAGTCATTACAATAGGGGCCATAAATACCCCAACCCGTGCGGTAATTATGACCCCACAAAGTTGTTAACATAATGGTAATTAATATGCAAATGAGAAGTCACAGGTTTATACTTTCCTTTGTATTTAATAATAATAATAGTTACATATATATAGCGCTTAATACGATATCCAGCTTAGTGTTTCTAAGCGCTTATAGTGTTAACTAATTATTACCCGGCTTAGCTAGGCTACCCCGAAAGGCGCTCACAGCATTCAAGGAATTGCTTCCTACCGGTAACCATTCACCTCACTTGGGTCAAGTACGGCAAATTTGCAGGTTGACACCTTGCCGAAGGATGCTAGTGGTATGGACGTGATTCGAACTGCGTACCGTGTGATCGTAAGTCCGCCGACTTATCCACTCGACCACACCACTCCTACAACTATATATTATAGGTATATATACTGACTGTATTGTTTATATAATTAGAATATTATTGGACTTTTCATTTAATGGTAGTAATAGGGCCATAATTACCCCAGTCTCCCCTACCTAAATATTGAAATTTTTAACTGAAAGTTTAAATAATATCTATTTCCGTAACCGGGTGATAAGAGGGGTCCTGGCTCCAAATAATCGAACAAAACGGGCGGCAAAATTAAAAATCAAAATCTCATCAAGAAACCAGTATTACCCACCTCCCCATTGGTACTCATAGTTTCTGTTAGGGTCGACTCCTCTGCACACACTACCACTGTTCACTGATCGGGTCTTCCTCCAAAGACGGTCCTGTGAAAAGTATTGACAAAGGTTGAATCTCCTTGATAAGGGTCATTATAAATCTTACAAAACATTGTAAAAGGAAGATATATTTTCACCACCACTGACTCTACTAGGATATTTACATATTTATGTCATTTGATATTCATTTATACAAGCTGTGATAGATAAATGGAGGCCTTTTACATTGATTGTTCTCATTTTCCAATGGCAAATCGTGCAGTTAGTTACGTAGAAAACAGTAAATTCTAGGTAGGATGTACTGTCTCTGCTCTCGCTTATCTACCGTAGATTCGAACATATCGGTGACTCCGATGTTGTTTCAAAGTAAACAAAAAAAGGATCGCACATGAAGGTGTAGATCAAGGAGCAGTACATGATCTTTGCATTTGCGAAAACTCCACGAACGTGTAACGTTAGCAGTATAAAAAAAAAACATTTCAGGACTATTTTCAACTTAGTCTAGACATTAATATTGATCACACTGAAGCCTTACATATAAACAGTCTGACAAAAATTACAAGCCCTGGTTGTATGGTTTCCAAAGAGATACAAACGATATAAATATCAATGGGATATTATTTAATTTACTCTATACAAGTTGTTACACAAAATGTTTTGTTCCTTTTTTTATATCCATAATACTAAATATGTATACTAAAACTACATATGAAATGAGTAAATTATGTATTATTTAAAAAAGTTTATGTATAATAAATAAATATTAACCAGTCATTAATTGTGATAGTATCTTACGTTAGACCAGGTGTAAGAGTAGCCATCAACGTTGAGTGAGGGGATGATGTAGAAGTCGAAGGCATCGAGGATCTCAGTCACGTCGCTGTCCACACCGTAGTTCTCGAGCAGCTGTCAATGAAAAGGAGGCCGATAAGTGTGAACGAGGGCAATGATCAGGACTATGATTGAATATTCAGAGTTTAGCAGGACCTTTAAAGCCGCTACAAACTAACAGCTTTGTTTCCTATCCCAGAATGCAACATTCTGAGCAGTGTAGATTACGCACGGCACCTATCCACCACTCCGTACATTAATCGTAAATTAATAATAGTGTTACCAAGTAGCAAAACAAGCATTTTCCCCATCAAGAAAATTACCTATGTAAATCAATCTAATCTTATGATTTAAGTTGATAAGTAAAATCTATCAATCACGAAATAAAGAATAGCACTTGTAATACATGCCATTTTAGAGCTCACACGTGATTACAAATTACATCAAATCGAAACATATTTTTAACGGATGACAAAATATTACCTAATTAGGAGTGCATCAATTTGTTTCGTATATTAATTATTCCTAGGATGTGACTGAACTTATTGCGAGCGTTCGATTAGTAGTTATTAGATTATTGATTACATGATTTCAATCTTATCAAATCAATTTTCTTACAGACTTGGTGATGAACATAACAGTAGCAGGTGAAACCCATTCACGTGCGTGGATACCTCCTTGCCAGTATACGGCCTTCTTGGTGCCGAAACCACCGGTACTGATCTAAGATATCAAGAAGAAAATACATAAATGATGAAATAAATGTTATGAAATATATGAGGGGGTGGGAGGGGCACTGGAGGGATGAGGAGATAAAAGGACAAAGGTGCAACGAGGTGGGAAATATTTAAAAATTAGGTAAGCCTACATGACTAACGATAGAGATATAGAAATATGTACACTTTGGTAAATACATCACATGTTGTTGTTGTTTTTTTTTTAAAGAAAGAAGTGAAAACGTGACAGAGGCATGGTGAAGACATATAGTGTCTATGTCAAGACATCTTTAGAATTTGTGAATATTAGGATGACCTGCAAAAGAAGACTGGAATATGTAATATGAGAAGCTTCTGTTGCCTAAATCAGTGCTTAAAAGATATAAAAGTGAGATTTCGATACAATTTAGAAGAATTTGGAAATGAGATGAAGTTCCAAATTTCACTTGTTTCAGAATGATTTTCTCGACTTCTTGATTCCACCTTTACAGTGTTTCATGTTTGAAGGGGTAGCAAAGCCTACACCATGCTTTTATATCAACTATTGCTTGTCGTTGAAAACCTACCTAGGCTTACTTTCTGGTACGTAAACTATTAAACTGTCCAAAAAATGTTTTGGCTATTTTGTGCAATTAAAAAAATTGCAAAGAGGAGTGGCCACTAAGTTAGTAAGAGAATCAGGCTGCTATGCTTTTCACTCGTATCAGTACAACTACTCCCCGACAATTACCCCCAGGACAACTACCCCGAGAAAAAGGGTTAGATGTAGAGTTAGAAGATAGATTGTTGGCGGGGGAGGTAGTTGTCCGGTTGGTAATTGTCCAGAGGGTAATTATCCTAGAACACTCTTTACTTATTATATTAATGAATATGTGATATTACATATACTCTGTGTTTGTATTTCTGAAAGTAAGTCGATGTTGTTAATCAACAAAAGGAAAATGTTCTCACCTTAACACCGTTGATAGCGCGGCCTTCACTGGATGTAGCGATCTGGAACTCTTCGGAAATAGCACTGTTTGCAGCAGTAATCTCATATACCCAAGTTTGGATCTATTCAATGAGTTTAAAACAAATAGTGGAGAAATTTAAAGATATCAACGAAAGATCAATTCAACTTAACAGCTATCAATTAGAGAATATAGTGAATAGACCTGATTCCTTTCAATCATCAAAATAATTTTAAAAATCACAATGTGTAGGAACTAATAAGTTATAATGATGTCGCATTTGACGGATTTGCAGATGTCCAGTGAATTACAATGTTTTTTATTTAGGCATTTTCTTTCCCCAGTGAGCTTTATTGTTATTATTGATATTTATCTATTTTCATTTCCATTATTTATTTATTAATTTTTACTTTTTACTTTTAAACGCTCAATTTCTTTGTTTGCCATAGAGGGCTTTGTCTGGACGGAGTTCTTGGGATTTGTCATCTTTTCTAAGATTGCGTGATGAAGAAACCTTCACCTCTTCATATGTGTGGTATACTCCGTAGTCGAAATCAGCGTTGGTTCGGACATCGTCATCGGAGCGGGCCTGCGAGTCGATAAGATTCTGGACATCATCGATCATGACAGAGTATTTGATTTGTTTGGCATCCAGGATTTCCTTGAGGTCGTCTTGGAATCGAGGTTGGACAAGGATATCGGTAGGGTGCTCGGTAGAACGGGGATTAGCCCAGAAAGAAATCTAATGTAAAGGAAAGATTTTTTTATCAATGATTAAGAGCATATTAGTGCTTCCACACTAAAAAAAAAGGTTTTCTCGATCAGTTTAAGCAATATAAAATCTTCAATAAATTGGACATTGCCACCAACCAATTTTGTTCGCATTGCGATCACGATTAAAAATAAGCATTCGGATTCGTATTTGGGCGCTTGACATACATGAAATTAGAATCTCGGCAACCAAGTTGCAGATTGTTCCAATCGATTTGACATTATAAGCAATCTTATTCGCCAAGCGTAATTTAAATTCGTCGATTCGTACTACTTCCGTATATCTTAAATTGACTGCGCGAATTTTTAATTTCACGCTCATGAGGGAAATTAATTACCTATAAACAGTTTTGATCGCTTAAAAACGAACTTAAATGCTAAAAAAACGAAATCACTTGCTGTCTAAATTGAATGACCGATAACCTCGATTTTTAAAAAAAATGTATACTTTAAGTTGCATAAGCATTAATGAATTGGGTTGTATAGAGTTTAGAATTGACCGGGAAAATTTATATTACACTGTGGTTAATTGGGTGATTGGCACCTGTTTTCTCCCTTAGATTCATTGACAGATTATTTTGTTGGATCTTTGTATATCATTTTTTTGATTGCATAATGCACGATGTGAATGAATTATTTCTGGTAACACTGTCATAATTATAATATGTTTGCACCCTGAGCAATATTACATGTAGTTTGTAAATCTAGCACGGAAAGACATGAAAGACATTCGCTTTCCCACAATCTCTCCACAAATTTCATGACTTCGTCGGTGGCGGATTCAGGCGGGGCATTGGGGACGTGCGCCCCTTATAATTTGAAAACCACTCATTGACTGCACATGTTACACTACCCCCTTTACCAGAACCATATCCCTTCTTGTAAAAGTGATCCTATCACTTCACGTATCCCAAACCTAAAACTCCGAAATACAAAATTAAAACAATTAAATTAAAAGATAGACCAAGACTCTAACCTGGGGCCTCTGATTGTCAAGTGAAAGCGCTATGCAATAAACCAGGGCCCGTATTCAATTAATGTTGGACTTAATAACCATAAAATTTAAGCATTAAAAAAAAAGAGAAAAAAAAATCTTTTTGCTAAAATTAATCTTTGTTTTGATTTAAGAATTATGTCTAAGACAGATAGACATAACTTCTAAGATTTGGGCTAATTCAAAAGTCTTAAATGGAGTTGCGCCTAAAAATAAGGAAATATAATTTTATCATAACTTTAAGTGTATTCCCTGGTGGCTTAAATTGGATGTTGATTACATGGCAAGCTCATTTGACACGACAAATTAAATATGAGAATATTAATAAAAGTCAGACTTTTGCCTAAATGCTTTGTGAGCTCAAACAAAGTGCTTAACGCGTTTGGAATAAAGGCTAAGATTTTCTTTCCTGGACAAAATCTTAGAAAAAATACTTAGACTTAAGAAAAAATTACTTATTAAGTAATTTGTCTTAAGTCTAAGCAGTGCTTAATCCCTTTTTAGGCAATCCCTTTTTAGGCAATCAAGGGCTTAGTCAGGCGATATTGATCATGTGCGCATGCGCCAAGGATGAAAAAGGTTTCGGGAAAAAAATCTGTTCACCTTTCCTTCTAGCTCCGTCTCCAACGAATGAAGAAAGTCAAGCTGAAGATCATCACGAGGTTCAACACGAAGTGCCTGGTATCTAGGAATCATGTAAAAAAGGAATTATAAATAAAAGTCAATCCAATATGGAATAAGCATAGAAAATATATATATAAACGAAAGCAATGTTAGTCCATACAGAACATACCCACCAAGTGCGTAACCTTTTGTTTTGGTATCCATTCCTTGCAACTGGTGTTTGATTTTTCAGTTAAACATATAACAAAAGAAATACAAAAGAAATAAATTTTTCTTGATTTGTACTTTTTTTCAATTTACCGATGTAACTTTTTCTTCAAATATTTTTACATACGATTTACTATGTATTTCTTTTATATTCTTTCTGGATTTGATATTCATATTAATATAATAATTACTCATGTTAGTACAAACATGACAAAACATAGAATGATTGTTGCGTTTATGGTTCCAGTTCAGGTAAGTAAATAATAATGATGTCACGCACTTCTTACATAAAAGTGCAGCCTCATGTATTTTTTTTTTTCTAATAGCATTTACTTCTCTTCTTTCAATTCGATTTTGAATATTATTGTGAGTCGGTTTTGACAGTTCGTGTTGTAACATTTCATCCTATATTATCTTTGTCGATGGGCTATAATGAATAGGTGAAATTGAATATTGTACGTTGAAATGAAATGAAAGGCGCTCAAAAAGAAGTGAATTTTTATTATAAAATGGAGTTAGAGGGACAACCCTTTTTGAATGAAAACAATTACTGTTTCACTCAGAAAAGAAAAACATCATCAGAAATGAAATCTGGGTTGATTTTATCAGCGTATAACTTCAGAGTAAGAGTGTATGGAAAGTGTTATGACCATGGTAAAATAAAGTATAGGGTTTATTTAAAGTAAATTTAGAATATTCTTTTAAACGACTGACTTAAGATCAGATATATTGTATATTTAATAAAATTGAAAGGGGGAGATAGTAGAATTGTACTGCAATTTTGCTTTAATACGCATTTACTTATTATGATGATATTGTTATATTATGCAATAATGTTAGACAATTGTAAAGGTTTTAACATTGTAATTCGTTGCATTATCAATTTAAAAAAATGCTGTCATTAAAAATATAAATATTTAAACCAAAAGCAACTCGAATGAAGAACATTTTAAAAACATTGTTATTATTAATAAATATGAATTGTATTTAAAAAAATAAATGTATAAGTAAAATCCTAGTTAGAGCAATTGTTTTATGTATGCGAGGTGGTTCGAGTTAATAAATACCCTTACCTTATACATTAAAGCCCAAGTATAGTTGTGGTAGAAGAAATTGCATTTTTTAAAAACTTACTCAACTTGTCCTCATATTGTTCCAATGACATATCAATACATGGGTAAGCGATATAACCATGTACCATGCACGTCTTTAAATGATATGTTATAGTTAGCATAAACATGGGGAGATATTCAACCAAATGAGGGCATACTTCCTTCACTCTCACCCCAGAACTCTGGGCATGCCACACCACTGCTGGCTGGTATAGCGTGGGTGAATTCTGTGTGTATCAGTCTGTGTATCAATAGCATATACTTGGCACACAAACCACTGCACGTTGCACTCTCCTCGGTGTGATTCTGTTTAGGCATGGCCCATCAAGAGATCCATTTACACAGTTTTGTTGCTAAATTCAGGTCTTAGAGTGGATTTTGTAAATAAATCATTTTGTACACAATGGTTTTATTGAGGTATTAATTCATATTATTATGCTATGGAAGTAAAACAAAAAATCTGTTCTCCCAAAACTATAGATGAGCTCTAAGGTTTACTAATGCTTAGGATAGACTTACCCGTCATACCGTGCAGCTGATGCCGCAGCAATGAGAGCAACGAGAATGAAAAACTTCATCTTGGAGAACCTATCCTTCATACGAATAAAGATTCGAATCTTTCTGATTGAATCCCAAATTCTATTTTATACCATCTCGTTTGGAAATGCTATCTCCATTCAAGGAGGATTAGAATAGTGTTGCTTGTTTTTAGTATAATCCTAATAGGATTAAAAATCCACAAGGTAAATGCGTCCACAAACAATCTTATTATTTATAGAATAGTTGAATTTATTTTCAAGTGATTATCCTGATAAACTATATTTCTGCCTCGTTCAATTTGACTCAATACACAGGATTGCAATTATTTAGAATGTTCATCAACTGGCTTATTGATTCAAGCGTCTGCGTATATCAAACGACTGACAAGCCGAAGAGGACCACGGTACTTATTTTCTCTTTCAGAAAGGAAAAAAAAAGAAAGACATTTGAATTTCGTTGCAAACTAAATTTTATAATTTGTCATTACATTTTTTTCTTATAAATCATTTTTCAATTAAGGGAAGGCATATACATAATCACTTTATTTAAAAAAAAATCTTCAAGGCAACAGGAATTACATTTATCAAATTATATAACAATGAAACCAATGAAAATGCACACTAACGAATAATGGGCAAGGTATGGGTGGAGTCATGAACGGTAGTTATAATTAAGGTTCTGATTCTGATCCAGAGACCTACATTTCCTAAGCAACGCTTTAATCTACTTTTGCCTTTCTTCATCGAGTGAAAATAAAGTTAGTTTGGCCAACCCAGTTAAATTAGGTGGAAGCACCGTGCAAGTCAAGCACAATCAAATTTTGAGTCGACTGGTGAAATCCCCATAGGGTAACACAAAAGTGAAATGTTTTACCAACGAAATATTTATTTATTCATTCCAACTCATGGGCGGAACACCCTTTTCAGCTGTAAGCTGGTCTTGTAAGGGGTCCAAAGTAACAGATATGCTAACAAAATGTCCAATCATTGTGAGGTTGACTTGTTTGAAGCATGCACAATTCATCAGGGGTTTCATGATATGTTTTGGTAGAGTCATCCTCGTTTGTGTGTACCCTTTTTTTATTTTGATCTATGCGCACATGACTGAGTAGCAATTTTAGGAAAACTGCAAAATCTCAGTTGTACCAAGTGAATGGATAAAGATTAAAATGGATGCTGAAAGAACAAGGTTCCACACATACACTCACCACAATCATACACAACAACACACACCTATCCTCAATCACACACATACACATACGCCCATCATCACACACGCACTATCACTGAATGTTTGGGACGCAGCCGCAATAATTCCATAGCAAATGTTTGTGAGTGGGAGTGAGTGTGTGTGTATTTGTGTGTGGGTGTGTTTGGTGAGGGTTTTGTGTGCGTATGTGTGTGGATGTGTCCACGAGTCTCTAGCCATGCTAGTGCTCTCTACACTCAGTTCGCGGGCCTGGGATTGTTGACAACTGAAGCTCTTTAATGTATCGCCACGATTCGTAGAATGTCAGATTCATAACCTGCCAAACTTGAGACCATCTTTAAAGTACTGTACAACTGCGTGCAATATGAGTTAGTGCGAAGACAATCGCATATTTTTTTTTTTTTTTTCTTTTAACTTTATATTGAAATTTAGGTAATATTTAAGGTGTGCAGACATAGGGAAAACCATAAATACGATAGGCAAACGTGTAACCGGCGCATGAGAGAGAGAGAGAGGGTCAACTTTTTCCCTTCTTTAGAAGGTTCAAGAGTTTATTGTCGGTAGGCCCTAATCATCTATGAACACTTTACGGAATAACGGAATGAAAACCCATTCTGCTGGTAAAGATTTAATACCACTATGATGTCGATGTTTTTTCTTTAATTACAACCAGGAAATAAATAAAGTCAAAATAATTTACGTTTATTGCGGTTGTTTGATTTATATTTTAAAAAATGCCTCGATCGGTCCTTGAAACTAGGCCTGGGACAAATAATGGAATAAAAACCTGTTATACTGGTAGAGATTGAGTATCAATGTGTTGTCATTAAATTTGTGACAGTCCTATTTTTGTAATTGCAATCAGAGAAACAAAGTAAAAAAAAAAAATGATTTACGTTTATTGTTAGTTGTTGTATATTTATTTAAAAGAAGTGCTTCCAGAGAAACAGAGTCAAAAATGATTTACGTTTATTGTCAGTTGTTGTATATTCATTTACAATAAGTGCCTCTTCTGCATTTGTTATAATAATGTATAAAACAAAAAAATAAAAAGAATACAAGTGAAAAAACGTTTTGCTGGTACAGATTCAATATCACTGTGCTCTCACGCAATATTTCTCTTTTTAGAAGCGAACAACCAAAGTCAAAAGCAGTTTAAACGTACAATTGCAAGAGAAACCCCTAAAAAGGGTAATCATTCGCACTACAGACATTTAACCGAATGTTCTACAATTTCCTAAAGTAGCAACAAAGTTTTCTCAAAATGGCTGGGTTTACGAGCGCCTTTGTCTTGTTTGTAGAGCTGATTATTTTAATTGTTTGGTCTGGTCAACTCCATTTTGCAGCTGCAACTGGTGAGCTATGCATATTGATTAATTTCATTTCTTTAACATTTCTGCTCTTTGCTGGTATTGTTATCTACATCGAAAGATAAAACTTTAGCTGAGTAATTATAGAATAATTCATCGAAGCTATTATTACAGAACCAAACAATAATGTCAGGCGATGTTAACAGAAAATAATATACTGGTCCTAAGTTATGGTCTGACCTCCCCAAAACAATAATTGAATCAACCTCTTTGCATACTTTTAAATGTAAGCTAAAATGGCATTTATTAAAGGGTTACAAAACACAGGGCCTGCGGAAAATGACACATGAGCAATTGTTTTTATAGTCCCATAAACATGTATGGGCATCTCAATATTAATGTATGTTTATAATGCAGTGCCGACATGCTGTCGTCATTCTACAAAAAATTACGACATCATCTCGGTACCCCTCACTTTTTCCATTTGTGTATACCATTATTAATGTATGATTATAATGTAGTGCCGAGATGATGTCATCATTACACATCAAAATAATGATTACATCATCCCGGTACGCCTCACTATTACCATTGCGTACAGATAGGTAGTTCAATGTAAAAATATATATATATATATATATATATATATATATATATATATATATATATATATATATATATATATATATATATATATATATATATATATATATATATATATATATATATATATATATATATATATATATATATATATATATATATATATATATGTAAAATGCAGTGCCGAGATGCTGTCGTCATTTTACAACAAATTACGACATCATCTCGGTACTCCTCACTTTCTCCATTGCGTATAATATTATTAATGTATGATTATAATGTAGTGCCGAGATGATGTCGTCATTACACATCGAAAATGATGACATCATCCCGGTAAACCTCACTATTACCATTGCGTACAGATAGATAATTCAATGTAAAAAAAAAAAAAAATGATATGTTAATGCACATTCTTCAGTTACTCCTATTTATATATCTTTGTATTTATTTATTTCTTTATGTATTCTTATACATCATCTTCACAAAGGAGCCTATAATGTAACAAGCTTAGCTTTTAACTTAGGCTCCTCCATATTTCTTTCTTTCTTATGCTACTGATGTCATTCGTTTTATGATTTATCAAATAATTGTTATTATTATTATTGTTTGATTGGAATATGTAAATAAACTGAACTGAACTGAACTGAACTGAAAAGGTAAAATGGCAAGAATGGGAATATATTAAGGCTGATAGCAGCCTCAATCACCTGCTACACTTAAGCGACTTTTCCTTTTACTATTGAAGTTAATAGACATAGAGGGATATTCCTTGTGGTTATGATTCACCTTGTGTACCATAATATGCCTATTGGAAAATTGTCTGAGATGTTACTTAAGTTCTTCAGCCATTTATTAGCTTATCTACTACATTAATGTGACAGACCATGGATAGAGGAAACAATACACTAAATTTAAAAAAAAAAAAAAAAAAAAAAAAAGGAGGGGCAATTTTTTTGTACCATTCATCCGGGTGAAAAAAAAAACTTTAACCCTTCTCGAAGTCATAAACCTACACACCCAGTATACGGGTCAACCAGAGCCCTTGACCCATAATCCGGGTCGATTGTAGCTTTGTTGACCCAGCATCCAAATTGCTCAGAGCATTTGAACTGGAATCTGTGCCCATACGTAGGAAACATTTTCCTGGTAAAAAAAACCTTTGACTCGGAATCTAAGTCCATTGGGGCCATACACTTTCCAGTCAATTTAAAGATGCACGTTCCTCATAGTGTAGAGGGAGTTCAAAATACGTACGCGGTAACGAACATTGCAAGCTGCCCATTCATACCAACGATGTGCGACTCTTACGCAGTGGTCCAAAAACCGAAAGCTAGAACGCCCGAACGATTGCCGAAGTCATGAGCCAATTTGTTATCGGCATTGATTCGACTGCTCGCATGCTCGGATGCATGAGAGAGTTGTGCAAGCGAGAAGGTAGCGATGCATATACATCTCAAGATCCGAACATTGATACAGTGCTCTATACACACACACACACACACACACACACACACACACACACGCTTGTACTGCAGCGCGATCGCGATTGGCTGGCTTGTGTTTGCATAAAACTGTATGCAAATTAAGCCATGCTCTTCGCAAATATTCGTGGAACAATGGCGACTTGCACACAAATCGCATCTTCAGCCTCGTTTTAGCCTAGCGATGCTCGGGCAGGACCGCCTTTAACTGGGAGAGAAGAGTCACTAACCGGATCGATTGGAGCCTTTAAAATCAATTCAGTTCAGTTTCTTCATTTCATCATAAAAAATATTTACATTACAAAATAAGCATCATACATATAAACATATAACAAATCATTTACAAACATGATATAAGTGTATATTATATGTACAAATTAAAATTCATTAAAAATGAAATATGAGAACCTTTGACTGGGAATCAGGGTCCATCACATTCTTTGATCCGGATTTTTAGGCCAATCAGAGCCATTGATCTGAAATCCGGATCAAATTGACGCGAAAGGTGTATGGACCCACAGTTCGGGTCACAAATTTGACCCTCCATTTGTTTAAGTGCACGATTGTTGTATTTATTGTTCATGTTGTTAGCGTGAAATTTGCATCATTTAATAATGATAGCCTGTTTAAGGCGCCTAGTTTCTCCATTCAAAAGGCGTCAATTTCCAGCGGCTTCCTGGTCCACCCCGGGAAACAGCCATATTTCAGCTTTTAACGTGTTTAAGCCATATTAAGATTTCAAGATTCTATTCAAACGCCGATAAATCGGCGTTCGGAACAAACGACGCGGGAAACTGACACCTTTTTATTGGAGAAGGCGCCTAAAAGAGGACTAGGGCAACCCCCGGGTAGCTTGTCTACTGGTTTTAGTTTATGGTTTGTTTAGCTAGAGCTTGTGCGAGCAGCAACTAAAAATCAAATAAACATTAAACAAAAAAGAAAGAATAATGACAACAAAAGAATGACACTGTACATCAGCAGCTTTACATCGTCTCTGGCTTAATTACTTTGCCCCGAATGAGGTGACCATGGTTACCCAACACAAGCTCCGGTGACAATTTATCCGCTGGAAAATGATCCGTAAAAGTACAAAATGACAGTTTCTCATTCTATGTTTGCTCCTCTGAAAATTTCTCCCACAAACATTGCCCTATCATATCCTACGAAAAATGTTGAACCTTCGATTTTTTTTTTATTATTTTGTTATTTTCTTCGCTTGTTGGATTTTTGTTTTGTTTTTGAAAATCTCTTTCTGGTTTGACGACTGGGTACACTGATAGAAAAAAAAAAAGAAAAAAGGGTATTTTAAAATCTTAAACAACTACTTGTTAACCGGAGATTCGCACATCGTTGTTTAAAAATGAAACAACTGGTAGTTGTTTAAAGTTTTAACACTCTTGTTGTTTAGAAGATCAAACATACAGTTGTTTAATCGTATTATTAAACATCATAGCTGTTTAAAGCAAGATGTTTAAAATATTAAAATTATTGTTGAAGTTTTAAACAACAGTTGTGTAAGGGTTATCTTAAACAACGATCTTAAGTTGTTTAAATTCTAAACATATATTTTTAAAAAATTCTCTCATATCTCTTTTTTTTTTTTTTATTGCATGAAGTCTAGGCCTAGCCAAAATAACAAATGGACGTTTTAAAAACGTTTTATAAACGTTCCAAGTTGGTTTTTAGGACGTTTTGTGAAAAATGGACGTCAAAATACACTGTGTATTTTTTTTGTATGGGGAAGGGGGTTAGAACAAATCACTGGGCAGTGTGTTTCTGAGTAGGATAGGGATAATAGTTTATTATGAACGAAAAATTGGGTCTTTAAAATCTGAAACAAATTGAAAGGAGGGGGGGGGGGAATATTGATAAATTTTCATGCCCCCTTCGGCCCCCAAATAAAATAAATATAGCAAAATTTGGGTGGGTCGAGATTCATGAACGCAAGGATTCACTGCCATGTTGCAATTTAAGTCAAATGATAAGTTTACAGACGTGAATATTGGAGGGATAAACAGGTTCCCGCCCCTTTAAAAAAAGCCCCCCCCCCCTCAAAAAAAAATAAATAAATAGAACTAAAAAATTTGTATGACAGGCCTTTTTTTTCCATCCCACGGGAAATGTTTCATTGAAATTTTCTTCTTAAACTAAATAGGGTGTTTTGTATATTGGTATCAGACAGTCACATATCCAGTGAAAAAGGGGCCCGCCCCTTAAACACAAAAAATAGAGAAAAAAAGTGCCCTGAAATGGGTATAACACTGCCACCCCACATGTATATTCAAAAAGGTTTCAGTGCAGTGCTACAACAGGGTAAATGACCTGTTCTTATAAATTATGTCCGACAGGCGCAGATCCAGGGGGATCCGCGCATCGTTACGTAAAGTTTTGGCCTATTTTTTATGGTTTTGACATTTGCCTCTGTGTGCGTCCGTTCACTCTCACCGGTTCGTGAGTTCGGTTTTGTTTACATATTGGTCACAGGCGAGTGGTCTCGCTGCTCGATGGATTGCAAAACGGTTCTTTCTATTAGCTAAATAGGGGTTTCAGCTTTTCCACAGTTTTAATCCCCTCCGATCACTTATACTCATGGAACTTGCTCTTGCATCCATCTCTTCTAATAAGTTTTCAGATTACCACTTTTTAAGTTCTAAATGTTTATCATGTACTGTATATATATCTTACCTACAACTTCACACTTCCCCCTCCTCTCTGTCTCTCATTGTCTACTTACATTTTCACTTTAAAAACACTCTCACTTCTTCTCCATCTGATATCTCTTGATATTGAATACACAAATATTGATACTGCACTACCATTTATGCAAGTTTAAAAGTCACATTTATTAACATGACGTTTGATTTAAGTACCACCAATAATTGTACACAAAACAAATATGTAGAAAATAGGTATGAACTACATGTATGATTTTCTATTAAAAAATAAATAGCCTGATCGATATATAAATGTTAATATCGGGTTGATTTGGGCGAGTTGTAAACTAGTAAAATCACAAATCATATCCCTTATATAGCAACTTTGTTGTCTGTACCTGCAACATACACGGGAGGATGAAATCCAAATCTTATTTTTAAAGGCCTACACCCACACATGCACAACCAAATACGTAGTTTTTGTTATTTCATTTAAGACAGGAAAGTTACCCCTCATCTTATTGATGTAAGTCAAAGAGGTGCTATTGTCTGAACAAATATAAATATGAAAGTCCTTGTGTTGACTACAAATTGTAAGCAATGCTCTTTTTATTGTCAACAATTCAATAGCATTGATATGTAGATGTTGAAGTTCAGGTGGCCAGAGGCCCCGAGGAAAAGAATCATCAAAATATCATACAGCCCTCATCCCAAGATGTTAGCACCCGTTCATATTGCTATGGAAATTGTGGGTCATGAATATGGGTTGAAAAGGAAGCCGGCTGATGGCAAATCCACCAATTCATGTAATCTTTTATGTTTGAACTTAAAGAAATAAGAGAATCGAACTACCCGGCGGAATTTTGAAGACCTATTGTCTTTGCGTTTTCAAAATATCTGAAATGCTGAAACATATGAAGCTTGCGAATTCTCGAACCTTTAAAGAGTCTAATTCAAAAGAGAATCACATTTGCGCATAACCAAATGCCAGTGTACGAGTTGACACCCCAATCCGTGAATGGTACGGGCGCGCTTTGTTTTGACATTTCTGATCGTTTTTGGTAGCATTTCGCAAATTAGTACAACTTTTTGAAAAAAAGTGTAGCGAGGTTACAAAGTCAATCAAATCGAGTTTTGTATCACATTATTATGTATTATCTCTTAATATATAAATCTTTTCGCCCCGAAGGCATACGGCTATTTGTTCTCAAGTTAGATCCCACAGAAGGTCACGATGTCCTTCAATTGAGGGGCATTTTTCATATACAACCAAGAAAAACATCAATGCGTATTAAACTATTTTTCAACAAAAAGTGCAGTGAGTTTATAATTTTTGTAGTATTTATATTGTCATAATACAAAACCTTGAAGTTTTAGGTTTCTAATGATACGCGCCCCATGGCAAAATATGAACAAAATACTTAGCCTATGTACTAAAGTGTTTTAAAAAGTCATAATTTCATAACAAAATGTATGTGTTATAGGAGCGCACGCACGCCCGCGCGTTAATTCTCTCAGGCAAATGTCCACAAGTTTACATTATGATTTTTTTTTCGTACAAAGATGCCCCAAACTCATGAAAAAATGCTGGTGGCACCCCTAAAAATATTCTGGGCCTATACATTCATCAATGTTACTTGCAAACCATATGAAATCAAGAGGATGATTTAATTTTTCTTTAAAAAAAAACACACATAAAAACAATATATGAATTGCCCCAAACAGGAATCCCCCATTTCATGAAATTTTTTTGATTTTTAGTGGAAGAATTACCTAAGTCCATGGTTTTAGTGGAAGAAGTACCTAAGTCCATAGTTTTAGTGGAAGAAGCACCTAAGTCCAAGATCCGGCTAATTGATTATCGGAGATCGATAAGCATAAAATTACAGAAATTTGCCACGTATGCGTCTCCTGCCTTGAATTTGAAATTCAAAAATATATGATGTGCAGGATAGTTTGAAATATTCAAACCCTTGGAGCTCAGAACTAGTATTTTGTGTCTTAAGTACTTCTTCCACTTAACTCTTGAATTCGAAAAATGTCTCATACTGGAACAAGTATGGGGTGTGGTGAGCTACCTACCAACATGTACCCATACTCGAACTCTGGTAATACTGAACAAAAATCGTATTCCAATCATTTCACATTCAGTTACAGAATATTTCTAGCTTTCTATAAACTTTTTACTGTGCAAAGAACATACATCGTTTTCCATCTTAATTTCAGGTAACACAACGAACAAACCGGAGGGTTTCTGCCAAACTGTCCTCTGTCCATCTCTTCAACCTGAAAATGGTAAGACAAGTGAAGATGTAATACTAACCAGTAAGACTTTTACTGCATTTACCTCCAATAACCATGTCCGCCTAGTATGCATAGTACTTTTTACCATTTTACTGTGTACATGATGGCAGTTCAATAAAGTAAATATCATAAAGATGAAATGCTTCAAAACACAAATAACCTAAACATTTTTTTTTCAACCATGAAAATTCATATATTATTTGGAAATCTGTAATCTACATTTTGAAACTGTTTTTAGCGTGAAGAAAAAGGTCTTTTGAGAAAACGTAGTAGGCAAGTCAACTCTTTTGCGACCTTGTCCGGTGTATTTCCAACAAATAATTTACCATGAATAAAATATAATTTGGATTAATTGTTTCCTTATTAATTCATTGCAAATTATTCGTCGGTAACACATGGAACAAAGTTGCAAGATAGAGTGAACCATACCCTAGTTACAATAACGAGCCTACTTTAGCATGTTCAGTAAAAAAAAAAAAAAACAGTGGTGGATCAAGACAGGTGCGCAGGGACCTCGTGTCCCGCTTTAATTTTCAAACCATTCATTTGCTGTACATGTTGAAATCGTAAAATTTCGGCGCGACCCCCCCCCCCATCCTGATATCCTGGATCCGCCACTGAACAAAACAAAAACAAAAACAAACAAAGCAAAAACAACCAAAAAAGCCAGAAGTAAAAACAATATTCAGGTGGTGGTGTCATGACTGACAAAATCTCGTACGATTGGTTATTTATATTTGGTTGATCCAGCGCATAATTATCATTGCCATTTTGAATAAAATATACAGTGCTTCATGTATACTGCAGTCTGCAGACAAGAAAATAATGGAACAAAGTTTACAAATAGTGCTTTGAGGGGTCCCACAAATGGTTTATCATTAACGGAAACCAATACCCAAGGAAATAATCATTTTTATAAGAAAGAGCACAATAAGAGGAGCAATTTAAAAAAAAGTTTCATCAAAATCGGTTATTTTGAGCTCAGAATGAAGTAAGTCATATTTTGAAAGAAAATGGGGAAAATCTGAAAATTTGTGTACAAAACCAATGGAGAGTTGTCCATAAAATCGGCCATTTTGAAGCCAATGTTGCTAGTTTGAGGATCCCCATAGAAGGTAAAACGAGACTTTTCAAACTTCCATAACTTTCTTATTTTATAACCAATTTTGATGAAACCTTTTTTTAATTGCTCCTCTTATTGTGCTCTTTCTTATAAAAATTAGTATTTCCTTGGGTATTGGTCCCCTTTAAGACGGTTGCACTCGAATTGCACAATATACATGTACATGATATACGGAAACTTCAACATTAATGTATTAATGATATACATAATTCAGAATAAAGAACAGTTGCATGTATTTCAAATAGAACGTAGATTTTGAGGTAAGTGTAGAGGAGAGTGGGGTAAGTTGAAACATTGTAATTTTCTTGAACGGCTATAAATATTTTTATGCAAACCAACTGCCATCCACCACAGACAGCATGCACACATGCTTCAAGCCTCATGAAGTTAGAAAGCAATGTTTGTTTTTCACCTTCTGAGTAAATTCTGTCACTTTAACAAATATTTTATTATCTCAGAGAAGATCATAAATCAAGTTGGCCAGTTTCTAGTTTTTAACAATATTAATTCTAAAGATACCATGCACAATGTTTCAACTTACCCCATACCTTGTTCCAACCAACCCCGTGTGTGGGGTAGTTGGAACACTTGACATGGTCTTGTTTTCCCAAGCCATCACTTAGTTTAAGAATTTTATAGGGTACATTTGTACAATACAGATATACACTCAAGCTGATTGTTTATGGTTTCTTGAAATAAATCTGCTTTTGTTTTACGGTCATTTTTTGTGAAAAATGTTCCATTATCCAAATAACCCCGCTCTCCCCCATGTTCTGTATAATTCATCTTAATTCATCCCATTGAAATCTGCAATTGAAATTTTAAAACAAAACTTTTTTTAAATTTAATATTGTTCAATTTCCATAAAATGGTCTGCCCCACCAAATGGACAAGTGTACCATAACAGTAGTTATGATGCCCTTTGATACATGTATATTACGGCACCTTTTTCCACATTTCGGATTCTTACATAATCATGATAATGGTTAAAATGTGTGGCTCTACTTTAACCAGTATCTGAGTATGCAATCCAAAATATTACATAAAATCTTAAAAATATTGAATTCAATTTGCAGGATCGATGTGTCAACGCATTCCACAGGACTGTACAACACGACCAATTAATAGTATGTATACGCATACAACCTTAGTTATTAATGACGTGGTCACAACTGGGCATACTTGCACGTAGCACCTCTCTACCGAGGATTTTGTAGAAATATTCTATGACGCAGGTCACCCAAACCCCTTGAGACAAACACAGCGCAAGAAAGACGCATACGAGGCCTTTTGCAATTATACCTTTCCTACAGCCGTAAAAGAAAATATGGGGATGTTTCATTCATGGCCAGAGTATTTTCGACCATTTTTATATATTCTGAAAGAGGAGACTTGTTCCTTTTCATTCCTTAGTGCAGTAGGATGACCAGACAATGTTTTTTTCTGAAAGAAATGGTGACAATGGAACAGAGCCCTTAAAATAAATTTTTGGGAGATGAGGACTTATCAGTGAATAAAATCATGAGATATGTTTTATATTTCTCCGAAAACTCTTAACAGATTTCGTTTATCATGTTTATGTACTTGCTTATCCATGAAAAATAGTGAAATGCATCGGGATTGTGGTGTTGGATAGTCAAATTTTGGATGATAAAACCACCAAAACAATTAAACAAAAGATAAAAATAAAATTTTACAAAATTGTTATTGACCCAAAAATGACCCTTATGGGATCGATGTCTTGTTTTTTTCTTCACAGAAGGTAGTTTATAAGTGTAGAAAACCTCCCTCCCAATTATTGTGCTCAAAACAATACTCCAAATTTTGATGTCCGAAACAAAGATGACCGGATACTTGTTTTGCCCCTTCTCTCGTGGGCCCGGGAGCCGTTGAGTTGCGCCAGAAGGACGTTGCTCTATCCCCTTCTTATTGAACGTCAAACAAAGAAGCAGCAACTAACATTTTTAACGTCTTTTGGTATGACGCGCCCGGGGATCGAACCCACGACCTCCCTATTATGAGTCTGACGCTCTATCTACTGAACCAACACATCGGTTGGAAACAAGCCTGTTCAAAAGTCACATGATTCTGATTAGGAGGGGGAGCTTACTGTTTTGTTTGGTATATTTACAGAAGAAAAACAAATTTGGCTCAGCTCATACGGAGCCAAAATACTTTTATACTGGTAACCCGAACTTTGTGCCGATCGAATGGCCATGAACATTTCTTTCCCCGAGCCCCTTAAATTATCGTTTTCTCCATGCTTACGATATCTCTTTTGTCCATAATTAGATGGTATGTATTCACATTCATTCAGATTCAGATTCAGATTCAGATTTATTTTATTGATCCTTTTAGGAAATTCATTTTGTCGGCATTACATTGAAACATTCAGATATAACACTAAATTGACAACTACAAAGATACAGACGGAACTAAAACAAACACAAGAATGGTACATAAAAATATGGCAACAAGTTTACAAGAAAATAGAACATATAACGTGAAAGTGAAATTCATATGAGGACGCGTATAAATAACTTTTATAAAGTGTTGTTAAATATAAATTATAGATTCATGATGTTGACAAAAGTACTTGTCAGGATAGATCAATATTTCAAATTTGAATTATTATGTGATCTTGATACAAAATACAAACTAATATAAATTAAATTAAACGGTATGACATATAATTATTATATCCAGATTATTTCAGCCATTATGAAAACATAGGTAACATACAGTGTTAAGTTGTTAAATCGGTCGTGATACTGATGATTGAATAGCAAAAAAAGGAACTACAGAGATGATAAAAAAGCGGAGTGGCAAGATATAGGCTAATTTACTTCGGTTGGATTTGATCATTGTATTTGCGGATCGAAAGCGGGACAAAAGAATTAAGGAAGCGAGAAGTTCGAGCCCTCATTGATCTGTACCGTTTACCTGATCTCATTAATGCGGCGGTCACAACTCCGTACCATCGACGTGCAACTCCCTACGATGGATTTCGTAGAAAATTCGTACAATGCATGTACGACGCGCAGGAAGTTTTTACAATACCCTTACTATAGAATTGCAGGAATCGCAGAAGTTGAATCAGGACCTGTGCGTGCATTGCACATACAACGCAGGCTACGTCGATGGCACGTGCCCCGTAGCCTACGACGAGTTATGACCGCCGCATAAGGTATAGCATGAATGAAGGGGGTGACTTGGGTTGTTCAAAATTTTTGAGACCTGATTCAGGATCGCATAAGTGCATTCGTTCATCAGATCTGTAACTTCTTTTGTCATCTTGCCAGCATGATTTGCTATTCTCTGCAATTTCCTTAAGTCCTCTTGTCTGCACCCTCCGTACCAGACCACACAACTGAAGAGCATTACACTTTCTATTATTGACTTATTATAGAATAGTCTCAAGATGGTTATATCGACATGAAAGGAATTCATTTTCCTGAGAAAGTACATACGTTGCTGTGCCTTAGCTTATGCAGACTGACATTGGTCTTTCCAGGACAGTTCATTATCGATTACTGTACCCAAGTATTTAAAATTCTTGACAACCTGTATATCGTTTCCCTTCAGTTTGATTGGATAAGCTTGATTCTTGTTTAAGCGAAAGTCAAATGTCATCTCAATTCGTTTTGGTTGTGTTTAATTCCAAGAAATTTACTTCACACCAATTCTCAAACAGTAATAACTCTTCTCGTGTAGTTTTACTCTTTGAATTCTTCCTGTCAGAAAATCATTAAACCAGAGTAACAGGGAGGGCTTTACATTCATAGCAGTAAGCTTATTCATCAAAAGATGGGGCTGAATTGTATTAGAAGCCGATGAAAAATCGACGAACGTGGTACGAACATAAGAACCCAAAGTATCAACATGTTGCGCAATCAAGTGAATTAACAAAATCACTGCATCGTTAAAAGACTCATGTGGTTGATAAGCGAATTGAAAAGGATCAATGTCAGGCAGTATCTGTGGGAGTAAGTACTTCTGAAGAACAAGGCGTTCAAAGCACTTCATCACTAGAGAGGTGAGACTTATTGGGCGGTAGTCATTAGGTTCAGAGGCTTGGGGTGTTTTGGCTGCCGGTATTATTGTTGATGATTTCCAGCATAATGGGACATGGTTTTGGTTTAACGATTCTTGAAATAATCTAACAAAGGGGGTGGCCAATTGCCGGGCACAAGTTTTGAGGACTTTCCCACAGATACCGTCTGGTCCCATAGATTTTCTTGGATTAGTGCGTTTGAAGTACGTAGCTACATCAGTATAATGGCATACAATAGGAGTATCATTTAAGTCTTTAAGAGTATTCACAATCCTACTACGTTCGGTATCAAAACATTTGTCATCGAGTCTTGCATAAAACATATTAAATTCGTTTGCCATATCATGAGCAGTTCTAGATTCAGGCACTGGAGGAGATTTCTGTTTCTTTTTGTACCCTGTCATCGCTGGCGAGCGGAAAATTTTGAGGTAAACAAAAGGTTTTTTTTTTTGTATCTATACACACAAAAAAGGGCCGATTTAGGGGGTTGCGCGCCGAATTTCCTTAGCAAATAATTATACAATTCCAGGCGAGCGCATAGCGCGAGCGGAAAATTTTGAGGTAAACGAGAGGTGTTTTTTTGTATCTATACACACAAAGAAGGGGCAAAAAATGGCCGATTTTGGGGGTTGCGCCGAATTACCTCAACAAATATACAAGGCTTGCATAATAAAAATAAGAAATTAAACAAACATGCCGTACCAGACGGGTTTATGTGCCAACTTTTTATTTCCTCTAAGCGAGCGCAAAGGGCGAGCTAAAAAAAAAAAAAAAAAAAAAAAAAAAAAAAAAAAAAAAAAAAAAAAAAAAAAAGAAGAAGCTATTTAGGGGCCTGAGCCCGATTTCGTATCCACAAAGGGGTTATTCTGCAAAAATATACCGAGATCTGCATAGGCCTACACCTCTAATACACCTCTGCAAATATTATTATATTAAAAATACAATTATACATTGTAAGTATGAATACAATTAAATTAGGGTAAATAGACTAATAGAAATAGAACTCTAGGAAGAAAAACAAAATAATTTTTTCTGGAAATAATAAAATAAGTATAGCCCTAGGCCTATAGATAATAAATAAATATATATAAGATAGAGAAATAATTAATCTAGATTTAATAATGATAATAATAAATAATTATAATATGCGAGCGCGAAGCGCGAGCGAAAATTTTTAGAGCTCCTGGGAAGAAAAAAGAGTGTGCCAAGCCATTTCAGCCTTTAAAAATACATATCACCCGGTGAAAAGTGGGGGAGATGATTGTACATGCATCCCCCCCCACCTTTTGAGTTGGGGGGGATGCATCCCCATCCCCCCCCACCCCCCCCCCCCCCCCGCTGCTACGCCCCTGCTCGTTCATCATATTATTTCAGATTCTTACCAATGATAGGTCCTGATACACTTGAAATTTTTCATAACGATTTATCGTCACGTGACGTCATCCAGACGCCATGTTGTAAAATCGCATTATCAATGATATCTCCTTAGTTAATAATCACAAATCAATCATATATAGTACATATTAACTTCAGATAACCCAACAACAGACCGTACCATCAAAGGTCATCTAAAGGTCACGACGTGAGCATACCGTGCGTCAAAATTTAAAAATGCTCAAAATCGCTTTTAGACTCATTAGAGTACCTTTATAAGAAATTTCCCCGCGTAATCCGTATGGGGAAATTTCCAAGTCAATAACCCAACTTGCCTTTGGATCTAGAGGTCCCGGGTTCGATTCCAGTTGTGTTCATCTCTTTCATTGCTCTTACCAATTTCAGTATGAAACATATCAATACATACCACCAATAATTGTACTTCCTACAATTATAATTTTCGAGTATGTTCATGAAATTGAAGAAGAAATCCCTATCAATTTGGTGAAATATGAAAGTGTCTTGTCCATGTTTTTCATTCATCTTCTATAATAAAAAAAAAAGTCAATACTCTTTAAAGGACTTGAAATCTAACAAGTTTCCTGAGGAATGATTTTACCAACATCGTCCTCGTTAATAAAGCAAATGAAATAAAGGAAGGTCACACATAGGCCTACCGTACATGTATTACGTTAATTAATTCTGTAGAGTTAAATATTAAACATATAAAGGTAAACATGTCTCACCATTAATTATTATTTGAAATTTTGATAGAAATTATCAATTTTGTTATATGTTCCAGATCTAAATTTACATATATGGACCATTCTTGGTCACATGTGTGACCGAAATTATGCAAAATCTTGACTAATTGGCTATAAATCTAACAATGTTAAAGATATACTGATTTAATGTTTATATTATGCTAACATACAGTATTTTGTTGGCTATCATTTGGAAATATTTTTTGATATTTACAATATGCATGTTCAAGGTCAGAGGTCAAAAGAAGTAGGTCACGTGTGTGACTTCACAGAACGGCATGATTTTTAAATTTCAATTTCATTTTGAAATTCCTGTGAGTTTTAAAATGATGAAATGTTCGTATTGCTGTGAGATATACATTATGGACCTGCCAACCATAAAATACCACTGGATAGGAGTCATCTCTGAAATTTCATTTTTTATCTTTTATTTTATATCGTGATGTCGGGTCACGTGTGTGACATTTTAGTGGGTCACGTGTGTGACCTATGGCAAATTGTACAGAAAAATGAATATATTATGTATTATGCAATAAATATACATTTTGAGCAATTACTATATCCGCTGTGGTAAAACTTTTATGAACTCAACCCTAATCAGTCACTGGGGTGTTTTGGTAGCTGTCAAGACTGGGGTGGGGAGGGGAGGGAGGGGGGCCATGATGCCCCCTATAAGATCTCGGCTGTTGATCGCGCGACCGCGCTGAAAATTTGCATGATGGTAGTGTGCGATGCAAACTACACGAAAGCATTGTTAGTTTTCCCGAAATAATATTTATTTATTTTATATGAATTGATTATGCTAATTTATGCATTGCATGAAGTCATATTTTTTGTTCTAATTGACAAACTAAAGCTTCTGGAATGCTAATATTTTGGTTTGCATAATCCTTATAGGATTCCTAACAATTGTATTTGGAAAAAAAATATTGGTATCGAAATAAATTCCTTATGTATTTCATTGTTTTATGAATTTCTTATGTATTTCTTTGTTTTTTCTACCTTTTGTTTTTCTTTGTTTTTTGCAAAGATTATTGCAGAACCATTTTGGAGCATAATAATGCTAAAATAAATTAATTTCAACCAATGAAAGTGAAAATAATCAGACCTTTATGACCGCCCCCACCCAGCGGGTCACCGTGTGTGGACTGTTTTTTTGCTAATAATAATCAAATTAAAACTTGTCATGGATTCATATTTGTAAGATGCAAGGTACATTAAATCTACCTTTGGAGAAAAAATAATAATAATAATACCAGAGCCACGGTTAAGGCGGGACAAAACTTTTTGTGTTTTCTGGTCACGTGTGTGACATTTGAGGGCAATTAATTTTTCTGGGTTGATATATCTTAAAACAATCAGGTTAACAACATTATTTTGGGGCTTAGATTAAAAGGAATAAGAGTTAAATAATAATATAATGACAGTAATCCAAGTAAGGAAGTCAGAATATCCATTCCAGTCAGGGTTTTAAAAATGATATTTATGTACCGTTTTTCCATCTATATTATCCTTTATGTTATAATTATGCAAATGAGCATGAACAATTGCAAAAAATCATGAAAAACAATTATTCATGAAACTTCAGACATTGCTCTATTTGAATATGCAGCTTAAAATTAAAAAAGCAAAAACTTTTTTTGTCCCAAAAAGTCACTTTTCGGAGAAATAGAATATAATTGCACCTCTCAAGGGAACTCCACTTTGAAATGCCTGAAAGTATACACCGATTAATATCTTTGTAGTCATTCGCGAAAATTATATGTTGTTAGAATGCTTCATATGTATTTATTATTTTGAATTAAATCTTGACAACAATCAATAGAAGCATACACGACATTGAACAAGCATGAAACACATTTCAATATAATACATATTATTTTGGGTATTTAGTTTTCAGATTTATCATGTATGTCATGCAAGTGACAATGTTATTGTACGGTAATGCGCTATAATACTGTAAATTATTATTATTATTATTATTATTATTATTATTATTATTATTATTATATTATTATTATATTATTATTATTATTATTATATTATATTATTTATTATTATTATTATATTTATTATTATTATTATTAACTATATTTGTAGTTCTTTGAAATATGATCATGTAATTGTTCATATTGATTGTTTTCATTTACCATATTGGAATTGTATCACAAAATATGTTAATGAAAAAAAAAATCTCTTTTTAATTTGGATATTTAATCCTGATTTGAAAGCATTCCAAAGACCGACTTTTTTTATTCACACTGAGGCTATGTTCCCACCAAATATATCGGGTGCAAGATCGTTCAGGTATATACAGTGCGTCCCAGAATAAAGTAAACCCAATTTTGAGAGCCTCATATAAAAATTGTGTACCTTGTGTGACCTTCATATTTATTTCATAATAAAGAGTTACCCATATCCTCTTCAATGATACCAAACTACTTGTGCTGTGACGGATGACTGAGCACTTGGAATTTTGAAAACAAGCGTAAAAGTTCCGATGTACCATTGTTTAAAAAAAAAAAAAAAAAGCAGCCCCCGCATTTCAATAGATCAAGTAATTATTTGTGCCTAATGAATGGACTCAGGAAGGCTGACCTCAAAGAATGAATGAATAATCAGACAGCCAGGGTTGTTTCTGAAATAACTTGGTACAGGGGAACTTTTACGCTTGTTTTTTAAATCCCAAGTGCTTAGTCAACCATCACAGCACAGGTATGATTTTGGTATCACTTTATAGAATATGCGTTACTCTTTGTCATTAATTTTTTTTACCGATATCACTTTTACTTCAACCCCTCCCCTAGACAAGAGATCAAAGCCTGTGACCTTAAAATCTCAATTTAACGTATAGAACAAAAACAGGCCTACACTTTAAGATGTTTTTTTTTGCGGGGGTAGGACGGAGGGGGCCGTGGTCAGCTTTGTAAAAAAAAAGCCCCCAAAATTAGAAAAATTGCAGAAATGGGCATTGTGGGGGTTGACAAAACTTATTTTATTTATCATCCCCGCGAATGGTTGGGGAACGTCGAAGATATGCCGTGAGTTCCAAAAAGTGAAAACGGGGACAAATTATTTCAAGAAAATAAAGCTGTAGAGCAAAAAGATGTTGCTGGAGCACACAATAAATATCCAACCTTTAAGAGCGACAGTGTATTTTCATTCTATGAATGGGTAATTCTTGCCACTTCAGTTCTCTAAACATATCAAGTGTGCATGTGAGTTCATAGATGTGCATCAATCATTCTGACCATTCTATTGTGTAACTTTAATAACCTATCGAGATTTTTCGATGAGGCATTTGACAACGCAACATCGCATTAATCTAGAAGGGACATGGTCAAGGAAGAGCATATCATCTTCAAAATTTCATTTGAAGATCGCCTTAATAACCCTATTCTTTAAGAAACCTTACTGGTAACATAATCAATGTGCTCTTACCATAATAATTGCTCATCAACAATAATACCAAGATATTTAAATGTCTTGACTCTTTCGATGTGCTTATTGGAGAGGATTAACTGTAAATTTGAAAATTTTCATAGTCTTTGACGAGTGCCTATAACATCAATTTCATTGTTATTGTAGAAGGCAGGGTCTCAGGGAGAGCATCGAGTATTTCAATATACTGTATTCTTATTCATTTGTTCTTTTTATTTATCTATCTACTTATATTCATTTATCCTTCCTGTAGAAGGTAAGGTCTTACTCAATTAATATGTCTAAGTTCTAATTAAGTGTATTTCGTGGTTGTATTACTTACACTGTCCGTCGTAAAGGTGGAATATTTTTTTGCCGCTGTAGCGACATTATTTTGCTCCGGCTTTAATTTCTCGAATATGTTTGTCCCTGCTTTTGATTTTTGAGACCCTGAATATATTTTGAACATTCCCCAACCCTTCAAGGAGATTTTTTTTTTTTCCAAAAAAGTTTTGTCAACCCCCTTGATGCCCATTTTTGTCATTTTTTTTTTCTCATGTTGGGGCCCCTTTTTTGTTTACGCGGCCGATCAAGCCCCCTTCAGTCCTACCCCAGGAAATGCGTCTGAGGTGTAATGTTTATATTGATTTTTAAGTTAAATCTAGATTTATGGGGAAAGGCTTGGGTCTCTTGTCTAGGGGAGGGGTTGAAATTAAAAGTGTGATTGGTAAAAATTCGGAATATTTTCATGGCGGCCATTTTGGAATTCAAGATGGCTGCCGACCAAGTGATCGGATCGTTTGGGGCCGGCAATATTTGAATTCAGGATATCAAAATCAATTAGAACTCAAGTTAGGGATACTCAATGATTTTCATGGCGGCCATCTTGGAATTCAAGATGGCGGCCGATTGAGTGGTCAGATTGATGGGGGCCGGCAATATTTGAATTCAGAGTGTCAAAATACCACTGTGTACCAAATTTCAGTGCCACATGTCAATTAGAATTCAAGTTAGTCATATCAATGTTGTTCATGGCGGCCATCTTGGAATTCAAAATGGCGGCCGATTGAGTGGTCGGATCGTTGGGGGCCTCACATGCCAAATTTCACACTTTCTGCCGGAAGTGAACATCTATGGTCCTTATCTTACAGACTATACTGTTTCTTCCCGCACATGACATTTAATCTTTTCTATTCCACTTTTAAGATCAAATTGGCGCTCCTATGTTTCAGGTCAATTTGGCGCCCCTTAAGTTTAAGATTAATTCGGCATCCCACCCTTGGCAATAGAGCCTTTTCAAGTGCTGCCCCAACACTCTAAAACCAACTACCCTCATCACTACGTAACCAGCTATCCTTTAAAAATTTAAGCAAGAAATCAAATCCTTCCTTTTCTCTCCGCAACTTAGTAATTAATGTTAATTGAATTGTCATAAGTATTATGCCGGACCCCCCCCCCCCGCGAATGCTCATCTTAATTCCATTTGCTAAATTCATTGGCCCAATTCTGACCCGAAGACTGAGTTCGTAAGAGTTTGCAAGTTCAAACTTATTTTTTATCCTTTTGTCTGATGCAGTAAACATTAGACAAAATGATCGCACAATAGCTTCGCACGAACTTGCAACTCATACAAACTATTGGTGGTATCTCACTTCGCGTAGACGTCTCCGCGACGGAAAAGAAAATATCGTCTACTTTTTAGAAACTTCTCCGAGACGTCTCCGCGACAAAATTCAAAACTGTCTCAAAACCGTCTCAAAGTAGTCCCAAATCCGTCCCAAAGTAGTTTCCGCGAAGTGCATGAGATACCGCCATAAGTATTCCCTCCAATACGTGCCTGTATCTTTTGAATGAATTGCATTTTATCTTGTAACAGGTATCATCATGATAATCAGATCACAATCATCGAAGAAGGGACTTTTGCGGGATTAACAAGTTTATGGTACCTGTAAGTATATGGTGGTATGTGACTTCGCGGAAGCTACTTTGAGACGGATTTGGGACTACTATGAGACGGTTTGGAAACGGCTTGGAGGCGGTTTTGAAACTTGTCGCGGAGACGTCTCAGAGACCCCGTGACTTGTGGAATATTTATCATTTGGTATAGATTTGTCACGAAGACGTCTCGGAGACGTCCCCTGAGTTACGGAGACGGACTTGGGAATAATATGAGACCGTTTTGAAGAAAAAAAATAAGTATCACGAAGTGAGATACGCCAATAGTTTACATCTTTGTAATATACTTAGGGCATGTTATCACAATATTTAACAAACTCAAGCACAATATATCGATTAAAATGTACAAAGACCTGCCAGCTTTCATGAATTTGGTATTGTTATTTTGTCAATATTACTCGAATAAATATACAAATTTATAAATTCACCAGTTATAATGAAATCACTCTGTCTCGATTCCTTTTTAAATCGGCTGCACCTTTGCTACTATTTCATCTTAGCTTCATTTCTAATTTCATTATCTTATTTCATTATGAAATGCATTTTGCTTATCAACAGGAATCTTTCCAATAATCAGATTACAACCATCAAAGAAGGGACTTTTGAAGGATTAAGAAGTTTAGAATACCTGTATAGTTTACATCTTTGAAATACACATAGTGCATGTTATTCAAATGGGTAACAAACTCTAGCACAATTTATAGATTAAAATGTACATAAACCTGCCAACTTTCATGTAATTTTATTTTATAACTATATCATGGGTAAAAAACTCAACTACAATCTATTAATTTAAGTGTAGAAAACCTGCCAGCTTTCATGAATTTCTGTATTTTGTCAATATTGCTCGAATAAATACAAATTTATGAATTCAAAAATTCATATTAATGATCTATCTACTTACCTTTTTAACCACATTGGCCTAATTATTTGCCATTATCTTATCTTAACTTGATTTTCTAAATTCATTATCTTTTCTATGAAATGCATTTTGCCTTTCAACAGGTTTCTTCAGAACAATCAGATCACAATCATCGAAGAAGGGGCTTTTGCGGTATTAACAAGTTTACAACGCCTGTAAGTATAGTTTACATTTTAAAATACAATTAACCTTCCTCTCTTCATATTTGGGTCAGGATTACTTTTCATGAAATTTGTAATTTTATTTAATAATTATATTATAGGTAGCAAACTCAATTACAATCTATTAATTTAAGTGTAGAAACCTGCCAGCTTTCATGAATTTCTGTATTTTGTCAATATTGCCCGAATAAATACAAATTTATGAATTCAAAAAATTCATATTAATGATCTATTTACTTACCCTTTTAACCACATTGGCCTAATAATTTGCCACTATCTTATCTTAACTTGATTTTCTAAATGTATCTTTTCTATGAAATGCATTTTGCCTTTCAACAGGTTTCTTCACAATAAACAGATCACAATCATCGAAGAAGGGGCTTTTGTGGGATTAACAAGTTTACAACACCTGTAAGTATACCGAGTGAGTAAAAAAAAAACTTTATACCTAGAAAAATGTCAATAAAAAGAAAACCAATTTATAAACCCTAAATTCTTATACATATTCTGAAAGAGTAACCCCTCCTGCATCTTTTGGTACCAATTTTGTGTGTTATATCTTTACGGTTGGATGAACGCGACGCATTGTTTGCGAACATGTCAATTTCGAATTGTGCCAGAATGGGAGTAAAATCAAAACAACAAAAAGCTATAAAAAAGCAACTTCATCCTGATTAAAATAGCATAACTTTTTAACAAAAATGGTTTCCACTTAATAACTTGGCAGGGGTGTTGTTACACATATTGACTACATTTTGTATGGAAATGAGATAGATCTGTAGAGTCAGGCATGAGTGAGCACAGGTCAAATACAAAATAATCACTTTTCAAAAGTATTAGGAGGCCCTTTTAGGTCTGTCAGTGGCAATTTACTCTTTGATGTGTACTCATTCGTGCATTACTTGACGAATAAATCTAATTTTCATACAAAATGTTGTCAATATGTGTAACAACACCCCTGCCAAGTTATTAGGCGGAAGACATTTTCGTTAAAAAGTTATGCTGTTTTAATCAGGATGAAGTTGCCTCTTTATAGCTTTTTGTTGTTTTGATTTTACTCCCATTCTGGCACAATTCAAAATTAACATGTTCGCAAACAATGCGTCGTGTTCATCCAAGCGTAAAGACATACCACACAAAAATGGTACCAGAAGATGCGGGAGGAGTTACTCTTTTAGAATATGTCAAATAATTTGAGGTTTATAAATTGGTTTTCTTTTTATTGACATTTTTCTAGGTGTAAAGTTTTTTTTGACTCACTCGGTAGTTTACATCTTTGAAATACACTTAGTGTATTTTATTCAAATTAGTAACAAACTCAATCACAAATGGATTAAAATGTACAAAACATGCCAGTTTTAATGCAATTTGTATTGTTATTTTGTCAAACTCTAGCACAATTTATAGATTAAAATGTACAAAAACCTGCCAACTTTTATGTAATTTTATTTTATAACTATATCATTGGTAACAAACCCTAGCACAATTTATTGATTAAAATGTACAAAACATGCCAGTTTTCATGCATTTTGTAATGTTATTTTGTCAATATTGCTCGAATGAATTCAAATTTATGAATTCAAAACTCATATTAATTATCTATCTCCTTACCTTTTTAACCTTTTAACCGCATGCACCTACTAATTTGCCACTATCTCATCTTAACCCGATTGTCTAAATTCACTATCTTTTCTATGAAATGCATTTTGCCTATTAAAGTCCCCTGAAACTCGGAGATCGTGGGGAATACGCGTTTTTCCTGAGCTCCATTGACTTGTACACAATGTCAGTCAGGCTTACGCATGGGTCGGACTAATGGGGATTAACATTCGGACAGCACAAACATGAATTGGCCGAATTCAGTGAGTCAGTCGGGTCAGTAGCTTCGGTTTCTCGATTCATCAACAATAGACTCTCAACGGGTCTCTTCGTATAAATTCAAAGAGAGGACTTGTATAATGCTCCATTTAAAAAACAAAACATAGGTTAGATTTCGTATCAGGACATCTCCCCCGGAGGACAACTCCCCCGGGGACAATTCCCGGAGGACAGCTCCCCCGGAGGACATAGGGTTACTAGGGTTAGGGTTAGGGTTAGGATTAGGGTTGTCCTCCGGGGGAGTTGTCCTCTGGGGGAGCTGTCCTCCGGGAATTGTCCCCGGGGGAGTTGTCCTCCGGGGGAGATGTCCTAGAACCGTTAGATTTACTTCTGAATTCTGGTCAGTTAGTCTATAGCCATGAAGGATTACCGGATTACCTCCAGACGGGCTGTCGCTGGAGATTACGCAACACGCCTCAGGCTCTGATTGGAATGTTATATTTCATCCGAGATAAGGTGATTTCCCCATGTTTTATCAATTACGAGTCCCTTTAACAGGTATCTTCAGAATAATCAGATCACAATCATCGAAGAAAGGGCTTTTGCGGTATTAACAAGTTTACAACTCCTGTAAGTATAGTTTACATCTTAAAATACAATTAGCCTTCCTCTCTTCATATTTGGGTCAGGATTACTTTTCATTTTATTTCATAATTATATTATAGGTAACAAACTCAAGTACATTATATCAATATAAGATTAGAAAACCTAACAGGTTTCATGAATTTCTGTATTTTGCCAATATGGCTAAAATAAATAAAAGCGTGTGAATTCAACCATTTTGTTTGTTTTATAGCTCTTTTCCTTTGTTATTTCCACATGCACTTAATAATTTGCCACTACCTCATCTTAGCTTCATTTTCTAAATTCATTATCTTGTCTATGTAATGCATTTTGCCTATTAACAGGAAAATACATCTTTGAAATACATTTAGTGTATTTTATTCAAATTGGTAACAAACCCTTGCACAATTTATTAACTAAAATGTAGAAAAGGTGTCAGCTTTTATGCAATTTGTACTGTTATTTTGTCAGTATTGCACGATTAAATACAAATTTATGAATTAAAAACTCATATTAATTATTTATCTCGTTACTTTTTCAAGCGCATGCACATACTAAATTACCACTATCTTTCTAAACTCATTATATTTTCTATGAAATGCATTATGTCTATCAACAGGTATCTTCAGAATAATCAGATCACAACAATCGAAGAAGGGACTTTTGAAGGATTAACAAGTTTAGAAGTCCTGTAAGTATAGTTTACATCACTGAAGGATTAACAAGTTTATGTTCCCTGTAAGTATAATTAATTTTTGAAATGCAATCAGTGCACGTTATTCAAAAAGGTAACAACCCTAGCACAATTTATTGATTTTAAATTTACAAAACATGCAGTTTTCATGCAATTTGTATTGTTATTTTGTCAATATTGCTCGAATGAATTCAAATTTATGAATTCAAATCATTTAATTATCTATCTTCTTACTTTTTAACTCTAGCACAATTTATTGACTAAAATGTAGAAAAGGTGTCAGCTTTCATGCAATTAGTACTGTTATTTTGTCAATATTGTACGATTAAATACAAATTTATGAATTAAAACTCATATTAATTATTTATCTCGTTACTTTTTTAAGCGCATTCACATACTAAATTACCACTATCTTTCTAAATTCATTATATTTTCTATGAAATGCATTTTTGTTATCAACAGGTATCTTTACAATAATCAGATCCAATCGTCGGAGAAGGGATTTTGTGGGATAACAAGTTTAGAAGTCCTGTAAGTATAGTTTACATCACTGAAGGATTAACAAGTTTATGGTCCCTGTAAGTATAATTAATTTTTGAAATGCAATCAGTGCACGTTATTCAAAAAGGTAACAACCCTAGACAATTTATTGATTAAAATGTACAAAACATGCCAGTTTTCATGCAATTTGTATTGTTATTTTGTCAATATTGCTCGAATGAATTCAAATTATGAATTCAAAACTCATATTAATTATCTATCTTCTTACCTTTTAAACTCTAGCACAATTTATTGACTAAAATGTAGAAAGGTGTCAGCTTTCATGCAATTTGTACTGTTATTTTGTCAATATTGTACGATTAAATACAAATTTATGAATTCAAAACTCATATTAATTATTTATCTCGTTACTTTTTAAGCGCATTCACATACTAATTACCACATATCTTTCTAAATTCATTATATTTTCTATGAAATGCATTTTGTTTATCAACAGGTATCTTTACAATAATCAGATCACAATCGTCGGGAGAAGGAGCTTTTCTGGGATTAACAAGTTTAGAAGTCCTGTAAGTATAGTTTACATCACTGAAGATTAACAAGTTTATGGTCCCTGTAAGTATAATTAATTTTTGAAATGCAATCAGTGCACGTTAATTCAAAAGTACAACCCTAGCACAATTTATTGATTAAAATGTACAAAACATGCCAGTTTTCATGCAATTTGTATTTATTTTGTCAATATTGCTCGAATGAATTCAAATATATGAATTAAAAACTCATATTAATTATCTATCTTCTTACCTTTTTAAACTCTAGCACAATTTATTGACTAAAATGTAGAAAAGGGTCAGCTTTCATGAATTTGTACTGTTATTTTGTCAATATTTACGATATAATACAAATTTATGAATTCAAAAACTATATTAATTATTTATCTCTTTTACTTTATTACTAAGCCGCTTATTCACCTACTAAATTAACCACTCTATTCTCTCAGAATTTCTCGATACTGTTTATCTGTTGAATTAGTTTTGATTATTGTCATGCAACTACCATGGTACTCTTGTGACAATATAAAACCAAATAAGCTAACCATCAGTCATCCAAAGAGAAAGAGGAATATACACTGTAATTGTAAGGTAAGGAAGATTTAGACTAAGATTTTATAATGATTTAGTGTTTTACTGTAATGTATAGATTTACATACATTTGATCATTGTATTACTTACTTAGACTGCGATGTTTATCGAGCAATATTCCGAATAGATGAGCAACAAAACATACCTAGCCATAATATCTAAATTGATCTAAAATGTAGTAAATATACAGTGTACATATTGTTCATGCATGTATTAGTACTAGCTTGTTAATACTTCTTCTACAATATTGCGTACCGCCATTCTTCTGAATGATCTGACAGTATTTACTTGAAATTTTCATTTCTGAAGAATCCTCATGTATCTAAGTATATTGTCTCTTACGTTAACTTTTGTCAAAGCTGCTAATTCAGTAACATTTAAGCATAAATTTAACCGATGATACGATCTAAATATTCTATTAAGTATAATCTCTATGAGAAATGACTATTCTTATGGGTTTATATCACAGGATTCTTTACAATAATCTAGATTACAGCATTGTCGAGGGAAAGTGGAGCTTTTGGTCGGGAATTGTAGACAAGTGTGTGCATTATTGACGGGTCCTGTAAGGTATAGTTTATACATATGGTATAGGAATAGTGACACAGTTATATTAGGTCCCTTATTGAATTAAGAAGTATATTTTATAGATATATTTCATGCACATTTCAAAGTGCCGTTATTTTAAATAGGTAAACATACCATCGGTCAGACAAATATATTAATGATATAAAAAATTAGTCAACATACCGTTTTACATGCAATTGTGTATTGTTATTGCTCAATGATTGCTCGAATGACAAATGTCAAATTTATTGAATTGCACAAAATGTCATTATTTAATTAGAATCTATTTTATTCTCTACCTACCTTCTAAAATTAGCACATAATTTTAATTGACTAAATATTGTTAGAAAAAAGGTGTTCAGTCCTTCATGACATTATGTTACTGTTATTTTTGTGTTGCTAGACGTAATATTGTACGTATATCTTAAAATTTACATAAGTTTATAGGTAAATACTGCAAAACTTCATATTAATGTCAACAAGTTGAATATTCAGTTTAAACAATTTTTTTATAATCGCTATATTACAGGGACCATAGAAACATAACTTAATTTTAACCAACTATCTGGCTAGAATTCATTATCCTATTTTTCCTATGAAAAGTGCTTAATATTGTTTTGTAAACTACTTACATCGAAAGGTTATCTATTGTTTTTAATCGTATGTTCCACAATGCTTTGGTAGGGAGCTTTTATTGGGTGATCATGATATGTGTAAGTCTCTGTATGTCATAGTTTTACATCGAGGAAGGTATAACATAGTTTATGGTCCCTGTAAGTATAATTAATTTTTGAAATGCACTTGTGCACGTATTCAAAAGGTAAGAAACTAGCAATTTATTGATTAAATGTACAACATGTAGTATTTCATGCATTGTTTGTTATTTTGTCATATTGTCGATGAAAATCAAATTTAAAGTTCAAAACTCATATATTTATCTATTCACCTTACCCTATTACCGCATTGATCCTGATATTGCGTACTATCTCATCTTAACCTGAGTGTCTATAATTCACTATCCTTTCTATGAATGCATTTGTTTCAATGAAATTAGATCTGTACGAGATCAGATCACAATGCATCGATGAGAGCAGTGTGTGGATGTTCTTATTATACAATGTTTACGCTTCTCTGAAAAACCTGTGATTGTATATGGCTTTCATCATCTTTGAAATTACAGCTATATGTGATATATTTTATTCGCATGATAAGGTATAATAGCTCTAGCATATCATCCTGTGATTGTTGACATATGGTCGCTAAGAAAAAATGCATGGTGATCTTAAGCTTTACAATGCAGTGTGTTGTGTATAGTCTGTCAATTTGGACCCTAATGCACAGCGTATAAAATAGACGATAGTAGATTTATTATATGATTAATTCGTGCATTGCGGATTATCTAATTATTTAAGTCTCGTGTTAACTTTTTGAAGAGAGTCAGATATTAATTGATTATTTGTGAAATATGATATAATTACCACATATTCTGTGTCTAAATTATCATTGTATACATTTTCTTATAGATATGCGATTTTGTTTATTCAACAGTATCTTTTGAACAATAATAAGATAACATCAATCGTGGAGGAGCGAAGTGCAATTGTGGGATTAAATTCAAGTGTTCATTTGAAATCCTGTAGAGTCATAGTTGTTACATCTCTGTATAGGGATTACTACGTATTTATTTGAATCTCTAAGTAAGTGTAATATTAATTTTTTGATTCGACCTTTGGGACTTTTGGTTTACTATTCAAAAATTTTGTAGAACAAACTCCAGCACAATTTATTGATTAATAAAAAACGATCGCAACTAAGTTTGTATCTTACACATGCAATTAATTAGTATTTACTCATTGACTAGGGACCATTTAAAATATCCCGTGATCCTCATGCATTTATGCTTATTGAGTGTTTTGTCAATATTGCTCGAATGAATTTCAATATATTGATTTCAAACTCATATTAATTATCTATCTCCTTACCCTATTAACCGCATGCACCTAATAATTTGCTACTATCTCATCTTAACCTGATTGTCTAAATTCACTCTCCTTTCTATGAAATGCATTTTGCCAATCAACAGGTATCTTGACAATAATCAGATCACAATCATCGAAGAAGAGACTTTTGAAGGATTAACAAGTTTAGAACTCCTGTAAGTATAGTTTACATCTTTACACTTAATGCATGTTACATAAATAGGTTACAAATTCTAGCACAATTTATTGATTAAAATACACCAAACATGCCAGCTTTCATGCAATTTGTATTGTTATTTTGTCAATATTGCTCGATTGAATTCAAATATATGAATTCAAAACTCATATTAATTATCTATCTCCTTACCCTTTTAACCGCATGCACCTTCTAATTTGCCACCATCTTATCTTACGTAAATTTCTAAATTCACTATCTTTTCTATGAAATGCATTTTGCCTATCAACAGGGATCTTCAGAATAATCAGATCACAAACATCGAAGAAGGGGCTTTTGAAGGATTAACAAGTTTATTAGTCCTGTAAGTATAGTTTACATCACTGAAGGATTAACAAGTTTATGGTCCCTGTAAGTATAATTATTTTTTGAATGCACTTAGTGCACGTTACTCAAATAAGTAACAAACTCTAGCACAATTTATTGAATAAAATGTACCAAACATGCCAGCTGTCATGCAATTTGTATTGTTATTTTGTCAATATTGCTCGAATGAATACAAATTTATGAATTCAAAACTTATATTAATTATCTATATCCTTAACTTTTTAACCGCATGCACCTACTAATTTGCCATTATCTAATCTTAACCTGATTGTCTTAATTCACTATCTTTTCTATGAAATGCATTTTGCCTATCAACAGGGATCTTCAGAATAATCAGATCGCAATCATCGAAGAAGGGACTTTTGAAGGATTAACAAGTTTACAATTCCTGTAAGTATTTGTATTGTTATTTTGTCAATATTGCTCGATTAAATACAAATTTATTAATTTAAAACTCATATTAATTATCTATTTCCTTACCTTTTTCATTATATTTTCTATGAAGTGCATTTTGTTTTTCAACAGGTATCTTGACAATAATCAGATCACAATCGTCGGAGAAGGGAGTTTTGTGGGATTAACAAGTTTAGTTGACCTGTAAGTATAGTTTGCATCTTTAAAATACACTTATGTCTTCCTCTCTTCATCTTTGGGTCAGGATCACTTTCTACATGCTACACCAAACTGACTCTGATCATAGAGATTCTCTTACCTCTGGGTAACTAATGCCGCCAACGGTGTCGATTTGTTTTGGCAATTGGGGGGATGATCGTCGATATTTCCTCTTTACCTCAATGTTGCACATAGTATGATCGCAGTGTACATTATTGAAGGTGGGGGTAATGCTTATATACACATATGCATATAAATATGAAAAAAATCCAGTTAGTATTGTATAATGCGAGCGCGAAGCGCGAGCAGAAAAAATTCTCAATAATAATTTAAAAAAAATGGGGCATCTGTAGCATAATGCGAGCGCAAAAAGAGGAAGTGGCTTTAATTGGTTTCAAGGAAGAACCATCATAATGTAATGGCAAGATATACACTCATTTATGCATGTGACTATCTACTGGTATATATCTTAGGGCCATTATGCGAGCGCGAAGCGCGAGCTGAAAATTTTCTCAGTTAAAGTGACATGAAATGGGACATTTATTGTAGAATAATGCGAACGCGAAACAGGGAAGGGGCTTAAAACGGGGACCATCATGGTGTAATGACTATATAATATACACACATGCACATTATTATGCATATGAGTACTAGTGTAATCATGATAATATGAATATCGTCGAATTTATAATAATAGGGCTGTAATAATGCGAGCGCGAAGCGCAAGCTGAAAATTGTCTCAATAATATTGAACTGAAACATCGTATTTGTTGTGTTACATGTAAGCGCGAACTTGATGGAGGGCTAGTAACTGGTGATAAAAGCGAACCACCATGACGTAATGCAAACAAACGCAAACTATTTAAATATGGACGACCAATTAGGGCCGCATTGTGCGAGCACGAAGCGGCGCGAGCTGAAAATTTTCTTAATCATAGTGACCTGGGAAAACAGGATACTTGTAGCGAAACGGGGAGGGAGCTGGTGTTTAAAACGTACCATCGTCATGATCGTGACGTTAATACCTATATACATGCATAAAAAGCGGAACGAATTCAAGTACAGTTTGCAATAGATTATTATGCGAGCGCGAAGCGAATACACTTTCACTTCAAGATCGCATGATGCTTCAAATTCCATTTCAGATAACTGTTGAAAATTTTCATGCAATTTTCAACAGTTATCTGAAATGGAATTTGAAGCATCATACGATCTTGAAGTGAAAGTTTATTGTAATAAGAAATGCAATGGCATATGAAAACGTGAACAATCAAAAAGGACAGTGTTATTTTATACCAAACACGCACAGTTCCACTACAGTGCACTAACGACCCTTTAAAACCCTTTAATTTTTTTTTTTTTTTTTTTTTTTTTTTTACTGCAATTATTCTGACTCTATTCAAATACACCTCTAATCCCCTAAATTAAATAGTAAGGGGCGCGAGAGGCGTCACCTTGTCTGACTCCTCTGCTTACTTTAAATTATCCTGTGGTGAATCGCTTTACCAAGAACACAATACTGATATCCTTATAGGACTGTTTTTACCCCACTGAATAATGGAAGACCCCAAAAGTTATAAGCCTTCCAAACATATGGAAAAAAGAATGAATGGCGTTAATGTTATTCGAATGGCCTTTGTAAGATCTAATGCCATAATTATCCCTTGAAAATTCTTTTTTTTCTGCAAATACAAAAACATAAGTTCTGCAATTAATCGAATCCCTTCACCAACTGTCAATCTACCCTTCTATAAAGGCCTGTCTGTTGATAGGTTGATCAGGATTTCCTATCACTTTAGGAGATTCTTTTGGCTAAGCCATTTGAAAGAATTTTCCTGCATCAACATTTTTCAGGGTAATTTGGTCTCCAGATTATTCAATTGGTGTTTTTCCTTTGTTGCGGCTTGGGGATCAATTTTATCACCCCTTTGCCTTTGTGAAGCAGACATAGAGCATCTTCATATGCTGCATGAAAAGAACTTCTATCATAAATTTTGAGACCAGGGAACCAGAATGTTTCATTAACATTCCACTGTAGGCCATTCATTCCTGGTGTCCTTACTTTCTTGGCCATTTTCAATTCCAAGTTCTTTCTTTTGCTTCATTACATGAGATTAAACCTTCACATGCACATCTTTTTCTTGATTCTGTTTACACTTCTACAAGATTACTTTGACAAAAGGCTGCTAGGTTCTTGTTGAAATTACTGACTTGGATGGTTGTTGGACTTTGATTATTGACATGATTTTGTTAGCCTTGATTAATAACAAAGGTGGTTGGTTGGGGCTTGATATTTGACATGGTTGGTTTGGTGGGCTTTTGATAAATGACGGGGATGGTTGCGTCGGCCCTGATTGTTTATATGAATGGTTGGTTGGGCTTGTCTTATTTTTCATCGATGGGACTGGTTGGGCTTGATATTGACATTGGCATGCGCTTGGTTTGGGCTGATTTACTTGACAGAAATATTTCAGATTGTACTTTGCGTTTTTTATTACATAACGTTGTCGGGCGGTTATTTTTTGTGTTTGGCTTTGATTGCTTTGTTCCAAGTATCTTAATTGCTTACTAATTGACGGGGATTGTTTTTTGACGCTACCGTTCTGCCTAACTAATATGAATTTCCCAATTATCCCTCCAGGAAGCCAGGAATGGCAAGAGCGCCATGAAAAGGCCTTTGGGGACAGGCTGCGATTACCAGATCTTGCGTTAGCCGGAACCAAGGCCCAGGGAAACTTTTTCCTGTGCCTCTGGGACTGCCAGCATCGCTCTTCCCAGCCAGCCGGTCACGTGAAACGTGAACCTCTGTTCCCTCATCGTGTTGCTGTAACCAAATGAATCGCAGCCTGTTCCCTTCCGCCATTGCAAACCAAAGAATTAGGCATAATGCTTTATATATAAGTTCACATTTATCTTATATCATAATATGTCAAATTGAAATTATTATTCGATATATATGTTATAATAATGATTGTTCTCATTATATATTGAATTGAATTTGAAATTTATTCGAATCATCCAGTAAATTGTACCATGCATATTTGTGTCAAACATTGTTTCAACATGAGTTCGAAATACCGAACTCAAACGGAGTTATTAAAAGTTAGAAAAGGCCAACAAGAAGCCATTTCATATTGAAAACGTATGGGCTTCTTTCTAGGAAAACCATTTCACGCAACCCCGCATTGTCCAATGGAAGGGAATGCCCCGAAAAAACCCGGAGTTTTGTTGAAATATACTGCGAATAAAAGAAAAAATCCGAGAAGATCCATTACTTAGTTACCCACAGTTTAATGAGGGTTAATGTTATATAAAACAAGTAAAACACCTTGGGAAAGAACTATTTTCTTTACCCCTTAACCCCTCGCCGTTTTTGAGCCTTTAAAATCTCCCATTTTAGTCATTTTTTGGGTCGGTTTTTCTGTGTGAAAATGAATATTTTGGTCAAAAACAGCAGTCACTAAAAGCTTTCTGTAAAATTCAGCAGCGCACGATTTCCTAGTTTACGCTGAGTGAAGTAAAATCATATTAATTTCTCTTCCAGATTTTAACCTTCTTTGCTGATTGGTCAATATTTTCCCCCGGCGTTTTTGATATTCATAAAAACAAATATCTATAAATATACCTTAACGATTCCTGCACTGCACAGCTTGCACCTCCTTTTACCACGGTCTTTATTCAGGGCATTGTTATCGCGATTATCGACGGTCAGACGCTAAGAGAGTCTATACCCAAGTTACACAACATTTCCCGTAAGATTCCTTTCT
>CALNVZ010003434.1:26644523-26655530 GCA_940671915.1 Paracentrotus lividus | reverse complement strand
TTGCCAACCCCGTTAAAAAACCGTCTCTCGGACCGCTCCTAGTAGGCATGTTTAAGTATTAAAAAATACGTTAAATGCAAATCAGCCATTCCATTCATGGACACGCGAGGTGATTTTACACAAAGTTATATGTATAGAAGCATTATATAAACAGTTTGATCCAAAGTTAATGTAGTCGTGTTTAGTATTATATCATATATAATTCTATCCTTTTCAAATATTTTGCATAATGAATATATTTTAGTTAGTATTATGGTATTACCTGAAAAAAGTCCTGGGAACTCAAATGGACTCAATATTTCCATTCACCAATTCGAGAAGTAGTCCACCTTTTTGGAACAAGCTCATTCATATTTGACAGGAAGTATAGTATCTCCACTAAACCCTTTATTCAGGGTTACGGAAAATGTCTTCCAATAGTAGTAAACTCTAATAACATGCATTTCTTATGGTTTAGATTCATACATGGATTTGCCCTAAGTAAGAAGAACAGTGACAATAGCAAGTTCATTCGTTGATGCTGCTTGCAATATAGATATGAACTTTGTAAAAACGATTTCCAATTTAAGTTGAAAGTGAGAAAACATGCCCACAAATACATATGTTTATTGAGAAGTGACATTCCCGCCATTCATTTTATTTTAATAATTTTCATTTCTTAAGATTATATTTGTTTATTTTTGCATGTTTTACCCCGAAATAGAAATAAATACAATACATAAAAGGCCGACGAAAAAGTTCTATTGAATGCAATTACTCAAACGTCAGGAAATATGCACTCCAATCTCTTTGGAAAATACAAAAGTTATCTTGCAATTGAGCTGTGAGCTAGATACGTAATGGAACACTTGCCATTCGCGGCGCCGACCAACCCCGTCTGCTCCTCCGTGTTAATAAATGTTCGCAACATTTCCTGAATTGGCCGACCTGTTGAAATGACGCTTTTTATTGCCTATTTATAAAAACATGCGAGGTATATGCTTGAAAAGGGATTATGTATAAAAGGTGACCCTTGATCTATATAAGGAGCCTCATCCATAGCTTTTGGCGACAATCCTTATTCTTCAGCCAATCCGGACCCCAAATCCTGAGCGCCAAAGCCTTAGTGACACTCGCTTAATGATCAGTCATTGCTGTCAAAAGCAGGTAGAAACCGCAGCCAAGGCTCTGTAATTGTCGCGGTTGTCGCCGGAAAAAGATGCCCTTCCTCGCCCGTATGCAGGGCCAACTCACAAGCCGTGATCCAGGGTCCCGACAGCCCTGGAAAAGCCCGACCTCACGAGCGGTTTCACAACGTCAACCAAAAACCGTGTTGGACTGGGCACCTATTTAAAAGATAAGAAAAACAAATTCCTTCCGAGTATGGTGTTCTTCCTGAAAATGATTTCTAATCATAGCTACACAACCAACCAACCATGTCAAATATCAAGCCCAACCAACCACCTTTGTTATTAATCAAGCTAAACAAAATCCATGTCAATAATCAAGCCCAACCAACCATCCAAGTCAGTAATCAACAAGACCTAGCAGCCTTGAAATTACAAGCTCACCTAAGCAATCATTAAATATAGAAGCTCAATGTTTTCCTTCCTCATCTTCTCTCCCATTTTTACTATCTACATCAATTTTCATCACCCCTTCCAAATTGGAGATTTAATCTCCAAAAACCAGGACATATTGTGTACTATCAACTGAATAATAATAATATACCATGACACATTTCGCAAGCCCATGAATAACATCGGTAACAACCTAAACTCGAATTCAAATAAAACCATGTCTTCAGTAGCTGTCACTTCCCCCCAGCAGCCTTTTAAACCATCACAACCCAATCCTGTTACCCAATTATACTCGAAGCTCTATGTAACTTTCCTATAAATCGAGTATGCCGAACTATTTTTAGATATATAAAGTACCAACAACGACTACATATATATATACCACATACCATCATACAGTATGACGGCTCCACATCGGCCCCCTTCCAAATTAAGAATGGAGTGAAGCAAGGATGCGTGCTTGCTCCCACTCTCTTTGCATCTCTTCTCGCTGCTTTTGTTCGCATGCATTTTAAATCATCTGACGAGTTGTTACCTGCACACAAGAAGCGACTGGAAGCTGTTCAAACCTCACGCGTCTACGCGCAAGACCAAAGTTGCCGTAAAGTTCTGATCAGAGAGATGCTCTTCGCAGATGATGCCGCTTCTGGCTTCACCATCAGAGGATGCACTACAGAGGCGCTGATCAACTGCTTTTTCAGAAGCATGCAAAAGACTTTGGCTTGACTATTCAGCCTCAAGAAGACCAACATCATGGACAAAGATGTGTGCACACATTCAAGGATTCTCCCATTGCGAAACCCACACCTACAAGTTGTTGAGAACTTTACCTATCTTGGCTCAACCATATCCAGCAATCTCTCTCTCATGCTGAGCTCAACATCCGCATCGGTAAGGATCATCAACGATGGCTAGACTCTCCAAGCGTGCCCGGGAAGAACACACTACTAACCATCAACACAAAGATGAAAATCTTACCAAGCTTGTAGTTCTCAGTACTCTACTTTATGCCAGTGAGTCATGACTTCATATGCACGCCAAGAGCGACCGTTTGAACTCCTCCATCTACGTTGCCTGAGGCGGATTCTGGAAATCAAATGGCAGGACCGCCGTCCCAAATAAGAAGTACTAGAGAAAACAGCGAATGATGACCATCTTCGCTCTCCTCACCACAACGCCGCCTAAGATGGTCGGCCATGTAAGCCGAAGATGTGTACACCCGCATTCCAAAAGATATCCTGTATGGAGAACTGGGTCTCTGGAACAAGGGCAGTTTGGAAGACCTGTTCCTCTCGCTTCAAAGATGTATGCAAGCGTGATATGAAGCTAGTGACATCGACCCATCAAAGCTGGGAAGACTCTTCAGCTGACCGGGAAAATGGCAGGAAGCTGGGTTAAGGCGGGCATACAGCTGAGTGACCAAAAGAGAGCAAGGCGCAGTGGCAGGAGAAACGTGAACGCAGACTGAGAGTAGTCACACCACCAATGACAACAACCAATTGTGACATTGCATGCAGGAACTGTAATAAAGGCATGCCTATCGAGAATTAGTCTTGTACAGCCATAGTAGACGTTGCACAATTATGAACTGACATAACTATGCGCAATTAACCTATTGTCTTTCGAGACAGACAGATGCCAATGATACACCTGTACCTTTTAACCACCTAGTATACTCAGGGAAGGGAGGGAGGGGAAAAGTAAACCGAACTCAACGGAGAAAAAGGAATGATTAATTTATCCCTGAAATGCGCACCTGCGAAAAACAACTTGTTTACGAATTCCGCTAGTGCATTACAATGCGCGCCGCCTATTGTCATTTTCCAAATACGCGTGAGAAGGCTTTGACCTATATGTAAATAACAAGAAATGCGGGTCAGGCTGGAAAACATCCAGTTATTAACATCAAAATATTTACTCAAGGGGCGCGCTATTCGCGTGTTCAGACCTACCTCATTGCATTCTATTACAATTAAGTTTATTTTCTTAATAAAAAAATAAACGTATTATAATTTATGTAACCAATGGTCCGAGTCCCAAAAAGTTACCTTGACGAGATAAGTGTTACAGCTAGACTCTTCAATATTAATTTTTTCATATACATGTACATTATCAAAACCATCGTGGACGATGCCTTCAGTTTTACTTATCGAGAAACCTGTCCCTTAAAGCCCGCGTCACACTGTCCCGATGGTTAGGAGCGATGGACACACGATGGTGGAAAACCCTAAATTTTGCTCTGAACACGATGGCATTACGACAGCATCGCAAAAGCATCGGGCCAATTTGGAGTACTACAGACTGTTTCAAAAAGAATGGAACAATGGCGGAAAAGTAATTAAATTATGACTTCTTCTGAAATAATGTCTGTATTTGGTTCCACATTTAAAAAAAAGTGTGCGGAGAGGAGCTGATCGATATTACACACATTTATTTTTCCGGAGCGATGAATTCGTGGCCACTATGCGCAAAACCTAAATATAGACAATGGAAAAGCATGCCCAAAATAGATTTTCTTGATTGTAAAAAAGTGATCGTATCTCAAGATCTACAACACCAAATGAGATTTTTTTTTTAAATAGTAAATGCTGAAGAATGTCTGATGTTCCCCCTTTATAGAAATATTGAATACTATTAGATTGTGATTAATTTTTATAATTAAACAAAATGTTTTCCAACTTTACCATTTTATTTGATACAGCCTGTATAATTAGCAATCTTAAAACCACCATAACCATCGGTGGAGTTTTTTCAGGCTTCGGCAGCAACTTCCGATGCATCGGCAAAATCTTTGGCAGCCAAAAAAAACTCCCGATGGACTTGCGAAGGTTCACTTCGTTTGAGCATCGCAGCAGGCAATGCGAAGGCAATGCGAAGGCAATGCCAGGAAAACGCGAACCCGCCCGATGTTCTGTTGAAGGCAACACGACGTCGTGACGCCTTCTCAATGCCATCATGTAGCCATCGTAGCATAGAATGATGACACATAATTGTCTTGTGGAATGGAAGAAGAATTTAGTGTTCCTCTTTGTATTCTTTGCCCTATCTATATCATTGTATATTGTTTGATTTTTAAAGTTTCATCTTTCCAATCTCATTTTTTTCGAGACCTGTAATGAAAATGAAATGGAAATTTGTAATTTCAAAATCCTTTCTACCGAAGCTGTGGGCAAAATAATTTTCTCCCCAGCAAAGGCTTCATTTCATCCATCTTTGAGACTTTAACGTTAACTTGATAATAACAACATGATTATGACAATCATATTCATGATGATACAGTTGAAGGTGATGGTCATGATGGTGATGGCAGTTGTGAGATATGTTGGTGATGGTGGTGATGAAGATAATAATTTTTTTATCTTAGTGGAGGATGGGGATTAGTATGAAGTTGGTAGGGGTTGGTAGATTTGCTGGTGATGATGATTATGATGATGATGATCATGATGATGCTGATGATGTTGGCGATGGTGATGCAGGTGGTGGTTGTGATTATGCGCGATGATAATTAAGATGACGAGGATAATTGTAAGGGTGGTGAACAGCACCACCACCACCACCATCATCATCATTAATATCATTGCCATTGGTTCTCATTATACCATGATTTAAGTTAAAGTCAAATTCTAAAATAAACATATTTTTAAAACATATTTTCTCTAATCTGTCCAAAGTAACATTGACAAAATTGATTTTGACACAAAATTGTCAAAGTTCATTTTCTCTGAAAAAGAAAAAAAAGTAAATTGGGTGACATTCTAAACAAAACAAAATTAATGTACAATAGCTGTGTTGTTGCTCCCCCCCCCTGATTTTCTCTGCAACTGTTTCCGATCAATCTGAAACTGTCTCTGGTTGCTGTATGTTATTAGAGTCTTCTTTTCTCAATTCTGTGTTTACCAGCTGTGTTCTTCCCCCCTGCCTCTCCCTACCTTGGGGGGATGTTTAATTTCAATTTGAGTCAAAGACAATACAAATATAACTCTACAGTACATGTACAGTGTGTTTTGCTCTCGATAAACACTGTTCGTCATATAGTTGGAATATTTTGTTCTGGCTCCAACGATGCTATGTTGCTCCTGCTTGAATTTCTTGAATGTGCTGGCCACCGCTTTCACTCTTTCGGGGTCCCGGCTATAACTTGGACGTTCCCTCAATCCTTTCCATAAACTTTTCTTCCAAATAGTTTGCAACACCCAGAAGATGGCCATTTTCGTCATTTTATTTTCATATTGGGGCCTCTTTTGTTTATGCCACCCATCAAGGCACCCTCAGTCCTACTCCAAGTAAACACGTCTGAGGTGTAGAGTTGTTATTGTTCTTTAATTAATTAAATCTATAACAATAATCATATTTTTTATTGACAACTCAAGAAAGTAAAATTAAAAAAAATAATTCTTTACATAATACAACATACACAATAAAATATTACAATATAATCACATTATCACGATAGCAGAAATTCTGAATTGTTGCAATAATGTTTACATATAATAGATAGCCTGTTAAAACTTCACAACTCAAATTACTCTACTTAAACATATTCAATATTAGCGTAGAAAGAGAGAGATAGAGAGAGAAGAGAGAGAGAGAGAGAGAGAGGGAGAGAGAGAGAGAGAGGGAGAGAGAAGGGAGTGTGTAGAAAAAGACGGAAAAGGGACGGAAAAGGGACAGTAACCATAATGATGTGGTTACAGGCTTGACTCGTTTGTCTAGGGGAGGGGTCAAAGTTTATTTTGATTGGGGTTCAATATTGATTTTAACCATTTCTACACCATGAAAATTTCTATCATCCCTAAATTTTATAGTAAAATATCAGCAAAACGTAAAGATCAAAATATAATAAAATATCATCAATAGTCACCATTTAAAATCTTGCCATCAAGGCTAAAAAGAAAATTAGAAAAAATGATAATAATTAAGGGTTAAAGGTTGTTTTTTTTTTTATTTCTTTGTTTTTAGCATAAAGGTTGAATACAATATTCCGAATTTTTACCAATCATACTTTTTGTTTCAACCCCCCCCCTAGACAAGAGACCCAAGCCTTTCCCCGTAAATCTAGATTTAACCTAAAAACCAATATAAACAGTACACCTCTGACGCCCTTCCTGGGGGATGGGGGAGGGGGCTTGATCGACCGGGTAACCAAAAAGGGGTCCCAAAATGAGAAGAAAAAAAAAATGACCAAAACTGAGCATCATGGGGGTTGACAAAACTTTTTTTTGAAAAAAAAATATCTTCGTGAAGGGTTTGGAGAATGTTCAAAATATAGCCAGGGTCCCGGAAAGTAAAAGCAGGGACAAAGATATTCAAGAAATTAAAGCCGGAGCAAAATCATGTCGCTAAAGCGGCAAAATAAATAAATAAATGAATTTTAAAAAAATTATAATATTCCACCTTTATGACGGACAGTGTATGATCAGCTATTGAATTTCCCGCGGTCTGCATCTGGTGAAGATTTTTTATACAATAAGGAGGTCACATGATGCTTTCTTCAATAAAACGTATTAGCCTATGCGCAAACATAATAAAGTCTCTATTGTCCCAAGACAATTAGCCCCACAAAATGTATTCAATTCGGCAATCTTGGATTCTCGCCGGCGATGCCCAAACGACGTCGGTTGACATTCGTGTGTCCTTCGGGTAAACTTCATACTACCTTCGCGTGTAATTCATGGTGCCATCGTGTAACCTTCTAAACTTTGCCCGAACCCTAAAAATGACCCCTTCGTATAGCCATCGCACCTAAACATCGGGACAGTGTGACGCCACCTTCAAGCCCAAGTATAGTTTTCTAAAACTTACTCATTTTGTCCTCATATTGTTCTAATGACAATGAATGACATATCATTACATTCATGAACAAGCGATATAACAATGTATCATCCATGTCTTTCCATGATATGTTATAGTTAGCATAAACATGGAGAGATGTTAATCAAAATGAGACCATACTTCCTTCACTCTCACCCCAGAGCTCTGGGCATGCCACACCACTGCTGACCAGTATGGCGTGTGTGCATCTGTCCGTATCGGTCTGTGTATCAATAGCATATACTTTGCACACAAACCACTGCACGTTGCACTCTCTCCGGTGTCATCCTGTTTAGGCATGGCCACTCAACAGATCGATTTACACAGTTTTTTTTTTTTTTTTTTGTTGCTAAATTCAGGTCTTAGAGTGGATTTTATAACAAATCATTTTGTACACAGAGGTTATTTGAGTTATTAATTCATATTATTCTACTATGGAAGTAAAACAAAAAAATATGTTCTCCCAAAACTATACATGAGCTTTAATCACCCTGGGATCGGTGCCCCTGATTATCATCAATTTGAAGGGGTATTTTTCGAAAAAAGAATAGTGAAACATCTGTGCTTCCATTATCTACACGGTGTGTTGTGTTTTACATGATTACTAAGTGTAGGGGAGACCGGGGATGGAAGTTACAAAATTCACATTCTATGAAAGAACTCACGCACTCCATTTTGGGTCTGTAGTTAACCTATTATGTTTGCTAAAACCTGAGGCATATAAAACTTGAAAACATGTAAAACTAATTAACTACAGCTTAATTAATGAAGACATTTTTTGTAGCAACCTACCCCGTATACGGGGTAAGTTGTTACACAATACGGGGTAAATTGTTACAATATGTAAACATAAGGGGTAAGTTGACAATGTGTAAATGTCTTATACCATACTTATGTTTCAACTTTCTAGTTTCTTGGCATCGTTAGGGGGCCGTCACACTGAGGTCGTTCTATAACGTTCCATAACGTTCTTGCCCGTTCTTTAAAAAAATGCTGAACGGGCTTTGGTCGGGTTGGAACTTATAACTTTGAAAAATAATTTCTTGAAAACGATACTAATGGTGCCCTCACACTAGAGCGTGTTGAGGTAACGTGTGACTAGCGTTCACGATTTTCACTCGAAATTTGAATATGTCCAAAATACGCTCAAGAACGCTCCATTTTCCCTGTCCAAAATGGAATTTTTAATGAGCTCTAAACGACTGGAGAGCGAAAATTAAATAGCGTCAGAGTAAACGAGTGACTGCGCGCCGCTTAGCGTCCACCTAACGATTGCCTAGCGTTAGCAACGACTGAACAGCGATGTCCAACTTATGTCTAGCGTGTTGGACGTGTTAAGAACGTTAGAAACGCCAAACAATGTGCGTATTGAGTAACACGCTGCCCGACGTTCGTGGAATGTTAATTGCATTTTTCGCGTACGTTCATGAGCGCGGAATGTCGTTCGGATAAATCGCTTGGCAAACGTAGGAAAGCGTTTTGCTATTCGTTGGTATACGGCAAAGAAAACGCAGAGGAACGCTGAGCGTCAATTTTTGATTTTGAACATGTTCAAAATTTTTGGTGTGTAACAGTTTTATAAAGACGCTTTGAAAGCGCTGGGCAGTCGCTACTTGATCGTTTAGCGTTTTGGATGAAACGTTCCTTCATAGTTCGAAGTGCGTCCAACCAACGGCAGAACTTTTGTTTATATGTTTTTTACTTCAATTTCCTCATGTCACCAAATGGGGGCGTATGTTTTTTACCCGCAATATTTCCTTATTGTCACCAATGGGGCGCTTTTGTGTCATCGAATAAAATGATTAAAGCTTATTCTGTTATTCTGTTTGTGCCCCAGTAGTTTTCCCTCCTGTTTAAGTGCTATTTTTACATGTAAAGTAACTTATTCGGTATCATGAAATATAAACATTTTTGGACTTGAAATATACATGTATTGTTTTCTGTGAATACCAAGGTATAAACGGTATCTAACACTTTTAAATGTTAACAAAATTTTGGTATTTCTATATTTTATTTAAGCATTTTGGAGCAAATTCATTACCTTAAAAATACGAGTTCAAAAGAACACCAGTAGAATTTAACACTGTTGTTCATTAAGCTTGGATCTATATTATTTTTATTATTTATTATTGGTTTATTTATTTATATTATTTCATATATTATAGCTATTGTTTATTTGTTTATTGTTTATTGTTTTTTTTTTTTTTTTTGTGCTCTAGCCACATTCATTTTGCTCGAGCTTAAATTTCTTGAATTTGTTAGTCCCTCTCAACTCTCCGGAACCTGCAGGGGCGGATCCAGACGGGGCCGTCAGGAGACCCGCCCACCCCCTTCTTGAGTAAAAAAAAAATGATTACGTATATGTTCAAATTGAAAAAATTTCGGCCTGCACCAGTTTTTTACTCATTATTTTCAGGATGCACCACTCGTATTTCAAAGTCCTGATCCCATACTGCTATAGTTATTTCTTAAGACGAAAAAAAAGATGAAGAAATAATAACAATTGATTTGTTAAGTTTTCTCCTCTGTTTTTACCATACACGGTAGAATATTTTATTAATTTATTTCTTAACAGTCCCAACTTTTGATATTCTCAACCCCTCACTTAACAAGAAACTATTGTCTTTTTAAACCTAGATTTAAGACCCTAATAGCAACCCTACACCTCAAAAGCGATCATGGATTAGCCACGAGGGGGCTTTAGTATAGTCAAAAAATAAAGTTGCCAGAATGGTTATTGTGAGTGGATGAAGTACTTATTTTCAATTATTCATACCCGGTCATGGTTTAAGGAAAATCCCAATATAAAAAAAAATATAAAAATAAACATCAAAATTATTTATGTGGCTGGATCAATAAAAAAAATCCAACCTTTTGACCAAACAGGTACTTAAAAATGTAATGCTTTTCTATCTCAGCAAAACATCCTTATAACACCCTAATATTTGTATTGAGTTTGTAGATGTAGTGTAAAAAGAGTATGACCCCTTCGTCTTCGATTAAGGGTGAGAAATTTTATAAAAAAAAGTATATTTATATCTAATATGAAAACAAGCCCGTCCATTCTATTTAGATCATCCTTGATTTAAAAAAAGTGCAAGCCTGATTTTTTTTTTCACCATCAATTTATTTGAAATAAATAAGTGCTAAAAAAAAAAAAAAAAAAAAAAAAAAAAATCATAATTATGAGGGTGGTACAACACCTCAGATCATATTAGGTAAAACAGAACAAAAAGGAAAACAAACTGTCATGCAGTTATCAGAATGCGCATGACTAGTTCAACACTTTTAACATGCAATACAATGAATACTATCAATGAATAAACAATTTTGCTTGCCCATAAATTAGAGATAAACAAAGCTTTCCCCACAACCTCCCACCAAACAAAAAGGGAAAAAATGTTTTGCACAATGTTACTTGTTTCCAAACGACTTTGTGTCTATTATTAAAAAAATTTGAGTTTCATATCTCAATTACTCAATAATGTTCTTGTTAGTTTCTTTTTCCTATTTTCATCTTCCACTCTCTCCCGTTATATTATATTCCTTCGTTATCTCTTTCTCCTCTCTTCCCCTTTCTCTCTTTCTCTCTCTCTCTCTCTCTCTCTCTCTCTTCTGTCTGTTTCTTGTTGCTGTT
>CALNVZ010003434.1:26559817-26623192 GCA_940671915.1 Paracentrotus lividus | reverse complement strand
GTGTTGAGCTGTCAGACGAGCGGTAAACGGTCCGTGATGCCCCCTATAAGTCTTGGCTGTGATCGCGCGAGCGTTTTATGCAAGCCCGTAATTATATTATTGTGGATTGTCGGTGATATCACGGAGGATTCGAATTAGGGGAACCGGTATGAAGTTTACACGGGTTCAGTGTTACAGTTCTCAGTGGCTAAGATGAAACAAAGAGATGTAACTGGCATCTATATGCAGGCCTACACATAGCTGTGGGAATTAACTGCCGAGTAGTGAGTTTCTCCGTTGGTTTTATTAAAAAAGTAAATCACCAAAAAAACATTTTTTACAGTTTCAAAGTAAATTTTTGACAAAAATTGAAATTAATGTAAAGCTCTTACAACTGAAGCACATGATGGATAGTCTGGTATTGTAAATATATACATGTTATGTCACTAATATACCCCCTTAGCCATTGCCCTGTAATTTCTGCCCCTATTGACTGTCTACAGTTGATTTCTGTGTTGTAAAATCACCATTGGGTAGGTTGTTAAAACACCTACCCCATGTTGATGTAAACAACTACCCATACATACATATGTAAAATACATTTTTGTCTCAATTTCCAGGACGTTAATATGGTTATTTTTCTATTGATACTTTTGCTATTCTAGAGCTCTACTTGATTCTACTGTTAACGATGTCAAGAACTGGAAAGTTGAAATGTAAAGTATGGTATAAGAATTTACCACATTGTCAACTTACCCCGTATGTTTACATATAACAATTGACCCCGTATGGTTGTGTAACAAACCTACCCCGTATGATGGGGTTTAGGTTGTTACAAAAAAAGTGTCTTCCACTAATTAAACTGTAGATTAATTAGTTTTACATGTTTTCAAGTTTTATATGCTCAGGTTTAGCCAACATAATAGGCTAACTACAGACCAAATATGGAGTGCTGAGTTCTTTCATTAGAATTATCTGGCCCAAAATGTAATTTTGTAACCGTCCATACCGGTTCCCCTACTGATATCACTAATTCGAATTTCTGATATCATTATCGATTTGTGATATCATAATTCCATGTGATTCACCAATCGAATAGTGATATCACTAATTCCAATATGTTTTTCACACAAATCCCTTTTTTGATATCAAGAAATAGAATTCTGATTATCACTAAATCGAATTAGTGATATCAATAAATCGAATTAGTGATATCACAAATGCGCATTTGTGGATATCACTAATTGAATTATGATATCAAAAAATTCGAATAGTTGATATCAGGAATGAAATTTTGATATCACAAATTCTATTTCGTGATATTCAAAAAAAGGGGTTGTGTAGAAAATGAATAGAATTTAGTGATTATCACTAATTCGAATGTGATATCACAAAATGATTTGTGATATCACTAAATCGAGTTAGTGATATCACTAAACGAATAGTGATATCACTAATCGAATATGTGATTCACTAATTCGAGTTTAGTGATATCACAAATTCATTATGATTATCACTAATACGATTTTGTGATTCATTAATTCGATTTAAGTGTAATATCACTAATTCGAATTAGTGATATCACAAAATCGAAATTTGTGATATCACAAAATGTAAAACATTCAAACATGATTTTACGCACAAATTTCACCTTTTTTTCGAGCATTAGTATTGTGCTCAAAATTCATTTTGTAATTGTGCCTTAATTACGCCGAAATACACTGGCTAATTTTTTTACTTTACTTTCTTTTGCCGACATAACTTTAATTTTAGCATATATGGTGCCATAAATTCAGAATAATTGCATATTATATCGCGTAAAACACCTTTTTGGTCTAACCTATGCGTCTACTATTTTTTTGCCAATACGTCTACATCCATTTAGTCTAAACCTAACGTCCACTAACCATTTAGTCTACAGCCAATTTGGTCCACTACCCATCGTCTACATCCATTTTGGTCCACTAACCATTGGTCTACATCCATTTAGTCCACTAACATTGGTCTACATACAATGGTCACTAGCTAGTGCTCTAGATCCAATTTGTCCACTAACCAGTTGGTTACATCCAATTGGTCCACTAACCAGTTGGTTCTACATCCAATTGGTCCACTAACAGTTGGTCTACATCAATTGTCCACTAGCCAGTTGATCTACATCCAGATTGTCACTAGTCCAGATTGGTTCTAGATCGAATTGGATCCACTAGCCATTTTGGTCTTCATCCAATTGGTCCACGAACTTATTGGTTCTACAACCCAATAATGACCACTAACCATTGTGTATCAATTCTTCAATTAGGAGGGCAGACAAAATATTTCATCGAGGTTCCCTCGATCAGATAACAGGTAAATTTGGAAATGAATTCTTTGTTTTTTAATTATTTTTGTTTGTTAATTTTATTTTATTATTATTTTTCTATCATCAAGTCAGTCATAGCCTACGTTGTGCAATTGTTGTTTTTTTATGTTTAATTTTGACCATTCCTCCTAAGTTAAAACTCACATGGGAAACATCGGCAGGCGGTATCCAAGATTTTGCCACCGGGGGGGGGGGGCGTACTTGATGTGGCGTCCCCAAAGGTGCACCCAAATTTTTCCCCCGTCACAACGGGCGACCAAAAATGTACATTCAATTTGTTCACGTCCGACGCTGGCTAGCGATAAGCTTTAGGGGGGGGGGTATTTTTTTGGAAATTGCCGCCTACATCACGATTCGTAATAGGTTTAACCCTAACTAGCTCGGGTATTTTGGGAGTTGATATTGCCGGGGGGGGGGGCCTACCCAGCCCCCTTGAATCTCACCGTCGACAGCGCGATTCGCGCCGAAAATTGGCACGCATGTTCGCCCGTGACCATTATTCTACCAAAAATTGCTATATGTTATTTTTTCATGAAAATTTTAATTGTTAATTAATTACCGGTATGCTAATTTATTGCGATAATTAATAACGGAAATTCCATTAACTCTTTGCCTAACCCACTAAATAAAGCTCCAAATGTGCTAATTTGTTGTCGTGAATATTCTTTATAGCATCCTATCAATTCTACTGAAAAAAATTTCCGTATCACAATTGATTTCTTATGTATTTTATGTTTTTTTAATTATTTTATGTTTTTCTTTGTTTTTCAACATTTTTATATTTTCATTTTTTTTTTTAAGAAATTTGTCGGGGACACTAAAAACAATCATATATAACATAAAATGTTAAGTAATTTGAATCAGTACAATGCATTTGCGTGGACCAAACGCCTAGTAGACTTAATTGGTTGTGGACCAAATTGTCTAGTAGACCAATTGGATGTTGACCAAACGCCTGAGTAGACCAATTGGATCGGACCAAGACGCTTAGTAGACCAATTGGATGCTAGACAAAGTTGTTGTAGACCAATAGGTTACCAAACCATTTATATTCAGCTCATGTGAATTAAGGAAAATTCAGCTGAGTTTTTGATGATGTTGCCAATTTGATTTTGGGGAGAGATACATCGTTGCAGTTTGCAATTTGACGTTGGCATGCTGCATTTCACAATAACAGCCACTTCCACTATCTAATCAGTGTATCGGTTTATAGCACTTCGTCAATTGCCATATCGTCAATAGCCATGTTCGTCCATGGCAATCGGTCCAATGCCATTTGGTCCAAGAGCCATGTCGTCGCAATGGCAATCGGTCAATGCCATTTGGTCCAAGAGCCACTTAGTCAATAGCCATTTGTCAATAGCATTTGGTCCAAGAGCCACCTTGGTTCATAGCATTTGGTCCAATAGCCATTTGCGTCCAATAGCCATTTGGTCTAAGAGCCACTTGGTCCATTGCCAACTTCGTCAAAATATCTATTCGTCCAATGCCATTTGGTCAATAGCACACTTGGTCCAATTACCATTGGTCAATGCCATTTGGTCAATAGCCATTTGGTCTAATGTGGTATAATCTATACAGCTGCGCATGCCTATACCCTCGGCTCTTACCTTTCATACCCCCAACTTATCCAATTGTTTTCAACAACAACAAAAAACCCCTAAAAATGTTTAAAATGCCACGGATAACACATTTTAAAAAAAAAAAAATTCAACGTCCAATAACTAATGCCTTAAGCAAGAAATATATATAGAGAGAGAGGAGAGCGAGCAGTCGAGAGAGAGAGAGATAGAGAGACGGGGGAGGAGAGGACAGAGGAGCAATAAAATTTATATAAAAAAAAAATAAAAAAGACAGCTCCTCGAGATATCAAATGAATGTCAATATATTCAATATCAGCTCATAAAAAGTACACCCAAAATTGATTACATTCTTTGTGAAAAAAGCTCTGGAAAAAAAAACCAAACAAACCAACGAAACAAAAACACAAAGAAAACAAAACAAAGGGGGGTCGAAGAGGTGAGGGATAGAAATAAAGACATGTACATGTGTCTTTTGTTTTTGCTTTTTTTCTTTAAAAGATTGCCAGAGTTAAGCTTCGGGTATGCAGATACGACTTAAATTTAAGTGTCAAATTTACATAAGGCGTTGATTATAACACTAACTGATCGGACAGTAACCCCCCCCCCCCCACCACACACAACACATCCGCATGTATAGCCATGTACACCATCTTTCTCAACAGCAAACATTGTATTTTCAAATTACCATTGCAATTATTAAAACAATTAAGACAGCCAGTTTCTGACTTTTTTCTTCATTTGGTTTTAAAAAATATAAAACTCTTTCACATAAAGAAATACTCTCTCCTCAAGCACACACTCTTCTTGTTTTGAAGTTTATGTTATTACGGGGGGGGTGGCGTCTCAAGTTGACTCTTGGATCCGCGTGCCTCCGCCTGGCCCCCACAGTGACGGTTATTTAGACCAATTGGCAATTGGACCAAATGGCTACTGACCAAATGCATTGGACAAATGGCATTTGGACCAAATGGCTACTGGACCATAATGCATTGGACCAAATGGCATTGCGACCAAATGGCTATTGGACCAAATGGGCATTGGACAATGGCTATTGGACTAAATGCATTGGACCAAAGGTTTTTCGACAAGTTGGCAATTGGACAATTGGCAATTGGACCAAGTGGCCCATTGACGATAATGGCAATTGGACCAAATTGGACCAACTATGAAGCAGATAGTATAATTAATAGGTTGGCACATGAAGATTGTGGCAACGTGAGTAGACGCGATGGTCGAAAAATAATAATTAAAAAAAACACACAAATTGCAACATATCACGAAATGATTTATGATATTGTTGCAATTTTTTGCACAATTGCGTCAATTTTTGTCTAAGTGCCACTAAAACTAATTTTAACCATAAAAAATGCATAGAGGCATAGTTGTTTATTTTGTAACAAAAAAACCCAAAATTTCATACGTAAAAGAGAATACTGAAGGATTACATAGAAATGGCAACATATCCTTTAATTGATTCTTGATTGTTTCAATCGATTTAACGAATAAAGTGCACTAATAAAATCAGAACTGAATTATTTGCACAATGTAAAGGTTTATCACAGGTTATATATTTTTGCATCAATGTAATAATACCAATTGAATTAAAACGTAACTAGCGCTAGAAACAGAGCTGAATTGAGCATAAAGTAAAGCTCAAAATACCACGTGAATTCTGTACTAAAGTAAAGCTCAAAATACCACGTGATTCTAGCACTAAAGTAAGCTCAAAATACACCGGATTCTAGCACTTAAGTAAAGCTCGAAATCAAGAGATATCTCTACAACATGAGTGCTAAATTTCTTTTGTCATTTTGTGATATCACTAATTCGAATTTAGTGATATCACGAAATAGATTAATGAATCTAAAACTACAATTGTGATATGACAAATTCATTTAGTGATATCACAATTCGAATTTGTGATATCACTAATTTGATTTAGTGATATCCGAAATCGATTAGTGATATCACGAATTCATTTCTTGATATCAAAAAAGGGATTTGTGGTGAAAAACATATGGGAATTAGTGATATCACTAATCTCATTTGTGATATCACAAATTCAAATTAATGATATCACTAAATGGAATGGTGATATCAACTAAATGGATTTAGTGATATCACTAATTCGAATTGATGATATCTTCAAAATCGTTCTAGGACATCTCCCGGAGACAACTCCCCGGGACAATTCCCGGAGGACAGCCCCCCGGAGGACAACTCCCGGAGGTCAACCTAACCTAACCCTAAACCCTAACCCTAACCCTATGTCCTCCCGGGGGGAGGGCTGTTTCCCTTCCGGGGGAAATTTTTGGTCCCCGGGGGCGTTTGTCCTCTGGGTGAGATGTCCTGATACGCTTCAAAAATCATATATATATCAATACGGCTTGCCATACAGCGCGCCGAAAATTTACACGATGGTAGTTTGTGATGAACTACAGAAAGCACTGTTAATTTTCCCATAATCATAATTATTTTATATGAATTAATTATGCTAATTTACGCATTATGAAGTTCATAATTTTGTTCTTAATGACAAACTACAGCTTTGGAATGGCTAATTTTGTGTTTGCATAATCTTTATAGGATCCTAACATTGTACTTGGAAAAAATTTGATATCCAACTAAATCCTTGGTATTTTATGTTTTATGAATTGTTATGTATTTCCTTGTTTTTTCGTCCATTTGTTTGTTTGTTTTTGTTATTTTTGTTGTTTTTTGTTGTTTTTTTCGCAAAAATTATTGACAAAACCATTTGGGCATAATAATGCAAAATAAATTCAGCCAGTTGAAAGTGAAAATAATCAGAATTATAACCGCCCCCACCCAGCGGTCACGTGCTTTGACCAATTTGTGTGCTAATTGATAATCAAATTAAAACTTGTCATGAATTCATATTGTAGATACAAGGTAACATTAATCTAGCTTTGATAGAATAATTATAATTATACCAGAGCCATTGTTAAGACGGGGCTTAACACTTTTTTTGTGTTTTCTGGTTACTTGTGTGTGACATTTTGAGGCAGATAGATTTCCAGGTTGATTATTCTTAATATAATCAATTTAACAGCATTATTTTTGGGTAGATTAAAAGGAATAGAGGTAAATAATAATATAATGACAGTAATCCAAGTAAGGAAGTCAGCATATCCATTCCAGTCAGGTTTAAAAAATGATATTTTATTTACCGTTTTCCATTTAATTATCATTTATTTAATTTATGCAAATGAGCATGATCAATTGCAAAAATCACGAAAAAACATCAGTTCATGAAACTTCAGACATTGCTCTATTTGAATATGCAGCTTAAAAATCAAAAGCAAAAATTTATTTGTCCCCAATAGGTTCACTTTTTCAAAGAATGGCCGAATAAGCCTGGTCCCTTTTTTTAAGGCATGACCATAGTTGTCACACACACGTGACCCGTGGGTCACGTGTGTGGACCAATTTCAAAGTAATTAATAACTAAATTAAAGCTGTCATGGCTTCATATTTGGTGAGAGCAAGGCGACGTTTATATCTAGCTTTGGAGAAAAAATTGTAATAATAATAGAACCATGGTTTTCGGAGGCGTTAAACTTTTCGTTTTTGGGGTCACGGTGTGACAGTTGATGGCAATTAATTTCTTTAGTTAATTTCTTAAAACCATCAATTCAACACCATTATTTTCATTTAAATTTAAAGGAATGAAGTTAAAAAGGGTATAATGACAATAATCAAAGTAAGGAGACCAGCATATACAATCAAGTCAGGGTCAAAGAAATGATATTTTACGCTACCATTTTTTATTCAAATTTTTTGCATGTTAATTTATGCAAATGAGCATGAAAATTTTGTAAAATTAAGATAAAAATGCATTCATTGAAACTTCAGACAATGCTCTATATGAATGTGCAGCTTAAAAACAAAAAGGACAAACTTTATTTTTTCCAAAAAAGGTTCACTTTCAAAGAATCGCCCTACTGGAGATTAACATTCGGACAGTACAACATGACGAAGTTGACCGAATTCAGTCAGTCAATAGCTTCGGGTTTCTTGATTCCTCAACAATCTTTAGTTTATAGACTCTTAACGAGTCTTATCGTATAAATTCAAAGAGAGTACTTGTATAATGATCCATTTCACATAGGTCAGATTTACTTCACAGCCGATAAATAATGACCTTTTTGCCATAGGGTTAAAAATTTAAAAATTAAAAAAAAAAAACACCAAACACCAGCGGAAGTGAAATAATCTAATGAACCCTTTTGCTCTCCCAGCGGAAAATTTTACCAAGGGAAAAATATAAAGAAGTCAAATTCCTTCTGAAAGGACCACATTGACTCATTCCTGACCTCCAAACTTAGTTAGAGAGACGTGATGTAAACTTTCAAACCTGGACTAGAATACACTATCTTTCGGTCATTATAAGCCAAATTTTTCGCCTCGAAAATTTATCTAAAACAAGTTCATTTGACTGGTTCCTGTCATCTTAAATAAATAATGTTATGCCTAGATCACAGTTCGAGAGGTCCCCGTACGTTTGCCCAATCCTACGGCTTTTCGTTGATTTAGAGACCTCACGGGTCCCTGATGATTTTTTATTCTACCGCTATTGCGGTCACATTATCCTACGGCGCCCGGTCGGTTAAAAGTTATAAATATGTGGATTGAAATCGAAATACGCCCGTGAAGAGACGTAAGGAGTGCCATTCGGTGCCGACAGATGTTCTTTCGTGTCCGCTCTGATAACACGGTGGTTATTATAAGGCTGACCAGTGTTCCTATTTGCAGAATTTGCAGAAAAAGCTAGGTCCCTTGAGGAACCCTTGGGAGCCCTTTATGGTCCCGCAGGAAAGCCAAAAGTAAACCCAAAGCATCGCAAGACACTCACCTTTTTTCGATCACATACCCATTCTGGGCCCGTACGCGAGTTAGAACCGTACATAATTGCCATTTTTCGGAAGGTGCCTGTCCGGCTCCCTTATGATCTCGGGCGCAAGGACTTGTTCACTACCGTAGAAAAGCCGGAAAGATCTACTGCATGTTTCTCGATTCTTCCCGGCGTTTTCATGAAAATCGGTAGGCAGTAGACAACCCGTTAAAAGCCGTGGAGTCACTGAGGGGCCCGCACAGGCACCTGCAAGTGACAGGAAGGGTTCCGCACAGTTTTCCTTTCAATCCTCATTGTAAAAAAAGTGACTACGGTCTTGCGATGTTTAAGGTCTCCCCTGCGGCTATCCTGCGGCACCCTGCCAGGCTCCCGTTGTAAAGTTTTGTCTTAAGCTCTTCTGAGTATAATTGCATTTAAATTATTTACGTTTCAAACCACAAATGCGACATAGAATACTGTAAAATATAAATTTAAATAAGGCGGTTTTGATCAAAAGACAAATCATTCTATATGAAGTCTGAAAACCATCGACAGTATCACTCAAAGCATATATATATATTAAAGACATTTATGTGGGACTTTTTAATATTTTGAAAATCTGAGCCAATATAGAGCACCGTTTCAAATAACTATACACTTTGGAAAATGCTCCCAATAAATAATGTATTAATGTATTCAGAATGCTCATGATCTTCAGCTATCATTATAGCACTAGCCCGATAATAATTCATGCTGACAATCTCGAAAGAGAGATTTGACAAATACTGAAAATATGTATACAATATGATTTGGAAAAACTTGTGCGAAAGACCACATGGAACCTAGTGGGAATCGGTCAGGCGCCGTGCGGGCCACGACCGGGTACCTCCTGACGTCCTTGCGGTGCATGTTGCACCCGCCCGACACCCTCCCGGCTTGTAACAAGAATTGACAGAAAAAACGTGCGGAGCCTACTCGGCCACCGATAGGAGGCCGATCGGTCCCCTTTAGTGACTCTACGGTCTTTCCAAGGGCTGTAGACCGTCTACCGATTTGATAAAAACGCCGGGAGAATCGAGAACATGAAAGCAATAATCTAGGGGCCCGCGCGATCTGTAAAAATACACCGGTACCCGTAGGATCGTAAGGGACCCGGCCAGGAACCTTACGAAAGTAACCGAAATGGTCAAAAATGTCAATTTTACACGCCGGACGGGCCCCGAAACGGTACTGTGATCGCGGCATTATGTTTATATCTGCTCGCGCTTCGTGCTTGTAAATTATATTTCTTAAAATGGAGATGATCGCTACGTGGTATAATTTTAACAAAAAGACATTAGAGGGGAAATGTGCGTAAAATATACTGTCTTTGAATCATTAATTGTAAGCCAAAATTGCCAGCTCGCGCTTCGTTCTCGCAACTTTCCCTTAAAAAAGACACATTAACTGAGTCCTGGGGCCCGTAACACAAAGATTGGTGATCAATTGCAAATTTGGAAGAACTACTGTGATTGGTTGCTGGTCAGTCTTTCGAGCAAAAATCATGTGAAACATCGATTTTGATTTGCTACTGCCATTTTGCGATTGATTGCAAACCTTTGTGTTACGGAGCCCTGGTGTCCCATATAAGTAAAGTTATAAATGTAAACTTGTAACTTTTACTGCTCGCAATTCATATATCTTAAAATGGAAGTAATCGTTATACGTATGGAAGTAAAATATTCAAACAAAAAGACATAATTGAAATTGAAATTGAATTGGTTTTATTAATATTCATCATCGCAGCTAATAGGCCGAATTGTGACAAGTTTACAAACAAGAGGGAAAATGTGCGTTAAGGGCCTGTCCCACTGGAGGCGATCGTTGTTGCGACAACTGGCGATCTTGCTATTGTGAGTGTGATAGCAAGTTGTTGTTGTAACCTAGTCGATAAAGACAGAGTCATATAGGTCTGGAATCGCCTTTTTTTTTAAGCCAAACTCCTTACAATTATGACATTATCACGTTGTCGCCACAACGATCGCCGCCTGTGGGACAGGCCCGTAAAGGGCCTGTCCCACAGAAGGCGATCGTTGTGGCGACAACCTGCGAACTACTTTTTAGTACCCATTGTCACCATGCGCAGGTCCAATCGCCTATAAGATCGTGAATTATCGCGTCTGTCGCCAACAAATAAGAAGCAAAATTCTGTTCGCCGCTGGTTTCTCAACAAGTTAAACAATAGCCGGCGTCAGTTGGGTTGACGTCAACGACCGTAGCCTGTCTTCTCTTGTCGCGGCAAGGTAGGGGAGACCGGGTATGGAAGTTACACGGGTCAGTTGTTACAGTTCTCAGTGTGCTAAGTTGGAACAAGAGAGTTCGTTGCTAACTGGCATCTATATACAGCCTACACATAGCTAAGATGAATTGCCGGCGTGAGGTTTCTTCCGTTGTTTTATTAAAAAGTAAATCATCAAAAACCATTATTTACAGTTCCAAGTGAATTTTTGACAAAAATTAAAATTTGTAAGGTTCTTACAACTGAAGGCACATGATGATAGTCTGGTATTGTGAATATAGTACATGTATGTCACTAAATAGCCCTGAGCCATGCCCTGTAATTCTGCCTAATGGCTTTGCTACAGTTGATTTTTTTGTAAAATCACCCATGGGTATGGTTGTACAACAACCTACCTCATGTCGATGTAACAACCTACCCCAATTACATTACACATGTAAAGTAATTTTGTTTCAATTTTAAGGGGTTAATATTAGATATCTATTATTACTTTAGTCTATGCTAGAGCTCTACTGATCTACTGTTAACGATACCAAGAAACTGGAAAGTTGAAACAAAAGTATGGCATAAGAGATTACAACATTTAACAAATTGCCCCGATGTTTACAATAGTAACAATACCCCGATTGTGTACAACCACCCCGTATACGGGGTAGTTGACATCACAAAAAAAAATGTCTTCACTAATAAGCTGTAGTTAATTAGTGTTTACATGTTTTCAATTTTATTGTGCCTACAGTATTAGTGCCAACATACAGGTTCCTAACTACAGAAATAAATAATGGAGTTGTGTGAGTACTTTCATTAGAATATCTGGCCCAAAATGTGAATTTGTAACGTCCATACCCGGTCTCCCCTACTATCGAGATTGTCGCCAGATAGAACATGTTTAGCAAAGCGGAACGGCGGCCAGTTGTAGGTTGCACGCTCCAGCGTACGTTGCAGCACGCATCGTGAACCGAAAGGCCAGTGAAATTTAAGCCGCTACGACCTTTGTCGCACCTACATCACAAAAAATCATGATCGGCCTCCATTCAGATACTGCACAGTCGCCGCTGATTTTTGAAATTTTCAAAAAATCTCTCATGACCCCAATGTTGAATGCCGCTGAGAGGACTATCACGAACCTAAAGGCGACAGGCCGCCGTCAGGTAGAAAACACTCGATCGCCTGTGTCAGTCGTAAGGATCGCCACAGTGCGCTAGTGCATATTTTAGCTGATTTTAGCTGAAGTCGAGCCGCGAGATGCACGAAGGTCGAGGCTATTGTATTATCGGATACCAACTATTGTTAACCTATTGTTTGCGTGGGAGCAAGTCGTTGTCGTAGCCTATCGTGGACAGAGTCGTAGATACGTAGATGATCTAAGGTCACCTACGATTCTGACACGATTCTGGTAGGTTCTAACATGCATAGGTTGTCGCCACAACGATCGCCTTCTGTGGGACAGGCCCTTTAAGGGGTCGTGAGTGATTTTTGTAAAATTTCAAAAATCAGCGGCGACTGTACAGTATCTGAATGGGAGGCCGATCCTGATTTTGGTGCATGTAGGTGGCGACAAAGGCCGTAGCGGCTTAAATTTCACTGGCCTTTCGGTTCAGCGATGCGTGCAACGTACGCTGGAGCGCGGCAACCTACAACTGGCCGCCGTTTGGCTCTGCTAAACATGTTCTATCTGGCGACAATCTACGATTGTCGCGACAAGAGAAGACAGGCTACGGTCATTGACGCCAACCCAACTGACGCCGGCTATTATTTAACTTGTTGAGAAACTAGCGGCGAACAGAATTTTGCTACGTATTTGTTGGCGTGAACAAATACGTAGCAAAATTATGTTCGCCGCTGGTTCCTCAACAAGTTAAACAATATCCGGCGTCAGTTGGGTTGACGTCAATGACCGTAGTCAGTCTTCTCTTGTCGCAACAAGGTGCTATCGTAGATTGTCGCCAGATAGAACATGTTTAGCACAGCGGAACGGCGGCCAGTTGTAGGTTGCCGCGCTCCAGCGTACGTTGCACGCATCAGTGAACCGAACGCCCAGTGGAATTTAAGCCGCTACGGCCTCTATCTGTCGCCACACACATTCACCAAAATCAGGATCAGCCTCCCATTCAGATACTGTACACTGTAAACATAAATTAGTCATTTTGACTAATAAAAATTAGTCCTGGCATATGTCTGAAATGACTAGAATTAATTAGTCAGATGACTAACGTTTAGTTATTTCAGACACTTTTGGATTAAGTCAGATGACTAGAATTAATTAGTCAAATGACTAAAGTTTAGTCATTTCAGACACTTTTGGATTTAGTCAGATGACTAGAATTAATTAGTAAAATGACTAAAGTTTAGTCATTTCAGACACTTTTGGATTTAGTCAGATGACTAGAATTAATTAGTCAGACAAAGCCAAATATCAGTCAGATGATTTATTTTAGCTGGTCATCATTTTAAGGCCATATTTTATGTAAAAACAAAAGAAATGAAGCAACTTAATCTCTTCTTGATTTAAAACAGATCTTTTTCAACATAATCGGGCTATACGTAATAATAATAATAATAATGATAATAATAATAATAATAATAATAATAATAATAATAATAATAATGGTCTATACTTTTAACTCGATAAAACATATTTTAAAAATTTCATTTTTACATAGTACAACATAAATTATAAAAATATATAGCATAATAGTTAACATTATCATGATAGCAGATACTCTGAATTGTTGTAATGATGATTACATAGTAAATAGCCTGTCAAGACATCACAGTGTTATTACTGTACTAAAAGGCAAATTTGTGAGGCCAATACACTTAAATAGCATAGGAGGAAGAGAGTGAGAGGGTGAGGAAGACACAGAGTAAGAGTAAAAGTGAAAGGAGAACAAGAGAAGAGGACAGAGGGAGAGAGAGAGACCAGGATGGAGAAGAATGGAAAAGTCTAATACAAATTTATATTTAAAAAAAAGTAAATTAAAACGCATAAATGTAAATTCGAAAATATTGGTTTCAATGAAGAAATTCCCAATCATCACCTTCACTTCAAATAATATAATAATTATGTATACGTATTGCTTTGAATATGTACATGTATACATAACATGTGGCATTTCACTGCATGCAATACATTCAAACAAGGTAAAGTACGTGGTACAGTGTAATATAAAGGTTGAATACAAGAACATAATGCAGAATAGAAAGAAAAAAATAATTTAAAAAAAAATAGAAATGCAGGAAATAGCATGTATCTGAAGGTCAACTTGGAAATTTCAGCAATAACAAATAGCAAATATTCCCCCAGCTCAAAAAAGGTACAACTCCATTCAATACTCTGAGAAAGTCTTAAATCGTCCGATAGCACGTTCAACGTAAATCCTTGCTGATTCAATGCGACGTGTCTTGACTGTGGCGTGTGTGTTGAGTTGCTTCCAATGTACAATTGGTGGTATGTTTTAGTGTTGCTCCCCCTTTTTGCTCTTATGAGAAAACAACGATCAGCCATGACGCCATCGCCATGTTCAATGTGGTTCAAGCAACCAGATTCTTGTGTGATCTTTTAATCTGATATACTACCTCCAAAGCTGAGAGAGAAAAAGGAAGGTACCCCTTGGAAATGTTGCAACTAAGAGCTTGGGAGTATTGTGATGTTTATAAGATGACCAAGTTATTCTCTTAGAACAAGGCGTCGATGGGGTTAAATATTTCAGTACACTCTATAATTGTTCTAGCGTTCTTGAAATATCTAAAACTCTTCGGAAGACTTGCCCTAACTTGTTCCTTTGTTGGCCATTTGATGAGAAGTATTCGCAGTTTAAGGTCCAGAAATTTCAAAATGTCCCAATTCCAAATGTATCTGCCAGTCCACGATTTGTAAAACCACGTCGAAGACGGAAAAGTGTCATAATGAATTCTTCATACACAGTGAATATCCTTGAACGATGTTCCTGAAAAATAAGGCCATTAAAATAAAAAAGAATTATTAGACAGGCATTATAAAATCCCTGGAAGGGCATCTATATAATAATTGAAATATTTGTCTCTCTCATCATGATCTTTATTCCTTACATGAATTCATTTGATTTTCAAATTAACTAAATTATTAAAATAGTCATTAAAATTAGTTATTACTATTATTATTATTATTATTATTATTATTATTATTATTATTATTATTCTATTTGGCAGAAAGATGACATACAATATAAATAAAATTGATTCCATATAAAAACATATTATTAAAGAACACAAAAATATTAAGACACTGTTTTCACCTGGCTGGGCTACCAGGCCTTGGGCAAAGTTAACTAAATAACTACAGTCTGCGGACCGCTCTAACCTATTATCCAGCCAGGTGAATTCAGTGTTGCAATATACATGTATGTGACATTAACAATTATAACACTAGAACTGCAATCGTTGACATGAACGATATGCGTGCATTGACGCTTTGAATAAAAAAATTCAAGCACTATTAAAATTTAAACGTATATTTTGAAATGTATTAATTGGGAAACGGAAGTAGGCTTTACATATACAAGATCAGTGTGTTAAACGAATACGGTTTGTGTACGACAGTGCAATTTTGAAAACACCTTTTTCCATACTATCCGGCGTTCACATGGTTCTGTCAAATTTGCAATTATATAGGCAAGCGTGTATAATGGCTCGTACAAAAACGTGATTTACTCAAAATTTTCTGTGACAACCTATATCATGTATGGTATCAATGGAAAGGCAATTTCAATGCAGTCATTGTGATGTCAATTTCAGAAGCAAATATTAAACGGCAATGACGTAATGCCTTGTTACGTAATGCATTGCAAATTCGCTATTTTTTGTCCATAACTTGTCGATGACGTCATCAAATGTTACAAAAATTAGCAGATAGCTGTGTAATGTATTGATACATTATGCCTGCTAAGTTTCAAGTTCCTAGATTGAATATTCGCAATTTTAGGGGAAGTTAAACTTGATTTCCAGGTGTCGATAATTTTTTACTTTCTACATTTTTGAGCAATTTGGTCAATGAATCGATGTATTTTTCTTTACATTGCTGGAAAGGACATAGTCTGAACTACCTAAATCCAAAAAAGGGTACGCTTTTACCAAGGTACAACGCAGATGGAGCCTCTTGGATTTTAGCCTAATTTTGAAACTTTAGAGGGCGCTATTTGCATTTTGCGTATTTACTGGAGCGTGAAACATTTGGAAAGTGTGCACAGTTATTAGAATAACATGCCCTGAAAATTTGAAGCAAAATGGAATTGATTTAAGAAAGTTATAGCCATTTTGCGTGTTTTTAGTCAGAATTTTGGATTTCATGATAAGGTAGATTTTTTAATTAATTTAAAATAGGAAGATGGTTTTAAAATAAAAAAAGTTGTTGGATGCATATGAAAGGCCAGTTCATGGACTATTTAATGGATTTTGTTAGAATTTTTAGCGCCTATAATGATATAGATATTGAAGCTGGAATAATGGCTTTCAGATGACCCCAAATAGACAAAATGGCGGATGGACGGTCATGGATGAGTGATTTTGGAAAATGAAATGTCACGGGATCAATAATGGATCATGAAGTACATGTCTACGAAGTTTAAACGAATTTGGATGAGAGGTTGGACCTGGAGAGGAGTAACAAGGATCACGTGTTAAATGAATAGCTTTTTGTGGAAGAAGAAGGAGACGGAAAAGGAATGTGGAACGATAACATAGCATTGTCGCTGGAGCATCAATGCAATAACATTCATAACTTAAAAAATCATTTTAAAAAAAATCAGTTTAAAATGGTACAAATTGTGTTTTAAAAAAGGCGTTCAAGCAGTTGTTGAGTCTCTTTCAAGTAGACATGACCACACCACATTGGAAAGGTGTCCTAATTCCAAACATAAAAGTACGAGACATAATGTACTATAAGCTAATATATAAGTAAATTGCAATTAAATATGTGAAACAATAAACAAAAAATACCCTGCAATGACAATAATATTGCAAAGCTCTAATTAAAGAAATATTGGCATTCAATTGGCGAAATAAACCATTTAATCCAATATCTAAAATACACTCCCTCTAAAAGGTGAGATTGTTATTAAAAAATGATTTTCATGTACAGATTCAAGTACAGAATAGAACATGAAGTGAGAATACCTCAGATCTAGCTGGAGAAGCTTTTGGTGTTTTGAATCCATTCCAGTACCTCATTTTGTTGCCTTCTCTTTCAGAGAGTTGAACAAATAGCTCAGCATGATCACCTTCAATCATGTAAAAGGGGGAAAATGAATTATGTTATAAATTAAAATAATAGGAAATATTGTTATGTACGTGTATTCATTGCTCATGATCATACATTATTGCAAAATATGTGAACAATCATAAAAACAACTCACCAGTATAAGCCGACGGGTCTGTAAGCTGTCTATCTTCGTAGGATAGATGCAAAGTGTTTGAGTGATACTTCTGTTTGCGAAGCTTCCTCTGTGGTTGACACTTTTGCTGTGCTATGTTGAGTGTGATAGAGATGTTGTAGATACCATGCAGATGTCTGGAATTCTGCATGAAAAATTAATGACAAATAAATGTTAAATAAAAAATGTTTTTATTTATTTCATTTTTTTTTGGGGGGGGGGCTGCACCACCTCATCTTTTACAAATTAAAATTCGAATCGGCAAGAGTTCCTTTTGCGACAGCTACCCAAATCGAAAAAAAATATAAGTGTGGAAATTGTTTCTAATAATATTTTACACGTAGACTAGGGTTAGGGTTATGGTAAGGGTTATATTTTTAAAAAATTATATTTAATAATAAAAAAATAACAACAAAATACAACTTCCAGTTTATTTAGTAAAAAAACACAAGAGGAATAGCGGGAGTCGAGCCCGAGTCACCAGCGTCACAGTCTTACTCTCACACCACTACACCAACGAGACGGCTTGCGCACTGCCCAGGATATTTTATTTATTTATTTTTATTTTTTTTGAGTGGCTGTCGCAAGAGGAACTCTTTCCTTTGATTCTTTACATGAATATATTCAATGAAACTAATTATAGATCATCATATAACTATAATCATTCAGCACACCATCCGAGTATAGAGCGTGTTCTGCAACTACAAATTACTAGTATTCCATGATATAAGCATACCACTAACATGGAATTGAGCATGTGGGGCTGCACTAATAAATTAACATCAAAATTTCTTCCATGTTCGGGATTCGCGTTAAAAATAGAATATGACATAAACTTACTTTGGTCCTTAAAATCATTTTCAACGATATCCTGAGATGGATCTAATCCTTAGGCGTTGCATTCGATGTTGTTTTGTTTTTACCATGTCGGCATTTGTCCGTGTGGTTTGACCGCGAATCACTGTTACGTGCGCCGTACGCCTAGCCTCTGACCATAAATAAGTCATTTGCAGGCCTATATGTCATTTATTAGTCATTTGACCAATGTAAACAAGTCATTTGATAAATGTCTCGTTTATATTGGTCAAAATGACTTACCTAAACTAGTCCTGACTGAGGTAATTAAGTCACGGAGACTGGACTAATATAAATTAGTCGTTTTGACTAATTTATAAGCACTAATGACTAATTTATGTTAAAAGTGTACAGTCGCCGCTGATTTTTGAAATTTTCAAAATTCACTCACGACCCAAATTATAATGCGCGACTGAGAGGAATATCACGAACATAAATGGCGACAGACCTGCGGTCAGTAGAAAATCATACGCTCAGTCGCATGTCCAGATTCGCAAGGATCGCCACAGTGCTCAAGTATTTTGGTTGATTTTAAGCGGCGACGAGAGAAGTCGAGCCGCGAGATGCGCGAAGGTCGGCTACTGTATTATCGGAGACAGACTATTGTTAGTCCATTGTTTGAGTGGTAGCAAGTCGATGTCGTAGCCTAATCGTAAACAAGCGTAGATACGTAATGTAATCTCCGGTCACCTACGATTCTTACACATTCTGGCAGAATTTAACATGATAGGTTGTCGCAAACGGGACGCCTCCGTGGGACAGGCCCTTTAAATATAAACCTTACAACTGTGGCGATCTTGCGACGCACACAGGTCATCGAGTGTTTCTACCTGATGGCGTCTGTCGATTTAGGTTCGTGATAGTCCTCTCAGTCGCGCATACATAATTTGTTCGTGAGTTATTTTTGAAAATTATCTATTTAGCGGCGACTGTACATAAAGAGATTTGTGCCAAATTTCAAGAACTTACTCACAGTATAAGGACCAAAAATTGACAATGAAAATGGGCAATATTGGACTTTTGCTCACTATTGATTTCCACCCATGTGACTTATGTATAGAGTTTTGAACAAAACGAGAGCAAAAGTCCAATATTTTTTGGTCGTTATATGGTGAGTTAATTCTTGAAATTGGCACAAATCTTTAAGAAGTCATTACATAAACAGGAACTTAAGTCATATGAGATTCGGATGTACCATTAGGCCGTGCCAGGGCCGCAAAACTTTCTTCCTTTTTTCATTTTTTTCTCATATCTTGTGTTCATGACGCATGAAAAGTCGGGATTTTGCGGAAAATGAAATATAATGAATACTATTCTAACGAACTGTTATGGTAGGCAAAGTAGAGCAATTTTAAAATTGGGTTTAATCAGAAAATCGGCTTTTTCCAGTGCCACGTGCTCACTGAAGCATGGATTTTTTTTTTTTTAAATAATGAATAGGTCATGTACGCCCGTGCCCGGTCATAAAAATATAAAATGAATTGCAATAATAGATTAATAAATATATATTGCAAATATAATTGAATAATAATGATTGCAATATATAGAATGAATAATAAATGAATTTGCAAAAGTTAAAAACAACTCTTCCTAGACATGAATCCCATCGTATTTAATTATTTACCATGGCAAGAAAGTAAATCGCAGTTTGGGCATTTTCTGCATGCTCACTCAACCGTGAAATTTACGCAAATGTCCTCCGTTAGTTTGAAACACGTTTTGAGTACGATTCTGATGCTGAATTTTTAAAATCTAAAAATTGGTCCGATATCATTGAATCATAAGTTGTGTTAGGCTTGGGAACTTCAAATATTTGACATTTTTGCATTCAACCATTGCTCCTAAGATGAACTTCATGATATTTCCTAAAATTTTGCTCATGGTAGCTATCGATTTCCTACATGCACATATAATGAAGTTTTTTTTTTAACTGGCTCCGTAATTAAAAATGATCGATATTTGAAATAGGGGGACTTTCTTTTTGTTTTGTATATATTCATTTGCAGATTATACTCGACACCCAAGTGAAAACTGTCTATCTTGGATGAGACCCAAAACCAAAAAAAAAATCTGAAACGCGTCATCACATTTGATTATCCATTGTGTTGTTTGTTGTTGTTGTTGTTGTTTTGTCTTTGTCTTGTTTGTTTTGTTTTGTTGTGTTTTTGTTGTTGTTTTTTTTTTTTTTTTTTGTCTTCTTTTTGCCATTATTCTCCTTTAGATCCAGATTAGTAAAGGAATAAGAAGATATCAACATAACATTATGTCTGCCTAAGCATTAATCGGTTAAATAATATATAACATCACTTCAAATTTCTATCCATGATCAGGTAATACAAACATGGCATTTGCTGTCTAGTTTGAAAATCGAATGCATGCAAGAGCCTTTTCAAATCTATTTGATAAACTGCGAAAGTCTTCTGAATAAACAACTCACTATCGACATCGCTGGATGGATTCATTGGAATGTCTGCCCTCATTGGAACAGCTTTGTAATTTTTTCTCCGTCTTCAAAAAAAAACTTTTGCGTGCCAGTATTGTACAAAACAACTCTAATGACGAGCCTGGCCGTTGCTGACGGGGCACTGGGTGTATATTTGTTAATACTTACCTCAGTAGATTTATTTATGCAAACTATATTTCTTGAGTGCACCTCAATGGCGCCAATCTGCTTTTTGTAATTTTGCGAGTTTCCTTTTCTTTGTCTCTTGTGAAACTTCTGTTTTCACACTATGTATTATCACCATGGACAGGTTGATGAATATCTTGAATCCTTTTAACTCTTTTAATATGAATAAAGTGTTATCTCGAGTGGTGATCGCTTCCTGTTGGATTTTAGTCATTATAATCGGTTTGATCATTTCCATATTGCAGTCAAAAAATGATGGGTTATATGGTTTGTCTAATGTTTGCAATTTCCTACCTTTACATGTAGAGTCAGATGGATCTAATGTGAGCATAATTACAGATTACTTCTATAACAACGAGGTCACTATTGAATTGCAAGAGCCAAAATTGGTCTGGTGGCTTTCACCCATTTTTTTCATAGGTGTTAATCTCTTATCATGCATCTTCATCATGATCAGTTATATTATCATGTTTGTAAAGTTTCATCGCAGCTCTCAAGCCACTCGCAATACAGCGTCTCTCAAACGGGAAATAAAGGTGGCACGACGAATGGCTGTTATAGTATTTACTGATATGTGTTGTTGGATGCCTGTCATCGTGATGGGTATCCTTACCAAGACAGGTTCCATGACACCACCCCCATTATTTTACGCTTGGACTGTCATATTTATTATACCTATCAACTCGAGCCTAAACCCATTCATATACACATTTATGACCTACCTTGATGAAATGGATTGCAGACCCCAATCGTTATTGCCCGGTTATCGAAACCCAGTGCATCAGAGAGGCGATGTTGAATTAAAAGAGAGGCCTAGTGGAAGAAACGAAGAACCAATAAATTAATAAGACTTTCTCTCACCTGTTTTAAGGAAAAAAAAATCAATTTATTTTTATTAATTAGAAACAAACTTAAAAGATATGCCTCAGATAAAAAATAAATAAGCATTTTGATGAACTATTAATAAATCCAGTAAACCTTATAACAGATACCCAGTAATCTCCCATATAACTCTGATTCTCCAGCTAACTACAACAAAAATACGTGCATTAACGGTTTTTCATACAATGCATAAATGGACAGAATTCTACCACGCTGTACCATAAGTTTTGTGAACGCTTGTTAAAAAATTATTTTCACCAATGTCCGTCTCATGCAGAGACGTTTCCGCAACTGGGAGAAGTATCGGAGACGTCTCCAATACTTTTTGTCCGTCGGGGAAATGAGATTTTCTTTTCCGTCGCGGAGACGTCTCCGCGAAGTGAGATACAGCCACTATGTTACAAGGCCCTGTAAATAACCCGTTATTTCAAGTTGGCTTAATCAACTTTAAATTCTTGCATTTTCATCAGCCTTGTTAATATTCTATTGCCGTTATCAGGGGCCGCGGAGCCGTGGGATTTTTTTTCCTCAGCAGACGTGTACAAAAGCATAAAAATGACCATAAATTTGTAATTTTTTACGATTACACGTATCCAAGCAGGAGATAGGACTTTCACAGTTGCAGCATCCAAAGAATGGAATAACATACCCTTGCACATTAGACAGTCTTCTTCTCTTCAAATGTTTAAGAAGGCTCTTAAAACCCATCTCTTCATATAAATTCTCTTCACATAAATTTTCTGTCATATTGATTTCGATTTATGTATGTTATTTAATTTGTTTTTGATTATTCAATATGAATAATTAATAATACCCTTAATGTACAATGTAGTTATGAAAGACAAATAGTAATTTTTTATGTAAGTGCTCTGAGCCTTAAGGGAATTAGCGCACAAAATGTTTATTGTAATGTAATGTAATGTAATGTTCAGCCCCCCCCCCCACACTTTCGGCTCAGCCCCACCACGTTAAAAACCGCTCCGCGGCCCCTGGTTATTAAGTACGTTTAAATATCATTTAATTTCATGTCTATTATCATAACAATCTCATATATTGTACATACCACAGTTATTTTGTCATTAGAGATAGCGGTCATTTGAGTATTTTGGATCGTTAATCATTCAATTATATTATTCATATTACATTATTTAACTTTTGTTTATCCTGCAAAATTTGTATTTATTCAGTTGTGTATTATCAACAACAGTTTTCGTCTTCCTTAACAAAAACGGGCCTAGGAAATGTCATGACTGTATAATAATTAATTTTTCATATTGACTGTAAATCTGTACAGTGAGGTTTTTCAGTGTAGTTTTAAGCTGGTCTAAGTTTTAGTGATGATGTTTAGCAGTTGGTTACATTTTATTTTCCATGTACATTTTTTTTACCTCGATTGTCTTGGTTGGATTTAATAATATTTATCTCTTTTTGCCTTACTTGCCTCGATTGCCTTGATTGGTTTTAATAATATTTATCTCTTATTGTGACATTGATGTAGTGATATAAATTGATATACCAAGTGAGTCAGAAAAAAGTACACATTTAAAAAAGATTCTATATAATTAAAGACAATTAATATACCCCCAAATTATTATACATATTTTGAAAGAGTAACTCTTCCCGCATCTTCTGGTACCATTTTCGTGTGGTATGCCTTTACGTTTGGATGAACACGACGCATTGTTTGAAAATGTCGAATTGTGAAAAAGTGGGTGCTCAAAACAACAAAAGCTTTGATAAACTGAAGAAACTCCATTCTGAATAAAATAGAATATCTTTTTAATGAAACTGTTTTTAGACGAACAACTTACAGAGATTGTTGTTACGCTTATCGACTATATTCTGTGTAAAAATGAAATCTATGCATTGGGTAATTCATGAATGAGCACACATCAAAGAGTAACCTAAATTGTCACAGATCTTTAAAAAAAAGGCTTCCTAATACCTTTGAAAAGTGATTATTTTGTCTTTTAAGTGTGCTCACTCATGCTTGACTCTACAAACGATGCACCGTTTTCATCTAAGCGCAAGACATACCACACGACAATGGTATCAGAAGATGCGGGAGGAGTTAATCTTTCAGAATATGTATAATAATTTGGGTTTTATTGATTGGTTTTAATGTTATTGACATTTTTCTAGGTGTTTAGTTTGTTCTGACTCACTCGGTATATGTATGCGTTTACCATGTGTACTATTGTTCTAGTTGTAGACGTACGGTTATGGTACTCCGAACAGCGGTATACCTGTACATTTTGTTCATACTGTAAATTACTTCTTTTTTTCAATTATAATCTGAAATTACATCATTAGGGATGTGTCATGCATTTGTAGATAAGAATAAAGACAATTATTAATCAAACATGTTTACTTTATATACTTCGTTATAGTTAAGCTTTTGAATGAAGTATTAAGCTGGTGTAAGTTTTTAGTGATGATGTTTGGCAGTTGGGTATGGGTCGTTAAAATTCTATTTTCCATATACATAGTTTTACCTCGATTACAATTTTAAGGTTGAGTTATAAATAATACTCACAATGGGATAAAATCATGTTATATATATATATAGGTGTGTGTTGTGTGTGTGTGTGTGTTGTGTGTTGTGTGGGTGTGTGTGTGTGTGTGTTATGGAATAAAAAGTCTAGGACAAGCTTGGACGTTGCTAGACTTTGAATCTTTAATCAAGCTTTCGGCTTATTTGCCTTCATCAGGATTTCTGAAGAGAAAATCATAACAAACAAGAACAAAAACCGTAATAAATAAAAGTAAATCATACAAACAAAATCAAGCACCAACATTTATTCTTATATAATGTATAAAAAATAAAGAAAATAAAGATTTTGTTTGTGTATGATGTACAAATGTTTTGCGGTTTGGGTAATGGGTCGTTAAAATTCTATTTTCCATTTACCACCTTTTTTTTTTTTTACCTCGATTACAATTTAAAGGTTGAGTTATAAATAATACTCACAATGGGTTAAAATCGAATATACTATAAAACTACTATTGACCATTGACAAAATGATTCGCATGTATAAACCAGGATGTGGGTTCTTATAAATAAATCTATTTTAATGTACAGTGCAATCATGTAGGTACATGGTTTCTTTGCCAAATTGGATATTCCAATTTCCAAGCACTTGGAGGTTTGTTAGTTCAATCACACAATTTTACTTTACCTGAATATTTGATTTTCTGAAAATATGATGCAGTAAAGACAAGGGTTTGTTTAGATAAGAAATAGGGTTCGTTAATGTGAAGGTTTGATCATTCATCGAAAAATTAAATAGGTATCATTTATCCGACCATTATACAGTGTGTCCCAGAAAGAACGATACACTTTTGGAATGACTTCTAAATAAGAAATATATGGTTCTTGGGCATTTTGGAGGAAAGATTCATTTGTAGAGAAAGCTCATATTCTCAACTATCATTTGACACCAAAAAGTCCGAAAATGATGCATGCTTCAATGAGCAATGCCCACTTTTGTGAAGGACACAAAAACGAGACTGCACGGGAATTCGCTGTGCATTTACCACCTGCCTATATCACGCCATGAGGAATCATAAGCAATAATGGTATGAATTGGCTAACAAAGAGAGACAGAAAACAAACATTAATAATATAAAAACAGAAAGGTTGTCAATTACAATTTGCATAATATTTATGTTTATTTCTGAGTTTAGGTTTATTAGGTGCTATGTACCTAATGTACATAGCACCTCTTGTTTTGTCTTTGTTAGCCGATTCACGTCATTATTGCTTTTTATCTCTCATGACGTGCCATAGCCAGGTGGCAAAAGCATAGCGAATTCCTGAGCAGCCTCGTTTTTGTATCCACTAAAATGGGCATTGCTCATTGAAGCATGCATCATTTTCGAACTTTAAGGTGTAAAATAATAGTTGAGGATATGAGCTTTCTGTACATATGAATCTTTCCCCCGAAAAACCATATATACCCGGGGGGGCAAAACCCATATTTTTAGAGTTAGCTGCATCGGCGAGCTCTAAAAAGTAGTCCTATGTAATATGATTCCTTGTACCCAGAGCAGCACCGCTAGGGTGGACTACTCGGTGGTAAAGTGACACGAGGGTCTCTAAAGGCAGGGGCGCCCAAAATAGCCGCCCTTTTTACAAAAAATAGTATTTTAAAGAAAATGACTAAAAATAATTATCTAAACTCAATGAGTTGGGTCTCATATGAAAGAGTACTAAATTTCCTTTACAACAATGCTAACGTTAGTGAGAATTGAAATTATATGAATTCAGTTTTGTACTTAAAAACGCCATTTTTAAAAAAATTTTCCAAAAATTAATTTTTTACACATTTTTTAATTGAATGTATCAAAATTTCTAAAAAGAGCTGAGAGTTGTTACTTTCTGAAAATTTGCCCATTGGTATGTCCTATGATCTGTAAAAAGATTCTTTTTTCTGTTAAAAGCTATTAAACGCTATACCTATGAGCGTAATATACCAAAAATCCAAAATTTCGCCAAATTATAGAGAAAACCCGTATATACACGTGTTATACCGTACATATTGTACACGTATACTGTATTGTGACTGACTAGGCTTATCTTTCAGATTTAATGAACTTTTGGGAGCATGATAAAGTTTCCAAATGGATAATAAAACACTACCAAATTTTCTGGTGTGTATATAGAAATGGAGCACATGTGCGTTAATGGGGGAGGCAGGTTTTATTATTATTAATATTTTTCATAATTTTTATGAAGAATACATTGTTCTAATATCCATAGTTTTATTATGTATTTTTTTTTACCTAAACGAATATATATGTATATACTAAAATGATTGGATGAGTGTCAATTAAATCATCAAAGGAGTATCCGGGGGTGGGTGTATGACAGTTTCATCCGAACCCAAAATTTAGTGGGAAAATTAAAATGGGAATTTTGTACTTTTACACGTACACCCCAACCCCAGGAAAAAGGAAAAAGAAAATAAAATCTGAACGGGTGACCGACAAAATTAATTCAAATATCTTTACCACCCACATGGTTCTTATTTATTTATTTTATTTATCTATTTATTTATTTATTTATTTATTCATTTGTTTATTCATTCATTCATTCATCCACCATTAATTCCTTTTTTACTATTTATTTATTCATTTATTCATTTGTTTATTCATTCATTAATTCATCCATCCATCCATTAATTCCTTTTTTTTATTCATTTATTAACTTATTCATTTATTTATTCATTCATTCATTCATTTATTCACGTCTTATTTATACAGGTTGACATCTGAAATAACGAATATTGTTCTTTCTAGGGGCAATTCTATACAGTTAGAAGAAGTAAATCATTGCACGTATGGTCAGTGATGGTATAATCTATAAAGTTAGTACAAATACTCTCTTTTGAAAATTGATGACTCATTATAAGACCGAAGGATGAGACCCTGAGAGCAATTTTATATCCTGTGATCTAAAAAAATGTGGGCGTACGTTTTTACTCAGCTCGTGTGTCCTAACAAATTCTTGGGGTGTCGAACTTGATGGCCCGAATTCACAAAGGTGGATTCTGCAAAATCCATGGTTTCAACCCTGGGTTTAACCTAGGGTTGGACCTAGGATTTTCAATTTGGTATTCACAAAGGTGGACTCGACTGAATCCACAGATCCACAGCGTCATAATACGTCATAATTTGGGTCAACTGTTGGTGAATCATAAACTGGTGGATCCGTGGACCCGTCGATTCAAAAATGCAGAATCCTCCTTTGTGAATTCGGGCCGTTAAATCTGAAATTCAGATTTTGGCATCCCCCTCTCAAGAAATCTGAATCCGTGCCCAATTTATAAGGGAATTTGAATATTAACACCATCATGGAAATTTGAATCATTGTAAACTCCTTATTAAAAGGTCATGGGGCAGTTTGGGGATTAAATACCTTTTACAATAAAACACATTTTAAAAAATGTAATAAAATATACGGCCTCCTTTGTCTTTTTATATTGCTTTTTACGACATATTAGATTTGAAGCTATATTATCGAAAGTCTCTCATGAAAATATGTTCCCTATATTTTACTGAGGAAGATAGCCATTAAATTTCTTTGCCTCAAAATTTGAACTTCATATTTATCCGATATAATCGTTTCAAATTGAAATGATTACGGTGTAAGCAAAAATGATTACAACTGCTCACAATCTTAAACTGGATACTGACCGAGTGCGACTGTTGGACCATGGGACAACCAGGGGGTGGCAAAATAAATGAATTTTAATTTTAATCAATTTGTAATTTTAAACCAGTAAAATTGAGGGAATTATGTTTTTCAGGCATTCTTTGTCACTTACTATGATTGACCAAAAAAAAAAGAAGAAGAAGAAAAAATGAACTCACCAAGGCTCTTGGCATCAGGCCCATTTGGATACGCCACTCCATGTTAAATACATTTATTATGTGGGCCTTGACAGAGCCCCCGCCCGTTCATTATTCCCATACCCTACCAAAATTTTATCAATGTCCGTGTTTATACAGAGTTGTGATATGCGTGATACCATATTTCATATAAAAAGGGTCCAGGGGCGAAGTTGTGGCGGTCTACCCTATGGATACTACATTCTTTTTTTAGGAGCTGAAGATAATATAACTTACTTAAAGTGGCTAATAAAAAGCATGAATTCCCCCATGCCTGCCTAAAACGCATCAAGTTGTTATTTAAATGAAAAGTAATGAAATAAAGCGTGTTTCTTTTTATATAATACGCCGCGTCCGCACTACGTTTCGTCGCTCCCCCCGGCGCGCCCTGCTCTCGTCTCTCTTATCTCTCTTTCATTCGATACAACATGCTGAAGCCACGTAAGGTGTTGCACACCACCCCCCCCCGCCCCCTCCCACTCAAGGAGGCCCAACCATACACGTATGCTTGTTCCCGATTTCTCCGGAAAGGGGTATATTTTTGGGGCTCAGGTCGTTGAAAAATCCCCGAGATATCATTGGAATAGGGGTCTTTTAGCTTTTTTCCCCGTGACCTATTTTTAATTGGGGATAGTTTTCAATTCTTTGGGGAAAAATCCTGAAATATGGGCCTGAATATAGTCCAAAAATTTGTGAGAAGGGAGTAATTTTCCTTACTCCCTCACCAAAAGCCTGTAATAGGGGGCCATTTTGATGCAGCTTCCCCTCAAAAAGCCTCTAATTAGGGGTCATTTTGGCACAGTTTCCCCGACTGATAGGGGTATCTCTAAAAATGGTTGACCTCCAGAGGGGGGGGGGTTGCCCCTTCTCGCTAGAAGCATATGCCTTTTAATGGTAGGCGACAATTAAATTTTGAGTTCATGTCTTTGACTGTCGTCATTTTACAAATAACAATCTTTATCATCTAATAGAATCTAGAATTTCTGTCAGATTTTTGGAAGGGGCATGCGGGTAGAATAAAATAAAATCGTCCTTCGGCCTTCCAATATTTGTCATCATTATTCAAATAAGAGTATTTTAATTTACTCTTTATGTATGTATACCATACTTAAGTACGTCGTTTATACTACAGTGCAGTTACTTGCCTTTAACCGTATAGACAGGGGCCCTTGAAGAGTAACATTCCTCATTAAAAGGGCCACCTTGTATAAAGAAGATATGAATGAATAAACAAATAAATTTAAAAAAAAAAAGAGCCATGGGGATAACCCACTTCACTTTGGTCGGACATATACATCCACATATATTTTCTTTCCCCTTTTTCCCCCGAGGAGGGGGTGGGGTTAAGCACCAAATTCCCGATTTTAGGGATTTCCCTATTTTTTTTTTTTTTTTTTTTTTTTTTTTTTTTGTTAGGGCGGACCTATGAGGCCCCCCCCCCCAGGTTCCTCGTTTGATAATGGACCCATTTCATTATTTTTGTGCCGTGACTCTGATTGAATATGTACGATGTACATGCATTTTACAGATATGCGTGCACAAGTTCAAAATGTATTACCAATGTATTCTTTATAAAAAATATTTAAAAAAACATTTCACCCCCACACATGGGCTGCATTTCTAAATACAAAACATAAGATGTTGTCGGATTTTATTAAATCTCTTTAAAAACTTTTATTGTGCTCCCAAAAGTTCATTAAATCTGTAAAAGAATTGTAAGATTAGCCACGGTCATTCACAATGTTTCGTACACATACATGTATATGTTATGTACGGTATAACACGTATATATGCGGGTTTTCAGCATAAATAGACGAAATTTTGATTTGTTGGTATATTACATTCATATTTTTAGCGTATTATAACTTTTTATAGAAATAAGGTATTGCTCAAATTCTTTTTACAGATGATAGGACATACCAATGGGCAATTTTCCAGGAAGTAACAACTCTCAGCTCTCATTAGAAATTTTAATACATTAGATTTAAAAATATGTAAAAATTTTATTTTTGGAAAAAAATGCAAAAAATGATGCTTTTAAGTACAAAACTGAATTAATTTAACTTCAATTCTCACTAAAGTTAGCATTGTTGTAAAGAAAATTTAATACTCTTTCATATGAGACCCAACTCATTGAATTTAGATAATTATTTCTATACATTTTCTTTAAAATACTATTTTTTTTGTAAAAAAAAAAAGGGCGGCTATTTTGGGCGCCCCCGCCTGTGGAGACCCTTGTGTCACTTTGCCACCGGGTAGTCCACCCTTGCGGTGTTGCTATGGGTACATAGAACAACATTAGATAGGACTACTTTTTAGATCTCGCCAAGTCAGGTCCACACCTCTTGCCCCCTGGGTAATATTTCTTTATTTGGTAGCCGTTTCAAAAGTGTATAGTTCTTTCTGGGACACACTGTACTGCTGTATAAAGTTAGTTGATTCGAAATTAGGATTAGGGCTTATGTCATGATGTCATGACTGTATAATAATTAATTTTTCATATTGACTGTATTGACTGTAAATATTCTTTAGAGTTAAGTGTTTCAGTGTAGTTTTAAGCTGGTCTAAGTTTAGTGATGATGTTTACCAGTTGGTTATATTTTATTTTCCATGTACATTTTTTTACCTCGATTGTCTTGATTGGATTTAATAATATTTATCGCTTATTGCCTTAATTGCTTCGATTGCATTGATTGGTTTTAATAATATTTATCTCTTATTGTGACATTGATGTAGTGATATAAATTGATATACCAAGTGAGTCAGAAAAAAGTACACATCTCAAAAATATTCTATATAATTAAAGACAATTAATATACCCCCAAATTATTATACATATTTTGAAAGAGTAACTCTTCCCGCATCTTCTGGTACCATTTTCGTGTGGTATGCCTTTACGTTTGGATGAACACGACGCATTGTTTGAAAATGTCGAATTGTGAAAAAGTGGGTGCTCAAAACAACAAAAGCTTTGATAAACTGAAGAAACTCCATTCTGAATAAAATAGAATATCTTTTTAATGAAACTGTTTTTAGACGAACAACTTACAGAGATTGTTGTTACGCTTATCGACTATATTCAGTGTAAAAATGAAATCGATGCATTGGGTAATTCATGAATGAGCACGCATCAAAGAGTAGCCTAAATTGTCACAGATCTAAAAGGGTTCCTAATACCTTTGAAAAGTGATTATTTTGTCTTTTAAGTGTGCTCACTCATGCTTGACTCTACATATTTATCTCATTTTTACTAAGAATGTATTAGATCGGTGAAACAAAAAAGTTATGCTTATTTCAATCAGGATAGAGTTGCTTTCTTGAAACTTTTTAGTTGTTGTTTTGTTTCTTCTTTTTTTTTTTAGATTTACTCCCCACTTTTGCACAATTCGAAATTTACTTGTTTGAAAACGATGCACCATGTTCATCCAAGCGCAAGACATACCACATGACAATGATATCACAAGATGCGGGAGGAGTTAATATTTCAGAATGTGTATAATAATGTAGGTTTTATTGATTGTTTTTAATGTTATTGACATTTTTCTAGGTGTTTAGTTTGTTCTGACTCACTCGGTATATGTATGCGTTTACCATGTGTACTATTGTTCTAGTTGTAGACGTACGGTTATGGTACTCCGAACAGCGGTATACCTGTACATTTTGTTCATACTGTAAATTACTTTTTTTTTTCAATTATAATCTGAAATTACATCATTAGGGATGTGTCATACATTTGTAGATAATGAATAAAGACAATAATTAATCAAACATGTTTACTTTAAATACTTCTTTATAGTTAAGTTTTTCAATGAAGTTGTAAGCTGGTGTAGGTTTTAGTGATGATGTTTAGCGGTTGGGTATGGGTCGTTAAAATTCTATTTTCCATGTACATTTTTTTTTTACCTCGATTACAATTTTAAGGTTGAGTTATAAATAATTCTCATAATGTGTTAAAATCATATATCCATGTATATATATACTATGAAACTACTATTGACCGTTGACAAAATGATTCGCATGTATAAACCAGGATGTGGGTTCTTATGAACAAATCTAATTCAATATACAGTGAAATCATTGTGATAGTAGGTATACCGTGTGCAATATGTATTGTCGCCCCCTTACATAGAATTTAAAAAATGCAGTCAAACTCATCATTTGACTGAATTTTATTGGTATAAATACATTTTTGTTCAAATAATATATCAGTTAACATTAATATTATCTGAAATAAAAATTTAACGGAAAATGTTTCCCCCTGGGGGGGGGGTCTATAACGCTGGACCCTCGATCTGGCAAATTTTTCTAAGCTTGACCCAGTAAAGACGGCATAATTGATCGATGTTTATTCTTCACCCCATCTCTCCTGGCATTGCACAAGCGTTGAACCCATCTTGTTGACCCGCCAAGCAGACTTGCTATCTCCTTGTACGTTTTCCCTTGTTTTCTTTGAGTTTTAGATCATTTGATAGACTTTTAATTGTGCTTTCAGTACTTTCCTTCTTCACCCTGTTATTATAGTCCACCATTTTTCAATTTCCGCAAGGAGGTTTGAGATCTCTAAATTCTTGCATGAAAGTTCAAACCAGCATATAGTTCTACTAATAAATATCACACAAAGTTCACCTACGTAGCATAAAAAGGGTACTTTCAGCAGTTAAGCTGGTATATTTGTTTTTTAATAAAACCGAAATCATTACTCCCCTGAGTACATATTCAATACAAGCATGACGTAGGGGGTGACAATACTTATTGCACACGGTATACATGGTTTCTTTGCCAAATTGGATATTCAAATTTCCAAGCACTTAAAGGTTTGTTAGTTCAAACACACAATATACCTGAATCTTTGATTATCCAATAATTTGACGCAGAAAAGGCAAGGGTTTGTTTAATAAAGAAATATGGTTCGTTATAATCTGAAGGTTTGATCATTCATCGAAAAGTGAAATGGGTATTATTAATTCGACCATTATACAGTGTGTCCCAGAAAGAACGATACACTTTTGGAATGACTACTAAATAAGAAATATATGTTTCTTGGGCATGTTGGGGGAAAGATTCATTTGTAGAGAAAGCTCACATTCTCAACTATCATTTGGCACCAAAAAGTCCGAAAATGATGCATGCTTCAATGAGCAATGCCCACTTTTGTATAGGACACAAAAAAACGAGGCTGTGCAGGAATTCGCTATGCATGAGGAATCAAAAGCAATAATGGTCTGAATCGGCTAACAAAGACAGAATAAACCTAAAGTCAGAAAAACGAACATTAATAATATAAAAACAGAAAGGTTGTGAATTACATTAAGCATAATATGTTTATTTCTGACTTTTGTTTTATTTTGTCTTTGTTAGACAATTCACGTCATTATTGCTTTTTATCTCTCATGGCGTGCCATAGCCAGGTGGTAAGAGCATAACGCATTTCTGTGCAGCCTCGTTTTTGTATCCTTCACTAAAAGGGGCATTGCTTGTTGAAGCATGCATGACCTTACTTGCCTGAATTGCACATCCTGTACGAAATAAACACAACACAAAAAGTAAGTTCCCTCTATTTCAGATATTAATAATTTTTAAATCCAGGTGGAATTGAAAAATCTAATTTTATTTCCGTGTAGGTAATTTTATAAGCTGCCACATGAGCGATTTGGCGGAAGAATCATCATGTCATCCTTCAGTGAGCAATGATTGAAGGCAAAAATATCATTTTTTGACGTTCACAAGCAGATTATCAGAACTTTGAGTCTATGATTTTGGAACAATATTCAAATTATTCAACATCACACTTGTTTAAAAAAATGCCATATGTTCTCCCTTACATACAAAATTAGTTCACGGTAAAATTCCACGGTTGAGTGACAACTGTGTTAAAGTGGCAAAAACTGCAATTTTTGCTTAATTTACATGGTATATTCGATCAAATATGATAGAATTCCTGTTATGGAAGTGTTTGTCGACTTTTGCTAACGATTCACGTTTGAATTAACATATAGGTCTAAAAAAAACCAAAATAAGGCATTTTAAAATGAAGATCAGGTATTGCAGTAATTTTATGCACCATAAATCATGTCTCATTAACATTTGTTTGGTAGAACCGTTGGACATGTGTCAATGATCCTATTGCACTTTTTAAAATTTATGCTTCATTGAGCACGTGAGACTGGAAAAGCTATTTTGTGATATATGGACTAAAATTAAAATTTTTACTTTTTACTTTGATTAAGCAGGAGGACTGTTTTAAGGAAGTATCTCTTATTCTATTTTCACAAAAATCACGATGTTTCACGCCTCAGTGGGCATAAGATGCAAGAAAATGTTGCAAATAAAAGAAAGTTTATGGCTCCTTCACTGTTTAGTGATTTATCGCATACGTAATTCGGCATTTGACATTATTAGTTGGAGATCAGTATAAGGGACAAGTTTCATTAAATAACTCGCAATCTAATGGACAAAAATTAACAATGAAAATATGCCAAATTTCACTTTTCGTTAAATCTCTGTAATTAATGAACGAGGCAATCAATGCCTGAAAATGTGAAATACGGTCTAAATTCATTGAAGATTAATGTTCATTCTACCATGAGTTATTCCATGAAACTTGACACAAAGCTCAATATGGTCACTAACTAACATGATCTTGATTCACATTGTGTAGTATCAGGAAAGTCACTGAACAATGACAGAGCCCTAAACTTTCTTCTTATTTGCATGATTTTCTTGTATATTGTGCCCACTGAGGTGTGAAACATCGGGATTTTTGTGAAGATAAAATCAGAGGTGCTACCCCGAAACAATTGTCCTGTTTAATTAAAGTAAAAATTAAACTTTTAGTCCATACATGAAAACAGAGCTTTTCTAGTCTCACTTGCTCACTGAAGCATGAATTTTTAAATCAGTGCGCTATGATCATTGACACATGTCCGAAGGTTATAACTGAATGGGAAAAAATGAATAATTCTTAGTGCATAAAATTACTGCAATACCTGATCATGATTTCAAAACGGCCCATTTTGGTTGTTTTATTTGTTTATTCAAACGTGAATTGTTAACAAATGTCGGAATGCACTTCCAAAACAGGAATTCAATCATAATATTCTTTCGAAATGATTCACTCAAAGTTGAGATAATCTGCTTGTGAACTCCAAAATATTGCAGTTTTACCTTAAACCACTACTCACTGAAGCATGACATAATGATTCTTCCCAAGAATCGCTCATATAGTAGCTAATAATATAGCTAATAAAATTACCTAGACGGATATATAATAAGATTTTTTCAATTCCGCATGGTTCAATAATAATGATGTCTGAACTAGGGGGAACTTGCTTTTTGAGTTGTGTTTAGATTAAAATTAGTACTGTATCATATAGTATAAGAAGCAGCAAGATTAATATTATTGAAAACAGAAAAATGTCAAAAGTGCTTTGATTTATTTTTGTCAAATTCTAGGAATAAACTTTGGTTTAATTTGGTATCAAGTCTGACAGATGTTTTAATTACTTTGTCGGTTGTGTGTGTGTTTGTGTGTGTTGATGTGAATGAGATGGGATATGTGCGTGTATATGTACAGTATGTATGGTGGGTGTGGGTAAAGGCCTACGGGTGTGGATGTGTATACATGTATATGTGTTTTGTGTGTGGCCATGCGTTTTGAATAAGGGAGTTTACAGTTACCGATAGGAGCTCTGTGACGTCATTGGGTCAGGGGTCACATGTACATGGTCTCCTCTATAGCAGGAATTCTCACGTGTGAAGTCTATGATACCTATTGATTTAGATATGGTTTTCATACTTTTTTTGCGCTCATATTGTGAAAATATGGATGAAGAATCGCACTTGTCTATTCATGAAATAGACAATGTACACTTATTCCTATTTTCATTTTGATACCATATTTATTTGAGTCTCTTTTCTCAACTGAAAGCGAAATTTGTAAGTTACCAACTCGCGTACGGCAAAGCGGCATTGAGTTCGCCGAAACCAACGGGGCTTGACATCTCGATATTCGGACCGGTGTGCATTAGTACACAGTCGGTGTTTTTGCAACTTTCTGGGAGGAAAACGTTAATCAAAGTCATGAAAATGTCTCATCATATTATTCAACATGGCAAACGAGAAGGAAAAAACCGACAAAAAAAATATACAGCTAGATTTTTGTCTGATAAAAAATTGTAGATATGCGTTGGTAGACTCATGGGTTGACTGTACAGTCGTCGCATTTTATGTACAGTTGGCCTGACCCCGAAAATGGATATCGGAGACCCGAGCATGCGCAGATTGTATCTGTAAACTCCCTTATTGGGCCAGTTTCGTGTGACATGATTTTGCAACATGAAAATTGTGTCTTTTTCATTTGAATCTTGTTAACTTTAAACACTTCACCCATTATACATAAAAGTATACAATGGTGGCAAAAATTATTAGAACACCTGAACCTACACAAGGTCTATGGGATTATCAATGCCCTAGTTCATTTGCCGAAATAAGGTTAAAGATATCGTTTGTGTGCCATGAGCTTTCATGGCTTTTTAGCATAGGATCTTACGTATATTTTGATACCAAATTTATATAGTTTCGACCATCTGGTAATGCGCAGCATTATTGGTTGCGCTATGCGCTTTTGGTTTCCCCATTGACTTGACTTGTGTATTAAACATGCATGTAACAATACAATAAAGTGAAATGCCAAATACATATGCCGATTACTCAAAAAGTATTTAAGGTAGAAGTATGAAACTTAGTAGGCTTATTTATTCTAATATACCTCAAATACATGCTAAGTTTCAGAAAATTTGGTCAAATGGGGAGAGGTGGATTCGCCCCTCCCTTGGTGGTGAGATGAACAAAATAACCATTCCCATTGAAGGTTAAGACTATTTTTTTCATTAAATGAAGACACTCCTTGTATATGTATATTTTTTAGAAGGAAATTTCATTAGTAATTCAAATATGTTGAAATATGGGTCAGAGGAAAAGGGGACTTAAATGGGGGCTCTAAATTAAAAATTTGGGGGCCCTCACAAATAATTCAAAAAATTCCCACAGAATATGTTACTATTTCACCCTATCAAATTATGAATGACATTTTTGACATTCTCTTGAAATTTCCTTTTAGAAAATGTATACTTTTATAGGGAGAGACTTGATATTTTAAAAGTTATGACAATTTGATCCTGATATGGGTAGATTTTTTTAGATTTTACAATTGGTAGCGTAGCACAAAAAAGGGCGATTTGGGGGCGGTTCGGGGGTGAGTTCCAAACGCATGACTATGTTATTTAGTTTTCCAAGTATAATAATGACTTTTGTAGAGTGACATTCCAGGCAATTTAAAGATATTTAAATGGTTAACTGAATGAAAACAACTAAACTCATTTAAATTTACTTGGTGTTCTAATAATTTTGGCCACCACTGTATATTTTCTGAAAGGAAAGTAACTGAGGATTTCAGAAAAGCTCTTAAAATTGGCATTAGGTGTAAGCATTAGAAGTTATGGAACCAAACATACCTGAAAACCATGGCAACAAAGACCAAACTTTGAAATAGGAAAAAAGTAGTTTTGGTGTACGCCACATCTTTAAAAGTGGCATTTTTTAATTCCTCTCGTTCAGAGCTTTTCAGACATATATAACATTCGAGGGTCTAAGGTTATTAAATAATTTTTTTGCAAGCCTCATTATTCGTAATTTTTACAATGGAATATATTATCATAGAAATGTATTATTTGCCAAAATGAATTCATAAACACTCAAAATTATTCAGGAAATAGAAAGAAAACGTACTGTAACAAATTGATTCTTAAAGGATAAATTTAAAACATAAAAAATGCGTCCTCTGGAACAAAACTATAAGTGACGTGAATCTCATCAAGATCAAAATGACCATTTCAGGTGTTACATGAATTAAAACAACTTGAACAATAACAGTAATTTTTTTTTTTTTTTTTTGGCATCAATTATACAATCAAATCACTACCAAGCTGTATATCTGCCAGGTTGTACTTTCGCTCTTCAATTTGCCATAATTCTCACCCATTGTCTGCATGATAAAATCACAATAATTAATTGTTTATTTGTTAATTGGTTTTATTGTTTTACTAAAGAATTATGATAAATGAATATTTTCCATTCTAAATATTCTATATTCAAACAATCTCTTAAGTCTCAAAAGTAACATTAACTGATTGAAGTATTTATTACACATCGCTAAGAAAATTACACTGTTGCTCGCGCGATCATGCCGCCAGGTATCTTGCTCTTGGGCTTAATTAGTAAAAACTAATTAATCATATCAATTCTAGTTGTAAACTTAAGAGGAAGAGGGCGCTATCACTCTACGCAAATCAAACGCTGCCATAGACATTTTGTATTTTGCAGCAGTTTTTTCACTTTGTTTTCTTGATTATGGCGAGCAACTACTTTTCAAAGAAATGATCAACTTGAATAATTACGCTAAGAGTCTTTTTTTTTTCAAAAATAGGAATAACTTACTGCAAGGGGAAAAGTCATGTCACTTGTGTCAATTCCGAAATCCTAATCAGATCAAATTCCTGTACAATATATGGCCAATTTTCTCTCAAAATAGCTCATACGCCACATAATTATCTCCTGGATAACGCATAATTATATAACAGCTTAATGATCAAGCCGTTTTTAAAAGCTTGAATTCTCACCTTTCCAGAGATGGTAATTCATTTCGATTGGTTAGAAAAAGTCCTGTCACTTTGAACATTATCACAATAGAATTTACTCGATGGGTCGATATTTCCGCATATCACATGCATATCGCATGTGGACGGCGTCTTCGCAAGAGGTGACAAGATCACTACTTATATCAATAATCGTTTGGAACATCAATCTATGTGAAATAAAGATTATGATTACAACTTCATCACAATAATGTTATAAGCTTGCCCAAATGTGTATTTCCTCCATCTGGTCTGGAGAATCTATTAACTAACAACTGATAAAAGTTAATTAATTTCTTTCATCTCCATGTACGAGTAGATTGCTGAACAGAACGGATAATACCATTCCAGCTGCAGGGAAGTCTTCTTAAGCGAGTTTTTGTGAGCTAATTTATTATTGCAGCCAGCTGTATAGATTTCTACGCTTGTCAGTCGTATTTCCAACGTCGCTTCGTTGCGTCTGGCCTCTTAGATAATGGACGCGCCTTGTTTAATTACGATATAATGCCGCACATTGGTATACGTTAACTTTACATTTTACATAGAGTAGAATTGATATGGATTAAGCTAAATTACACTAGATCTTAGTTGAAGTTAATCTAAACTAAATATCATCATGATGAATTATTTATAAAAATCCCCAATTGCATGATCTATGGTGACTACAGTCCATCAATGTGCTGCCAGTAGAATTTGCACATCCTGATCCTCTTCCACCCCACTCATGCTACTAATTAACCACTAATTAAGAAAAAGTCAACATTAGTTTTGAAAACTTTTTTGGAATGACTGTATTCGTCTCACCATAAGCTTTATTTTGACCCCCAAAAAATGCAATATCATAGCTTGTATATCAGCTGAGAAAATTAAAGGAATGTACCCAAAAGTGTCGCGTAGATGTCACAGATCCACTTATTTACTGTCCCAGTCCATAACGCATGGCCGTGCGTAAATGAGGGTATGTGTCTTTGTATGTAAGGGTGCGTGTCTTTGTGCGTTCACAAATTATAAATTCTCAATTTTTTTATTCTTCACCCATCAACTTAGCGCAAGTTAAATTTTATAGTCTACTACATATTGAATGTTATTCATATCAAGAAAATGTATAAAAGAAAATATACTATAATGGACTTTTTTAATATACGCAGTGAACAATCATGTAACCACCAATTAAAAAGAAGGGATATGTGCCCTTCGTCCGTCCACTTTGGATCTATAAGAAGTGTGTAAGTTTCACTTTTAAAAACATTCAATTTCTTTTTTATGTCTGGTGCTTTATACACTAGCCAATGGAATAATTGTATTTTGAAAACCAGTAATTAAACATGGTAGAATTTTCATACTTTGATAACATTGTAATAGCATTACCACAATAATTGTTTATCAATTAAGCGATGGGAAGAAGTAATCTTATAGACCACCTGTTTCTTGTGTTTCTTGTAGGCCTACGTACTTAAACTAATCCTAATCTGGTTAAATAAACGAACCAGCCATGGCGTGCGACTCTTATCATCCCATTGCACGTGGCCCTCTCTTAAGAAACATGTAACATAAAAGGTACGATCAAAGTACGATTGATATCCGTCGTAAGTCCGTGGCAAACCGTGTACTTAGAGTTACAATCGATCGTAAGATTGATTATATCTAGTTAATGTTACAGGGCACTGGGGGTCATCTTGAATGTTATTTTGAGGCATTGGCTTTTAAGCGAACTTTTTGATTCAGTGTAAAACACGGACAATTAACTAATATGACGAATCAAAAGTCAAAGTAAAGTATATTATGGAATCATGAGAAAAAATAGCGAAATACTGTCGATTATATTTGGTCCTTAAGGTAATCTTGAATGTTATTTTGAGGCATTGGCTTTGAAACGAAGTTTCCTTATTCAGTTTTAATAATACAGGCAACTTGAAGAATCTAAAGTCAAATTAAAGCTTCGTTGATATTTTGGAATTATGACAGAAAATAGCCAAAAACTGCTAGTAAGATTAGGTCCTTGTGTAAATGATCAGAAAATTATGATATTTAAATTAAATATTTATATTGTATAATGTAATTCACACTAAAATGCCAATATGATTTAAATGCAAGCCTACTTGATTCATGCAATGTTCTATTAGTCCCTTGTGATCTATCATATTTTGAAATGGTAGTTCATCCAACAAAATAGCTGGAATAAAAACAAAGAAAATAGGAAAACCTAAAGCAAACAATATTGAGACGGTTTTTGTATTTCTTTCTTAATGATATAAACATGGTAGATAAATGACTTTAGACTTTGACTTCGTTTTTTTTTTTAAATAACAGGTATGAGATTACTACTTGATATTTAAAAGGAATGAGAAAAGTGTCCAGCAGAAAATAAACTATGGATTTTTTACATTCCTTTTTTTTTTAATTTTTTTATTATTTGTTTCCTCAACTTATTTCTGCTCTTGACAAAACCACAAACCACGTTTGGAGAAGCTTTCTAAACACGATATTGTGCGTGGTGCAAAAGAGAGGTGCTGTGTGGAGAACACTGATTATTATCATCATTTACCTTTGTACATCATTGCACAGAACCCTAGATGCACGTCACCTCCTCCGCCCCCCCCTCCAAAAAAAAGAAGACTATTTTTCACCAGTGCCGGTCGTTAATTATGTACAATGAGGATGATGGTTTTCCTAAAACTTAGAAAATATATATATCAGGCAATAATATTCAATAGAACTCTCCTCTAAATATTTGTTTCCCAGTGGAATGCAGGATGTTTGATATTACAAGGTGTGATTTTTTTCTATGAAATTAAGAGAATAGAAATGGGACAAAGTCGGAGAGAGTCGAGAAACCGTATTTATTTTTTATTTCTTGAAACAGCCCAAACATTGACGTATAAAAAATACACAGTATAGAATATCCGCGATATTTTTGCACTGCGTGCCTGTAATCGAAAATAGATTATGCAAAAGGGATGGAGCATACCACATCAAATTTCATATACCAATGTCGCAGATAATAATACAACACCTAGACTCCCACACACCATATACGAAATCGAGAAATCCTGATTAATTGCATACAGGCCCTGAAACACGACACACCAATTATTTCACATCATTACCCTTACATACAAAAACCACACCCTCATATATCAGTCAAATACGTCAAGACATGTCATAAAAAATAACTTTACCAAAAGTAAATGCCAATTGTATACCCAACCACCACTTATGCATGCAACACCATCGTATAATCCTACCCCCGTGCACACGCCAACACCCTCAATTACATACACATACAACAAACAACAACACACACACCCTCACAACACACAATCAAATCATCACACTTAAACCATCCACGACAATAACCTTACCCCCTTGAAACTCCTCGATTTCCATTGCATTATTTGATAAATGTTAGGGGTTGATTATATATTACAGATAGCAAAATATATTAAATATAGTTCTAAAATTTAATGATAATAATAATAGTTACATTTATATAGCGCTAATACAATGTATCCACCTTGGTGTTTCTCAACGTTTTTATAGTGTACCTTAAATATTCCCGGCTTAAGCTAGGCCGACCGTCCGAAAGGTGCTCACAGCATTCAAGGAATTGTTTCCTACCGGTACCCATTCACCTCACTTGGGTCAAGTACGGCAAATTTGCAGATTGACATCTTGCAGAAGGATGCTAGCGGAATGGACGGGATTCGAACCACGTACCCTGTGATCGTCAGTCGGCTGACTTATCCACTCGACCACACCACTCCTATTTAAGTATACAATTTATAAGTCTTTATATCTAAAATGTTTACATGCTACATATGAAATGGGATTTCACAATATAGTGTACTCCCATTATACTGAGGTATTCGTAAAGAAGCCATTTGTATCATCATATTATTGATATATTTGGAAACAGGAAAATTCTTTAGCTCTAGCGGAATTTCATTTTATCAATGAAAGCTACAAAAGGAGCACATAGCTATATAGTTATGTGTCGATTTAGGTTAGGTTTTTAGATTTTTAATCTTTCCAAGTGCGTATCGTTTTTAAACGGAATGTGCTACGGTTCAATAGATAATTCTTGATTCAAGAAAACGTGCATTAACACCTCAGTGCCTTTTAGCAATCCATCCAGATGTCTGATCACATGGAAAGGAAGACTTTACAGCCTTGATATTGTGCCGTGTGCAAAAGAAAGGTGCTGTGTGAAGAACTACTGATGATTATCACTATTACCTTTGTACATCATGGTACAGAAAACTAGATGCCACGTCACCCCCAAAACAGGACTATTATTCAACAGTGCCGTCGCTTAAATTAGCTCCCATCTCCCTGTTTATAAAATTGTGAACAATAATGATAATGCTAGATGACGTACAACCATGGCATATGGTTGTGCTGGATTATAATTCTAAAGAGTTGTTTTCCAGAAGAAAGAAAATGTATCGTCAATTTCAAATATACGAGTATAATATATTTGAAAGATGAGCAATATAGTGATTAAAATTATTCAAATTGGCCTTTGAAATCAAGGGAAGATAATAAGTCACAGTCAGGGAGAAGAAGGAATCGGAAATCATACTGAACAAACACATTAATGTTAATGATTTCTTATGGTCGAAGCCCACCAAACAAAACACGATTTGAAAATGACTGCTCTAAAATCTACAGCAAATTTAAAGGCTATTTAAAGGCCAAATGTTTTGAACTGGCCTATAATAGATACCAATCATACAACCTTACCCGATTGGAAGCATTACGTGCACTCATACACCCACCCACACCCTAACTTTACCACCTTAAAACGCACACCATCACCCACACACTCAGGCACCCCCCTTGTCACCTTGAAACCCACACCTTCACTCATTCACTAATCTGCACCCTCCACACCCTCATTCACATACTCATCGACGACCTAAGCTTAAAATCTTTAACCCACACCCTCACTCATATCACCAAAACCAGCACTAACTTTAACCCCATGCAACCCAGCATCCACACCCAAAGCTTGTCCATTACAAATAAAAATTTCAATAATACACTGACCAACGCTCTAACCTTACCCCCTTTCAACCCACACCCTCACTCATATACCCACACCATAATCTCACCCCCTAATAACCCGCACCCTCACTCATACACCATCCACAACCTAACCTTGCCCTCTAATGACCCATACCCTCATTCCTACACCCACCCACGCCCTAACCTTACCCCTAATAACCCGCATCCTCACTCAAACCCCACACACACACACATTAACCTCACCCCCTAATAACCCATACCCTCATCTAACCACACCCGAACCTTACCCCCTAATAACCCACACCGTCATTCCTACACCCACCCACACGCTAACCTTACCCCTATTAACCCATACCTTCACTCTTACGCCCACCCAAAATAACCTTACCTCTTAAGTAACCCAATCTAAATCAAAACACCCACCCATCACACTAACCTTACCCCTAATTAACCTGCACCCTCACTCATAACACCACCCACACACTTAACCTTACCCCCTAATACCGCAGACCCTCAATCAAACACCTCACCACACACTAACTTACCCCTAATAACCCACACCCTCACTTAATCACCCACCCATACACTAATCATACCCCCTAATACCCGCGCCTTCATCAAACACCCACCCATACACTAACCTCATTCCTAATACCTGCACCCTCATTCAGACACCCCACCCACACATTAATCTGACCTTCCAATAACCCGTCACCCTCTACATTCAAACACCGCACCCACCACCATACCTTTACCGACCTATAACCGACACCTCACTCGACACCCAACACATTAATCTTACCGCCCTAAATAACTCACACCCTCACTCAACACTCACCCATACACCAACCTTACCCCCTAATAACCCGCACCCTCACTCATACACTCATCCACACCCTAACCTTACCCCTAATAACCCTCACCCTCATTCCTACACCCACCCTGACCATAACCTTAGCCCCTAATAACCCACAACCCTACTCCTACACCCCCACAAACACTAACCTTACCCCCTTTTTGCAACTGGTACTTGAAATCAACACCCAACACAAAAAACCCTATTTACCCCTTCCAACCCATATCCTCACTCACCAATACTCTTTATCATACACCCTTGTAACCGAAAGCCTCGCCCATACAGACCTATACAAACATCCTATGAGCAGAATCAACTCTTCAGAGAGCAACGGATTGTAATAATGCACAAAATTTCTTTTAAAAGAAGTTTCACAAGTTTAGATCACTAATGAAACAGAAATTCTTTCATTGGCAGTGTGAACATGATGTTCAATATACTTGACCAACCTTTCCCATGAAGCAAATTATAAAATGTACATGGAACAAATGCATGTTCTCCTCTACCATACAAATTGATCAATACAAGACATAATTTGTCTGTTAAGAGCCAGAAGGGCGTTGTTGCATCTTAAAGATATCCCCTTGAGAACTAGAAGGGCGCTATTGCTGTACAAAGTCAATGGAAATAGCGCCCTTCTGGTTCTCAACAAAACATCTTTAATCTGCAATACCGCCCCTCTGGTTCTCAGCCGACAACATGTTCTTGCTTTTTGGTTCTTGTTTTTGTTTGAAGGAAAATGTTGTAATTCATTTAATAACAGGTATTAGTAATTTGTGTGCATCCAATTTTCTGTGGAGAGTTCATTCCTAAATCAACTTACAGACATCAAAGAGTATATCATTGAATTGAAATACATGTGGGTTTATGTTATAACAAAGTATTAAGCGCAGAAAGCCGTTTATTGCAACAATTCAGGAGTACATGTGTTTAAAAAAACCCTCTAAACCTATAGTATATAAGCACCAATATAAGTTGTATATAATCTGCAGAAATATAATATGTTATCTACTTAAAACATACATGTATTACTCATGGTTAGTACTGCAAAATTTACATTTTTTATACAAAAACAAAACAGGTATATATATATATATAATATTGTTTCTTTGCGTGTTTGCTTATCATAGATCAGAAAATAGACCACTAAATTCTAAATCTTACAATCAAAGTTTATGAAAATGCTCACTTTGAAATGAAACAAGCCATAAAATGATTTGCTTGAAATCAAGCAAGTTAATCGCAACTGAAATTTGGACCAGCAAAATCGCCTTACTCTAAAGAAATCTCATCATTTATCCATGCTCATTTTAACAGGAGTAGACTGTACCAATAAAGAGGCAGAATATACAGTGGTGGCCAAAATTATTAGAACACCTGAACCTACACAAAGTCTATGGGATTATTTTATCAATGCCCTAGTTCATTTGCCGAAATCAAATTAAAGATATCTTTTGTGTGCCATGAGCTTTCATGACTTTTTAGCATAGGGTCTGACGTATATGTTGATACCAAATTTATATAGTTTCGACCATCTGGTAATGCGCAGCATTAAAAATAGTTGCGCTATGCGCTTTTGGTTTCCCCATAGACTTGTGTGTTAAACATGTAGTCCAAATGCAAAAAAGTAAAATGCCAATTACATATGCTGATTGCTCAAAAAGCATTTGAGGTAAAAGTATGAAACTTGGCAGGCTAATTTATTCTAATATACCTCACATACATGCTAAGTTTCAGAAAATTTGGTCACATAGGGAGGGTGGATTCGCCCCCACCCTGTGTGGTGAGATGACCAAAATAACCATGCCCATTGAAAGTTGAGACTATTTTTTTCATTTAATGAAGACACTCGTTGTAAATGTATATTTTTTAGAAGGAAATTTCATGAGCAATTCAAATATGTTGAAATATTAAGGGTCATTGGAACGGGGGACTTAAATAGGGGCACTGAATTAAAAATTTGGGGCCCTTCAGAAATAATTTAAAAATCCACACTTAAGATGCAAATATTTCATCCTGTGTTGTTATGAATGCCATTTTTGACATCCTCAGGAAATTTCCTTTCAGAATATATATATTTTTGTAGGGAGAGGCTTAAAATGTTTTACGTGATGACACTTTGATCCTGAAAGGGGCAAGATTTTTAGATTTTTCAATTGGTGGTGTAACATAAAAAGGGGCGACTTGGGGGCGAGTTCCTAACGCATGACTTCGTTATTTAGTTTTTAAAGCCTAATGATGATATTCGGAGACATTCCAACCATTTTAATGGTATTTAAATGGTCAACTGAGTGTAAATTACTAAAATCATGTAAATATGCTTGGTGTTCTAATAATTTTGGCCACCACTGTATATTTTTTAAATCTTACAAGATATTCTGCCAAAATGACAAGTTTAAGAGAAAATATATAGAGATAAACATAGCTTTCAAATTGGTTTCAAAATTTACCTCATAATCACCATTGTAAGTTATCAATAACATACATTACACTTTTGCATTAGCTGATGCAGCCTGAAGGCATGCAATTAAAAGTACTGGCTCATGCGCACACATAATATAGCCGCTACTGTGCCCATACAATTGGGCCTGCATTTTTATTCAAATTGGAAATCTTGGGTCTAAGCCTGCTTTTTGTAAATTTAGTTTTTTATTTAAAAACAAAATTGTGTAAACATGTCCAAAAAATGCTAATCAATAATTCATGTAAGTCTTGAAAAAACAATTTGTAACTGAATTGATTTTCCATGGGTCTTGAAGCTGGAACCTAATTATGCAATCAAAAATACTTTCAGCACAAGTACAAAAATATCTTGAAAGTGTAACAAATAAAAGAAGAAAAGCAAATAAGTTACTCCTCTCCAAAAATAAAATCAAATTATTTCTCTTAAATACATAACTTCAATTACTTCTAAGGCAGATAAACATTCATGAAATTAATAAAAAGTATAGAATAATATAGTCTTTATGTACATAAATAAACATAATTGAAAATATAAACATGATTAAAAATATTTAATTATGACAGGCATAAAAACAAAAAACAAAAAATAATAAAATCCTGATAAAACTTGATGAAACTGTGTAAATATCTACTGTTCAGAATCTCAAATCAAGTTTTCTTATTTTTACAGACAAAATCATCAAGGTATTCTATTTGTTAGTCGTAGCACCTTCTAATGTATCTAGAGACTGTACTCTGATGAGTCTTTTTCATACTTTTCTTTGTATTGAAACTCTAAAACAACATATTTACATGAGAAAAACGGAATAAAAAAATGGAGTTACTTCATGGTGCACTTTATTTCAGCATAATGTAAACAAGTGAACGAAGGAACATAATAAATGTGTAATTGTTGTTTCAAACAAAAGAGGATATGAACAGTGCCCTGTTACACAAAGACTTACCATTGATAAAAAAGACACAATTGATTTTTTTCTCGGTAGCCTCATCATGTACAGGGTGCTCCAAAGTTGATGATCTTAATACTAACCCTACCCCTAATCTTAATCATATCCTAATCCTAATCCATGACTGTACCTGCATTCAAAATGAGGCTACGGAGAAAATATCAATCGTATCTTTTTATCAATCGTAAGTCTTTGTGTTACAGGGCAAAGGTCATGCAGAGGCAACATGTTCACACATTCAAATTCATAATACAAAACCATTAAAATAATTTGATCCACGTTCTTATCAGAATAGATCTGGACGGGATGATCATTGCGTCAGAACATGCTTAGTACAAGATTTCTATAAAATCTATAGTGCTAGAAAACCTTGCTCCAATTTTCAAAACGGTAAAGTAAGTTGAAGTTATAACGGATAAATTGACTGTGGAATGCTACCACCTGTAGTAATATACACTGGAGGTTAGTTTAAGGACAACTAACCCATGACAATTATCCCTGGGACAACTACCCCTTGTCAAAAGTCTACCATCTAAATCTACACCCTGTTTCAGGGAGCATGGAGTAGGTAGTTGTCTTGTTACAGGTTTCAAATACTTTTTTAATACTTCGGTCATTGGATACATTTACAATTCCACATAATATCAACTTCATCAGGAGCAATCCAACTGACCACCTGTAAGGCTGGGTTTACATAGAGCTATACGGCTCAGGTATTCGGGCTCGTTGTGCGAATAATGAAAATCGAACAAGCCACATTCAATGGTTGAACAATGGCATTTTCCAAAACTGGTTCACATACGAGGGAACTACTCAAAATATTGTATAGTTGCGTTTTGTATAGTATAGTTGGAATCGCGCGTGTTCGATTTTTGTGCAGCGTATACCCACTTTCCATTTGTTTGTACATTGCACGCATGCATGGATCTACTTCAAAAGGCTGAGTATAGCTTTGGCATATCCGCGATGTGAACCGCCGTGTCCGTAGAGCGTATACCGAATAGCGATTGAATGAATACCGTATACTCTATGTGATCCCAGCCTTAGGCGTACATATACTTATCAAAATGGGTACCTATTTTAAACACCTTGGGTGGCATGAAGCAAGGGTCAAGGGTCACCATCATAGTCAGACACAAACATCCATTGGCAAGATCTTAAACCTTACCTAACTGCTCTCTAATCTACATTTGGGTAGTCGACTACTGCTAAGGTGCTTGGGACCAGGCCAAATATCTTGTTATACCAAAAACAACAACACATAAACTTAAACATGAGCAGCAGGTTTATATCAACCTGGTCTCACTGCAGCTGGTCCAATTCTCTGATCGTCTAATACCACATGTGCTAAACCCGTATGGTCTACTTAAATAGTCTAACTTCCATTTGGTCTAATACATACTTGGTCTAATTCTCACTTGGTCTTATGACCACTTGGTCTAATTAATGATTGCTATATTTCCAGTCTGTTACATGAATGAACCAAGTGGTGTTATACCAATTGGACATTAGGCCAAATGGAAATTAGACCAAATAAGAATTAGAAGGAGTGATAAATAGGCGAAGTGACAGTTAGACCAAAGGGTAATTAGACAAACTGGTTATAGACGAAATGGAATTAGACCATGCGGGATGAAGACAAATGGCCATTAGTCAAAGTGGGTTTAGACCAAATGGAAATGCACTGTGCAGCAGCTTGCTTGAAATTGGGACAGGGAGAATTTCCGAAGTGGTAAATAAAATAATGTTGTATCTGTGCTCATTATAATGGGAGTTGACACAACCTGATTTGTTAAAGAGCTACATGAAATAATTCGGCTTCACAATTCGGACCTGATCATCATACAACAAGCAACTTTTTTAATTACTACTACTACTTCTTGGTGAGTCAGATTTAATTCAGGAACAACTGAAAGAATTAGAGATACACAGCAATTTTCAAATACCTGTGAGTTGCATTGACTTAGTTCTGATTTTGTGTCTTGTAAAGGCTGAAGTTAGCATCCAGTTTCGAATCAATACTGCCCTACATGTCATCTTACAATCTTAGACCTGGGGGTGTGAAGGGCGATGCATGGTTACTGAGTGGAGATGATGGAGGACTCGCTATGCTCTAGAGGAAACAAAAGAATCATTGGAATATTATAATCAAGCCAACATCATCATCACCTACAATAACATGAATGCTAGGGTTCTTACATCATACTTTCAAAATGCCATGACTTTCGAGAGCCCCAAAAATGTAAATTTCCATGACCATTTTGCATCTGTGAATCACATTTTCATATACACTTGCTTTCATTTGTAGAAATAGGAAAGGAGCTTTCCATCCTACTGCTAATCACAAGTAGTAAAAGAGAGGGGAAAAAATTAATCTGAATTCCATAGGATATTTGTTGTTGAAGGGATACAGTAACATTGAGCGAGAATTCATTTTGCCATCATGATAATAAACATACATGTCTGCAATCTTGAAAGAAATTTACAAGCCAATTGCTTCAGTTTGCTGTTTGCTTAGATAAAAGTAATATTTTGCTGGTTCAAAATACCCTCCGTGCTCCAAGATTTTTTCTGACTTTATTTTCATTTATATGCACATAGAGCATTTGATCTCACATATTTGAAGTGAGAGAAAAGATTCCTACAGAGGAAACTGATTGTTACTCACCCTGAATTTCCTCTTGAGGGCTCTGGTCATGATAGGTGTAAGACCTACGCCACTTTCGGCAGGCTTAGTGCGGAATGGAGTACCCCCGGGGCTCCTTGGCAAACCAATCCTCTTTAGAGACGTCCGAAAGTCCATGGCCTCAAGTGATAGTCTGCCATACGATGATCAAAGATTGAATTAAAATAGAGAGTATTAACCCTAATAGTACATGAACATGATCGAGGGCCAAGTACCATTCACTGCGGTGCACCTGATTTGACATGTGCATTATGTAAGACCTACACCACTCTCAGGAGGTTTATCCCGCATACAATGTGTATCAAATAAAAGGTAATCCAGTTTTAGAAGGCCCAAGTTCCATGCTCATTTGTTTTTGCTGTTCATATGTAAACAAAAAATTAAAGACAAACTCTACACCTTTCCAATGGTACCTTTCTTGAATCATAAATGTAAAGCCTGATTGAGTAAATTGCAAATGACGATGGAAGGTACAGAGTCCATTTTTTTTCAAGTTTTAAGAAAATGAAAGAAGACTGAGTGAATGCTTTCCCTGCTGTCCCAGATCTAGAGCATTAAATAGGATTGTGTGCGATGATGTGTAACTCCTTTGAAAGCACCCACTGAGTCTTTCATTCTTTGACATTTGCAATTTATTCAGTTATGCAAAACATTTATGATTCAAGAAAGGTATCATTGTAAAGGTGAGGAGTTCATCTTCAATTGTACGATAGAAATAAATATCCAAAAAGGTTGATCTAGGAATATGCCCCCCTCCAAAAATTGATTACCTTTTATTTCAGATATGCAGTGTATAAATGTACATGGTCTCAGTCCTTGAGTGAAGGAAACCCAGTCACAATGGGTTAATTTAATAAGTGACACTCCAGCTCAAAACCACAAATAAGTCGCCAGAATTCACATTTGAGTTTTATGTGTTTTCTAAAACTAGAAATTCAAAGTTAAGCACTTGTAGTTAACTAAGCCTAACTAAAGTTAAATATCATGTTAGATAAAACTCTCTGTGCTTTCTTACCATTTACTCAGTTGTACATGTAATGTATGACTTATTGGTGATTTTGAGGTGGCGTGTCACATTTGAAAACTTGTCTCACCTTTTCCTGAGATTCATAGGAGATAAAAGTTGAGGGGATTTGAAGGACTTCTTGAGATTGACGGATTGCAGATCAGATATCGTTACCAGAGGACCACCAATAGGGAGACCAGATGGTGACACGTCAGACTTCTAGCAAAGAAAGCAAAAATTTCTTAATATTTTGGTGCATGGAATACTGATAAACTTGTCCTCTCAATGAATTGTACATTAAGTATGAGAATTTCAATACATAAAAATAAAAATATTGAAGATCACATGGACAAACTGAGTAGCAATCAAAACTTGATATGCAAGCTAAGATCAGGGTCTTAGCACATTAAACGTACAAAGTGAGAACAGTGGAAAATTGTTCTAAAGATATACCAGCCCTACCCTTGGATAAATTTGTAAGACCGCCAGAACAAAAAGACATATTAAACTTAAGAAATTTTCTGGGTTTGTGGCACCAATCCAGTCAAAAAGGGAAATAAAAAAAACAGCAAGTGCTTTACAGCTGAAAGTTACAACACCCCTCAACACAAAAATTCATTCTTCGTCAAAAATGCATTGGACTGGAACCAGACTGTTCCAGATTCCACAGCAAGTTCCTCAACAGTGACAAACGTCAAGGCTGCTGTTGAAGACCAGTTCCTCCAGTAACACTAGACTTTGCTAAGCCCCCTCTCTTTCCAGCGATTATACCATAACAGTCCTGAGAACTCCTGAATCCTTGCTGGCTTGGTCCCAGCTCTTTGCATTCTTGGGGGATTTTTTTTAAAGGGGAATCCAACCCAAGGAGAGAATCAACCTTACAGGAAAGAGGAAAATGAGAGGAGCAATCTAAAAAAAGTTTCATCAAAATCGGTTATAAAATAAGAGAGTTATGGAAGTTTGAAAAGTCTAGTTGTTCCTTCTATGGGGATCCTCAAATTGGCATCATCGGCTTCAAAATGGCCGATCTTATGGACAACTCTCCATTCATTTTGTACACAAATTTTTAGATTTTCCCCATTTTCTTTCAAAATATGTCTTCTTTACTTCTGAGCTCAAAATATGTCATGGGAAAATATATTTCACACAACTTATGTTGAGCTAAGAAGGAGGTAAGATATATTTCGAAAGAAAATGGGGAAAATCTGAAAATTTGTGTACAAAATGAATGGAGAGTTGTCCATAAGATCGGCCATTTTGAAGCCGATGATGCCAATTTGAGGATCTCCATAGAAGGTACAACTAGACTTTTCAAACTTTTATAACTCTCTTATATTATAACCGATTTTGATGAAACTTTTTTTAGATTGCTCCTCTCGTTTACCTCTTTCCTGTAAGGTGGATTCTCTCCTTGGGTTGGATTCCCCTTTAACCACTACAGTGCGTTTCAAATAAAAGGTAATCGATTTTTGGAGGGGATATATTCACAACTCATCCATTCTTTATATTTATTTATGTCATATAATGGAAGACGAACTCCTCAACTTTACAATGATACCTTTCTTGAATCATAAATGTGACGCATAATCGAATAAATTGCAAAGGAAGGTGTCAGGTACAAAATTCATTTGTTTCTGTGTTTTTGTCAAAGGTTGAAGAAAGGAGTTACACATCATTGCACGCAATCATATTCAATGCTCTGGGACAGCAGGAACAGCATTCACTCAAGTCTTCTTTCATTGGGTGTTAATTTCTTAAAACTTGGAAAATTGACTCTGTACCTGCCATTTTCATTTGAATTTTACTCAATCATGCTTTACATTTATGATTCAAGAAAGGTATCATTGGAAAGGTGGAGAGTTCCTCTTTAATTATAAATAAGTAACATATAAACAGCAAAAACAAATGAGCATGGAACATGGGCCCTCTAAAAATGGATTACCTTTTATTTGAAACACACTTTATAACAAGATATCTGATAAAAGAAGGCAGTATCCATAGCCCCCAAGGGCCTGGTCATAACCAGTTTCCACTGTATAAAGACATTACTGTTACTAATCATGTGAATTATAAAACAGATTAATGGCCTCGTCACACCGAGTCCGGTCCGGGTCACGGCACGGGCCCGGTCCGGTTCAACAATGGGCAGAAACGGTCGAAATGAATCGGCCGTGTACTATTGCAATGAGACTGGTCACAACAAACACGGGCTGTGCCGTACTAGCCGGAACGGCAACCGGTACGGTTTTTATGGGATCGCTCTTGGAGCGATTTGAGACGGTTTGCCGTACCGGTTACCGGACCGGACTCGGTGTGACGAGGCCTTTACAGTTTCTCTGAGGATATATGCTATTTAGCCCACCAGTGATCTAACCTTATTTGTCCTGCTAACTTTCTTGAGTTTAACTCCTTTGATGTCAGCCAAAGAGATGACTGCATTCTCACACGATTCCTACATGAAGACATAAAAGATCAAACGGTTAACAGTGAAGGTGTCAGAGGAGTCTTCTTCTTCTTCTCGAGTCCTTTCTCCTATTCTACCCTTTGATTTGTAATTAACCTGATTACATTTAAAGATCATAGTATGCATTTTAAATATTGATTATTCGGGGAATCCAACTCTGAATTAGGCTCTACCCATTAAAGGGATGCAGTAACTTTGAATGATATTCAAATCACATTTATTCGATTTAGCTTATTTTGCCAAAATAATTATAAACACTTAGGTCAGTCTGGTATCTCTTCAAAATTGCAAGCTAATTGCTTGCTTTACCTTCGAGATATCAATGATTAGTACTCAAAATTTATAAACCAACACCGGATGGTTTATAAAACCATGTGCTTTTCCACACACCCATTTCCTGTTGTAAAGTCCCCCGTCTCTAGCGGCCTGGTGAACTATCAGCACAGGGTACTGGTGTTCGGCTGCATGCTTGGCATTGTTTGTTACACTGTTTTAAGGTAGAAAATGACCTCCATTTGATCTGAAACTTTCAGTAGTTTGTTTTTACTGTTGGGACAATATAATTTTATTAATCTTGATATAATGGCTCTTGTTTTTGAAAGCTACTTAATCCCTTTAAGTACTGAACGCAGGCCATCCCATCCAGTCAGTCAAAAGTGATAACAGCAAAAAAAATTGATTGTGGAATGGTAATCCCTCCCAATGACTTTCACAAATGGACACTGCCATAACAATATTTTCAACAAGGACATTCATATACATGTGCTAAATATGACATTGATAAATAACCTTTGACATGATTTGCGGATAGCCAGGTGAATATTACAGTCCAATCCTGTTATATTGAGGTATGTTGGACCAAGCCTAATACAATGTACCTCATTATGATTATGTAATACTGCTATACTAAACATGTGGGAACAAAGACTTTTGTGCACACAGACACACAAGTACATGTTTCCCATTGGTTCCGGGAAAATTGTCTTGTTATAACAAGAGTAGACTGTAACATATCTCTATCACATTCTTTTATTCTACGTCAGTTTAAAAAATTTGTAACGTTACCTTGTTTGTCTTGCTCACTTTCTTGAGTTTAACTCCTTTGATGTCAGCCAATGAGAGGACTGCATTCTCACATGTATCCTACATGAGAGAGGGATGGTTGAAAAAAAAAAATGTTCAAACAAACAACAGCATAGATGCCACAGGTTTCAATATTAACACCTAATGATGGTGATAGAAAGAAAACTTGATTGACTTTGATCATGGACCTATATTGTATTTATGTTGGCAATGGCATAAATGTTTGGATTTTTTTTTTCCTTTTTCCAGCAAAGTCTGCATTCGCTGCTCAGTGAGATACCCACTTTAATGTTAACTAATGAACACCAAGCTCAGCTCCATTTGTAGGATACCCTGATAAGATGCACATATCAATATCAGATTCTTTTGTCAGGCTCAGTCCAAAAAAAAAAAAATAATTAGATAAAAATTGTAGTGATCTTACCTTATTCGTTCTATTGACTTTCTTGAGTTTAACTCCTTTAATGTCGGCCAATGAAATGACTGCATTCTCACATGATTCCTACATGAAAGCAAAACAAACAGGTTTTCATTGAACAGATAAAATAATCAAAAATATGCATATATATATATATATATATATATTACAAACACAGTTTTGAGAGAAAGGAAGTGAGCTTGGGGAAGATGCGTGCAATTATTCATTTTTATCACAGTATGCATTATGGTGCATACATGTACAATTATCTTCATACTACTTCTGTTATAACAAGCACAGATAAAAGATTATAATTCTCCAAGTCTCAACTCAAAACATGTGCACGTTTCTCTATATTCTTATATTTAGAATAACAAGATTTCGTTATAATTAAGAATATGGCTTGATTCCACGCACCTCATTATAACAGGAGTAGACTGCACTTTTGAAAAAATTGAAACTTCCACTGAAGCGTACGCAGGGAGAATCCTGATGTGCCGAGGAAGTGTGGAAGCAATATTAGAATATTTTAGCTAGCTGTATGCCAGGCAACATATTGCATTGCCAAAACAAGTAAGATATTTATTACAAGGAACACATTATTTGAGTAGCACCTGGATTCTTTTCCAAAACTTTTCTATCTAGAATGCTTCACAGTCCAATAAATAATCTAAAACTTAACATGAATTACCTTTTCATTTTTGGTGGTGCCTTTCTTCTTCTTTGTTAAGTTCTGTCTCCAGTCTTTGGGTGGTACAACCACTGGAGGTGGGGGAGGTGGTGGGGGTGGGGGCATAAGGGATGGGGGCGCTGGGGGTGCAGGTGGTGGTGGTGGTAGTGGTGGTGGTGGTGCTGAAGGCAGTGTTGATGATACAGGCTGGGGTGTTGGTGGTGGTGGTGGTAGCTGGAGAGGATGGGGCACTTCACCAAGTGCACAGCGACAATTGGGGCAACTAGTGATTGCTGAGTGGTTCTCTGTCGAATTCTGAAAGTATTTGGAAATAAGAATAAGCACAGATATTTACCAATATAAAAAGAGTAAACTAAGGAGAGGAAGATAGCCCGATTACGTACAGTCTGTACAAAAACATTGATTGATTACAAACTTTTTTGCTACGAAGCCCCAGTTGTGAAAATATTCATAAAGACTATTAAGAAATGTTTCTTCTTTGTACTTTTACAGACTGTCCAGATCAAGTTGTGACACTTCCTTCAATTCCTAATCCTTCAAGATTTTTAACGCAAAATCCTCTGGTACATGCCTGTGGTAAAACTATAGATTCACTATGCTTCAGATTTTCATGAGTAACAGTGATATTGATTGTATTTACTTTTTTTTTATAGTCATGACCACTACTCAAGACAAGATTATTTTCTTATCACTGCTCAGAATATTTCCAATATAAATCTTCCGAACCATACTTCAGTTCTAAAGAGACGTTTTCCAAAAGAGAATCTCACCTTTTCCTTCATCTCCTCCCTGACTCTCTGTATCTGTTCTTGGAGGATATTTATCTGTTCCTGTGTGGCATACAGCTCTCTTCGATATACTCTGGATGGAAACACAACATCTTTGGCAAACTCCAGACTCTATACAAGAATGCAAATAATATTCCATTTTTAAGAGCAGTTTACCACTGTTACAATAATTTAATCAGCACTTATACATTTGTGTTATAATAAAAATTTAAACAAATTTTAAAAAACCTGATTTTAAATGTGGACATGCATTTATAGTCCCATAGCTTGAAAATTACATTTTTAGCAAAAATCTCATTCTATCCACCTTCATCTGATCTATAAAATAGTTGAAAAGGGTAGGTTTTCAGAAATCTCTAATTATTTTTTTTTCAACAAAGTAGTGTTGTTTTTTCTTTAAAAGTTGAAATTTGCATGAAGTCAAAACACACTCAGTCAAAGATTTCGTTTCTTTTTCTTTTTTTTTTTAAGGTGTTTTTTTTTGGGGGGGGGGAGGCGGGGGCTGTAAACAATAATACAAAAACAAATTCAAGGGTTCGCTTGTTTGCTACTTTTTATATTTGTTAAGATAACTTGCAGCATATTATATTTACCTCATTCACTTTGCTCTTCCACCAGCTGCACATACGAAACAGAGTTAATGGCAGCCTGATTAGACTCAATTCCCCAGCTGTTCCGAGCCAAGAGCTTGTATCCACGAATGGGATCATACTGCTTGCAGAAGATGATTCATGAACTAACTCCTGAACATGATCCTCATCAACTTCATCTACTAACCTGTTAGATAATAAGATAACAAAATATAGTGCTTAAAACCATACATGTATCCATTCACCTTGGTATTTCTAAGTGCTTGGTGTTATGTTAACTAATTTTACCTGGATTACATTGTAGGAAGGCTACCCTGATAAGGTGCAGGCAGCATTTAAGCTGGCTCACACAGTTCGAAGTTGAGCAACGATGGACACAACCAACATGGAAAATTTCAAATTTTGCTCTGATCACGAAAACATTGGTCCATCGGGCCATTTAGCATTGTTTAGAGTACATTCTTTGCAATTATTTTAAAAAAAACATGAACATTGGTGGAGTTTTCAGGCTTAGGCAGCAACTTTCGATGCATCGGCAAAATCTTTGGCAGCCAAAAAAATTCCTGATAGAAAATGCGAAGGTTCATTTAGTTAGAGCATCAGGCATTTTTGACCTACGAAGGCTATGCGAAGCAACACGACTTCTTGACGCCCTGCCAATGCCATTGATATAGTATTATCAAGCCTGCATCGCACTTTCCGAAGTTGAGCAAGGATGGACCCACGGTCATGGAAATTTTTAAATTTAATTGCTCTGATCACGAAAGCAGCGCGCCATTTGTGTACCCTTCGTGTGTCTATTCATCTGTGGGATATTACATAATAATACAAAAGCGTCATCCGCTAAAGAATAGAAAGTCGCAATCCTGTATACCTTCGGTAGCATCGGCTGACTTTGCTGAACCCTAATATATCATCAACTTCGGGACAGTGTGATGCCAGCATTAGGAATATATTCAAGCAGTTTCCATTTTACATCACCTGGGTCGAGTGAGGCAAATTTGTCTTGCACCATGTACGTTTGCTAGACTGTTTTGTGACTGATCCAATTAGTGAGATGCAAACAATGATATACAGTATGATAGGATATTTTATATGTTCATTATAAACAGTTTCCAAACCATGCAAACTTATTTGAAACCTTGGTGTGTGATTTTATCCAGCTTCAGAAGAATTTCTCAAAGTACATGTACAAGCTTCTGGGTCAAAAAGGGGAATACTTACTTCCATGCCTGAAATATTAACTTTTCAGAACCATATCTGTCACTTATGAAAAGTGAACCTTTCAAATGCAAATCAAGGCAATTGAAAAGAATTTATCTGACTTGACTTTTAACATCAGATGAAAAATCTAACTACACAATGAATCTATTTTCATTGCCAGCAACTCGCTGCGATAATTATGTCTTTTTTGTGAAAAATGGGTATCAGTCTCTCGAGCTTAAAGGAGGAGTCCGGCTGAAATTAAAAGTTTGTAAAGTAAAGTAAAATTAAACAAGCACAACACAGAAAATTTCATCAAAATCGGATGAAAAATAACAAAGTTATGCATTTTTTTAGGTATTGATTTTTTTTCGTTAAAACAGTTCTTGGCATTGTCTCATTGTCTCATTTGAATATTTGAATATTCAAATGAGCAAAATGATGATGTCACAGTCCCCTACTTCTTGTGTATTTATTATATGAAATCCTATTTTCTCATTTTCAGATATTGCGTATTACAGAAAATCTATCCCTCATACTGAAATAGGTAAAAGCACTAGTGACCTTGAACATTCCACAGGATAATCCCTGTTTTTATTCCTTGGGGCAGAAAATCTTGATAATTGGTATTTCATACAATTAAAATACAAAGAAAGTAGGGGGACTTGAGACATCATCAGTTTGCCAATTTGAAGATGGCAAAAACTGTTTCCTAAAAAAAATTCAAAACCTAAGAAAATTTTCATAACTTTTATTTCTGATCCAATTTTGATGAAATTTTCAGTGTTGTGCTTTTTAGATTTTACTTTATTTTTCTAATAATGCAAACTCCAGCCCGGAGGAGTCCTTTAATCCATTGAATAATTTGATTTATTTTTTTATGGAGCCTAATGAATTGAAAATTTGTTAGATAAATTGAAATGGAATGACCCCTGTATTAATATGGAACATTACAAGAGAATTTTAATCCTCAAATTAAGGCTTACATTTGTGAGACATCAATATCCATGGTCGACAGCGAATCCTGATTGTGTCCTGGTAGAGGTCTTCTAGATTTTGAGAGAGTCTGAGATCGTTCCCTCCGATTACCTCGCTTCTTGCGCCGAGATGAATAGGACAAGTAATTCACTCTATTGCTGCGGTGCTTCATCTGTTACCAATAGACACAGAGCAAGTTTTAAGTTTAAACTTAAAGCAAAGAACTGGCAGGTTTACTTACAAAATACATGTATGTACAAGTTTTTTTTATATGTCCGTGATTTATTGTGACTGAGGAATCTTAATACGACAAGTTGAAATGAGATGTTACTCTATAGATGCACTTAAGTTGTTAGGGCCAACAAGTAATAGGATTTTTAGAAGTTACCAAAAATATAAAAATTAGATTAGAAAAAATAAATAAATAAAGATGAAAATCCATCAAAGACAAATCTTGATTTAAATTCAAGGTCATTGTCGACTTGACGAGTTCAATCAAGGCCTAACGCTTAGCCAGAGTAAAGAGTGGAAATCTGTGTGCCTGGCCCTGGCTTGGGAAACCAATCACTCATACATACACCTACTTGTATACAAAGTATATGAACATGATGGAAAGAAAAACCATGGCATAGTCAATTGCAATGGAAGCACAGCCACAATTGAATAGGCAGAAAATCATAACCACCATATTGTCACTCTGTCTCTCTCACCTACATGTAGCCCCGGGACGCCGCCACTAAGTGGCGGCGTCCTGAAGTAAACATATACATATGGCCCAAGTGCACCGTTTTCCCCATTAGGCATTAAAATGATGAAATTCAACTCCCAAAAAATAACAAATAATACACAAACATGCAAAGCAAACCAATGCCACTTACCTAAGCATACCAGAATACCGGAATATGGGGAATAAAAACAAACATGAATAGCTCCCAGAATAAGAAGATTTTCTTTGGGTTTTCGTCAGTACCGTAAACCACCATTTGACTTTTGTTACCCCGTCACTTTATATTATACCGAGCCGAGCAGCACTGCAGCATCCCGGTGAAGCATTGCTGCATCCACGATCTTCGACCGGGTCGCTCCTCGGCCAGGGACAGAGCAAGGTGTAGTGAACACGACTGGCGGCGGCGCAGCGTTTCCCGTTTTCAGATTTAAAACAACTACACGTTTGTCAGACAAATCACTGTTAAGCTTACAAATGAACACAATATAACGAAGCATTTACAATCACATTCAATTTAATAAAAATTTCTATTTCGTGTAAATAAATAACTTTTTAAGCAGCTTACCTTATTCACAATGTCTGTTTTCGTTTTCGTATTGACCGCTCCCAGCTGATTGCTTTTCCACCAATCAGCTTCTCTGAATTTGATTGAAATTGCAGACTGATTTTCGCCTGACGAATTGTACGGTATCTTTACAGCATTGTAACTAAACCCCTACCAAAAAGTTCCGCAAATCGAATTTGGACCTAACTTTTTAGGTACGCTTTAGTTATTCCTGATATTCATACCATTGGAAAGATAATTTATTCCCCTTTTTAATGATATCATATTTGTAATGATTGTGTCATGCTTCAATATCCAGATTATCAGAGTATGGAGAAAAGTAAAAAGTCATATGTTGTAAAATGAACTTTTATTGATCACATTGAACTTCCGCAACTACAGTTTAGACCCTGATAACTTTTGGGGTATTTTATAATATTTATTGAATTTTATACCATTGTCAGGTTCATTTATTCCTCTTGTTATGGATACCGAATTCGTCATGGTGATGTCATGCCTGGGTCCACAGAACAGAACCTCTCTAATGCAAGGCAAATTAAGTAAAAGCTTATGTTCAGTTTAAATGTTCTGCCACAACTTTGAACCTTGATACATTTTAATGTGGGTTTTAATCATCATCAAAAAGAGAGAGATTTGTACTAAATTTATTTTGTGTTTACCATGGCGCCACCTTGCTTCGTTGTTCACACGGATAAGCTAAAACGTTTTAATTGCATGCCTAAAAAACGAATTTGACTGCTGGTAGACGTCACCTCCACTTCCTTTTTTACAGCTGGGAATTTTTTAATTGATCGCACGAATTTGTTTCATGCACATTGACGAAGTTCACTGCACATAAACCTTTTGATCGCACATAAACGAATGCGAATGATCATTACGATTATGAAAGAACATAAACGAAAAATCGATTGCTCCTAAACGTTAACTTAAATTACCGATCAGCCCCGCTCCGGGAAGGTATCGTTTAAATTGACTGAACATTAACAGGAATTCGGTTTGAAAAGAGTTTAAAATCGACCAGGGAAAACCTATATTAAAATTAAACGAAATTATTTGTTTATATCTTTCACCCGTAAACTACAAAGTCGTTTTCTACAACTGGATGAAATTTTATGTGATATGGTCGAGAATCACAAAGATATGAACATTTTGTCATTACACATCAGGAAACCTCTCACATCCAAGTTTGGTATTGAGTAGTACGGGTGTGTCGAATAAAAGAACCAAGTTTGATCATTAACACTTGAAAAAAAAAAATTCAGTAGTAATTATGATTTTTAATACCAATTGTCAATTTCATCATTGGCGCGAATCCAGGGGGACGGGAGGGGGGAGGGATGTGTCCCCCTCGATTTTTTTTTTTGGGGGTGGGGGATTCGTCGCCCCCTGCGATTTTTAAAAGATTAAACTAATTTGTATAGCCTAGTGATTTATCTTGTGAAGCCTAATAAAGAAGGTAAAATGTTACGTCATACAATGCTAATGTTATATAAGGGAAAATTTTTCGGCTTGCGCCTTCGTGCCTCGCAAACATTTTCATTAGTTTCTGCATAATTGCGAAGTATATGCCGAATTTTTTAGTGTATTACTTTTTTACTTTCGGGTGTTGTCCGTTCCCCCCCCCAGTCGTGACATGAAATCGCCGCGCTTGAGTTCAATTTATTCTTTCTTTTCAATGATACTCTAATTGCCAACAATTATAGTATTGTTCTTGTATCACCAGAACACCTGACTGTTACGGAGACGAGTCAGAAGTCAAATGTTGCAAATTTAATGCATGTGTGACTATTATTGTCCATTGCGAGTTACTCAATTTGAGCAATAACAATGCATTTCGCAAACTTTCACTTTTTACATTGCATTCAGATTATATTCATAAATTATGTGCATTCAAATATGATTGTACTATTGCAAAAAGGGTATCAAATAATAAAGAAGAATAAATGAATTTTCAATGCTACAAAAATT
>CALNVZ010003434.1:26535410-26550019 GCA_940671915.1 Paracentrotus lividus | reverse complement strand
TCTAGTGTTCAAAATTTGTTCAGTCACTGCAGCTGCCCCCCTCCCTCCCTCTCACACACAAACTCTCTCTTCTTTCTCTCTCTCTCTCTCATCCCCCCCCCCTCTCTCTCCTCTCTGTCTCTCTGTCTGTCTTTGTCTCTTTCTCTCTCTCTCTTTCTTTGTTCTCTCCCTTTCTTTCTCAAAAAACTTCAAAAGGAGAGGGAAATAGTCTGACGGAAATGGTGGGAGGAATAAAGATAAGAATATTTATTCCGTGCACACAACACCAGAGCTTCAAATTCGAGGTAATCAAAATTTGTGATTGTGTAATGAAGAACTTCACTTTATCTAGATTCAAATTCATTAGCCAATGGGACCTCCTCCCCTCATAATATAGTATCTTAATATAGGTTCCTCCGGTCAAGTTTAAACTATCTCCGATTAAATTCGTCCGAAATTGCCGCTTTGAACAAAATGATATTTATATACCAGTTATGAAAAAAAAAACTAAATAAATATTAAGTGATAATGGCCAAAGTGGCATGCTACATAAAGCCCGCCTCACACTGTGCGATTTGCTGCGGTGCGATTTTTGAAACAAGTGGCAATTTTCGTTAAATGTGACATTTTCCAACATGCAAGATTATGTTATGAGATGCAGAAAATGTATAGGAACAATGTAAGCGAAATTTTGTTCCAATGCGAGCCGTTAATTGGGAGTAAATGTAAAATTAGCTTAAAATCGCAAGATCGCTGTGACATCACTGCGATATGGAAACAATTTGATTTTATACAGAGAAGGGGTTTCGCAATCGCCGTGAAATACAATTTTATTATTCACATAAATACCAAGAACTTTGGACAGCATTAATTTCCTTGTTTGAATGTCTATATCAAATAATATAACAGTTTTCTCAAAAATCGCATCGCAACAAATCGCACAGTGTGAGGCGGGCTTTAGTTGTCATTATAAACTATTGGCATCGTGGTGACAGTGAAAATATGACACACTCTTGAGAGGCCGTCTGCCCGATCGAGTCCGCGCCTGGACCCTTACCAGGGGAGCATTTCATCAAAGGACTTGTCGGACATTTTATCTGACAAATTTTCTCTCAGCCAATCAGATGCAAGCATTTCAGTAGCTTATAACAGTTTGTCGGATAAAACGTCTGACAAGTCCTTTCATGAAATGCCCTCCTGGTTGGTTTTAAAATAGATGTATAAACGCCTTCCTTCTCTCTTTTCTAGCTCAGATGACGTCACTGGAAGCACCTAGCAACAATCACAGATGCACTGTGGAATTAAAGGAAACCAATACCCAAGGACATAATCACTTTCATAGGACAGAGCATAATGAGAGGAGCAATCTAAAAAAAGTTTCATCAAAATCGGTTATAAAATAAGAGAGTTATGGAAGTTTAAAAAGTCTCGCCTTACCTTCTATGGGGATCCTCAAATTGGCAACATCAGCTTCAAAATGGCCGATTTTATGGACAACTCTCCATTGGTTTTGTACACAAATTTTCAGATTTTCCCCATTTTCTTTCAAAATATGTCTTACCTCCATCTGAGCTCAACATATGTTGTGTGCAATATACTTTTCCATGACATATTTTGAGCTCAGAAGTAAATAAGAAATATTTTGAAAGAAAATGGGGAAAATATGAAAATTTGTGTACAAAACAAATGGAGAGTTGTCCATAAAATCGGCCATTTTGAAGCCGATGTTGCCAGTTTGAGGTTCCCCATAGAAGGTAAAACGAAACTTTTCAAACTTCCATAACTTTCTTATTTTATAACCAATTTTGATGAAACTTTTTTTTAAATTGCTCCTCTGATTGTGCTCTTTCATATAAAAATGATTATTTCCTTGGGTATTGGTCCCCTTTAAACTAAACACAATACATTAAATAAAGTTTAAATAAGGTGTAGGCTACATAATACATATGTGAAACGATTTTCTTTGAAAATGGAAGGGGAAGGAACTTAGCATAGATTTAGGGGGGATAAAGTGAAAAATGGGAGGATGGGGATGTCGTAGGAAAAACTTACTTGATAAATTGAGGGTTGTGTGGAGTGTTCGCTATTTTCTGGAATGAAAGAAAAATAATATCCCCTGTTGATTCGATTATATGCCTGGTACAAATGAAAAGAAGATTGGTAATCGGTGTCTTATAATTCATGGCGTTTACCTTGAGCAAGGTATATTATCGTAGCATACGCTAAAATACAAAATATATAAATATTCCAGTGAGCCTCGAATTTTAAATGAAAATGTAAGCTATGCGAAAAAATGTCTTTGTTAATGTATTTTTCATGATTAAAGATTTATATTATATATTTATTGATAGTTGTAGCTGACCACTGGTATCGTCCAGTCCGGTGCCATGCACCACATTGACCCAGCTTTGTCATGACAGATCATGCATCTTTGAGTGACCAATTTATTGCTCCATTATGTGTTTGAATAATAACATTAATTGACAATCCATAATTAATCATCTTAGTCTCGAAAATCGAGGGGTCTACGAGTTTGTTTTTGTTCCCCCGCTTTTTTTTTCTTAAAATACATTTCAAAGTAAGCTATACACAAATCATTATCAACTGATCTCGGCTAAATTTCCCTTGGCTAAATGTTATCAGTTTCGAAGTTCTATTTGGGTTAGTTTTAATTGTTATGCTAGCAACATATGACTGCTATTGAATGAATTAGATATTACGACGCATAACAGTTTTGGTATGACGTAAATTTTAGAAATTCAATTAAGGGGTCTCTGGTATACAACGTATGGAACCGTAGCAAGCATGTAATTAATTAATTTAAAAAAATACCTGTCATCTACCGTTACTAAAATCATGTTATGCCATTCGCACATAATAACGAAATAGAAGGTACCAGCATTTTCCAAGGCCTACAAATGAGCCTTTCTTTTTTTTCTTGCGTTAGTTTATTGGCATGAGTTATAATCTTCTCCTCCTGCAACCTTTAAACAAAAATGTATATTTAATGGCTACTTACGTAATGTATATTACAAAGTGCCGTAAAAAAACTAGTGCATAGGAAATAGTGAATATGCATTATGTCAAAGCATATGTTTCTTCCAAAGACTTCATTGACTTTATTTTTCATTCAAACAACTTTCAAGGAACTTAATTCAGAGAATGTATAATGTACTGCAACAGTAGAATCCATACATTCTTTATTTGTTCAGCGGGAGGATTAGTGCATCTTTGCTGATGTGGTGTGTGGTAATAGTGGTTATCAAATAGTAATGTCCTTATTCATGTTATTCAAAAGAGTATCGAATGTGCTTTAAGGAAACCAAACCTCATCATTGAAAAGACTTAAATGAAGAAAAAGTTCTTATCAAAATTGGTTTAACGAAATTCAAGGTTTGAACATCCTTATTTGGAAAATTGCTTTAAAATGGCTTGTTTTGTTAAGCAAACTCTCCATTTAGTTTCGTACACAAATTTATAGATTTTGCCTCAATTATCTTTCAATATACAACCTGACTATCTGATTTTCAAACATGATCTGGATCAGAAAGAAAATTATTTGAAACCACAAGATGTCAAATGTCAGAAGGAGACAATAACAAATTTGATAAGAAGGGAAAGATTGAATTAAACAAAGATAATGAAGAGTTGTCGCTCAATTATTGTAAAAAAAAAAAATTTAACCAACGTTTGATGAAATCCCTTGAAAGTAAATTTTTACTTCATAGCTTACTCTACCGATATGTTTGAGTTGAAAGTTGAAATTGTTTCTTTTTTAAAAATCTTTTGGCGTAAAATAAAAGTATTCAACCAGATCGATTGATATATGTTTTGTATTCGTGCATTTTTACAATATATTTTAGCTTCCGCATTAATTTTTGTCTTTAAAGTAAATGAAGAGTAAAATCGCTTTCTCTCATATAGGTGAATCAAATGATAAAATATGTCTCAACGTATATCCTGTGTCAAAATACATTAATAAACCCTTGTTACCTTCATATTAATCTTCCCCCTATTTTTATAATCATAATTGAAGAAAAGATCTGGTTGTCAATAATATGATAATGAAAATTCTATAACACTAGTCTAATTATAACCAATTTGACAGATGTGGAAAATGTTACTAAATGTTAAATCGAAATAACTTAGGTTTTAACTTGATTTGTAGACGAGCGTTGTGTCGTATTCGTTTCTCCGATTTGCGTGTCATACTTTTTTAACAAACGATGTTAAAAATGCCGTTCAAGTAGGTTTTTATAATGTTATTTCCATTTATAGTGTCTGAATCAGTGATGTCATATTTTCTATCTTAATTGATACTGTTTTGGAAGTGTTGTTCCTTTACAGTAGAGGCTTGGTTACGAAGAAAGTACAAATGTAGATAGGCCTATAATTTGATAATTGCACTTACATCATTAAGGCAACTTCCTCATTACTATAGTTGTCAAATTTGCCTTTTTAGTGCACCTATGGTAAATTGAATTTTCCCTATAGGTTTCCGCTATCATTCATCGAAGGAGCATGTTATGAAAGTAGTTTACATGTTTGGTGTGAGAAGTGAGTTTTTATTGAGTGTATTTGAATGCGAGTGTCAAAGCATTATTTTGAATGGGCATCTATATTCAAGAAACTCTAAGTCGATGACAGTTATTCCTGGAAAACATCTGGCAGCATGATACATGCTATAAAACATTGTAAGGAACCACCCGCAATGCAAACGCATATGGCCAGAATGTGATAAACAACGCAACCGCTGGTTTTGGAGTAGTAAGGAGATGTGGATGAATTATAGGGGCATTTTAATTTGAATTATTTGTAATTAATTGTTCTTGATTATCATTCGTTATGGTTTTGATAGTTTTCCATCATGAAATACGATCATGTTCTGTTTTATGTTAAATCAGAAATCACTAAATTTTTTTGTATACATTCATAAATCGAAGATTCTCTGAAAACATAAGCATATTTTCACCATTTTATTTACAAGATTCATACTTATATACTCGAAGTCGATAATTTCATAAATCATGTACAGTTGGTTGGGTAAAAAGGCTAATCGAAGCATGACTCTCCTAACACACCAACAAATAACTTATTTGAGAGTTCTTTATTTTGGGCAAGATAAAATAAACTTAATAAATGAATACGTAACCAAAATTGCATTCCTTTAAAAACGCCTGTCACATATGATAACTTTGGGTGGTGTTTCACTCAACTCGTTCACAAGTTAATAACGAATCTACGGAACGACTGGTATCGTTCATGTGCTTAATTGTTGATAATGTGATCCATATATAGCCCCTCAAGAGCATTGTTCAGTCGTTCGTAAGAGGTTATTCGAAACTTTAACGATGACTTGGTGAAACAGGCACCAATGATCGACGGCAACTACTCTAGGCTCCGTAGCACAAATTTTTGCAAATTAATCTCAATGGCCTATCATCAAGATAAGTTGAATGCGCTTTAGTTCAAGAAGATTGTCATCTGACCAATTATGAATTGTTCTTGGTCAACCCTTTGCAATGAATAGCAGAACCTTCGTGTTACGTGGCCCTGGCTGCATCCAAGTGTGTATAATACTCCATCAAAGATGTATCATACTGTAGATTTTACTCTTTTTAAAATCACAAACCAACACTTTGTATTTAATTTATAGCTGTCCATCCATGGTACAGTCGTCCTTACAAGAGGGTCAGTATTAAATCAAAGCTAGGGTAAAACTAAACCCGTTATCTGTGTTAGTTGAAGCGTTGGAAGCACACGTACGTTTCTCGTCTATTGGTTTGTGTGTTCTCCTCTGGCGGAGGGCGCAGCATATTGGTTTGAGGGTGGCGCGGCGCACGCTTCGTTTTCGTGTGCAAAGCCGAGGCGTTCGGCAAATTTGTTGTAATGTTTTTTCTGCAAGCAAGTACAGAAACAAGTTGGACAGCAAACTTAAAAAAACCCACTCGAAATACATCATAAAGTGGCAAAATGTGCATATGCTCTTGAACTTGGAGATTGTGTATCAATAAACTAATTCAACAAATACAATGGGGATTATTTCGCTCAGTATTTATGCATGCCTTGGAAGCCTGATCAAACGACGAATTGTTGGGGTTATAAAATCGATAGTTTTCAATATCTCTAACCCTTTTTGATATTTTGAAAAAAATATGAAATGTTAATAATAGAAGTTACCCTGAACCAAATCCCGTTGATTGTTTAAGGAGGATAGTTTTTTTGACTTGGAGGACAGCCATCCTGGAATGATCACTTGTGCAACCCAGGTAATATTACCAAACCTGTAGATAGTGAATGGTTAAGATTGGGATAAAATAGGGGTGTTAGATATTCCGTATGTCACCTAAGTGAGCTACAGATTGTTCTTTGTGTTGACAGCAGCTGGGTCATAATGATTAATGTTTTTTTTTTTTTGAAGACTTAGTATTAACAAGGTATTCAAAATCCTGTCTCGAAAGAATGAATTAGAATACTTGTAATCTCGTTTGCACACGTTAGGTGTTGCTATGCTATGTCCGGCAAGTCTATGATAAGCTTTTAAGATAAGGACATCTTTTGTCTAACGATATAGGGGGGGGGGGGGTCTTCGCCAAATTTTTCAGATTTTAACATTCAATTTTAACAGCCCATGAGTGGTTTTCAATATTAGGGCGTGTCCCCTGTGCCCCCTCTTAGATGTTATGTTATGTTACAGGGTCCTGCAATACCGGTCAACTATATAATTTTGAGATATACCTAATATCAAGATCACGTGACTTACCAGCAAGCACGGCGATTTCATGTCACGAGTGGGGGGGGACGGAAACACCCGAAAGTGAAAAACAATACCCTCACATACGCATACTTCGCACATTATGCAGAAACTAATGAAAATGTTTGCGAGCGCGAAGCGCGAGCCGAAAATTTGCATTATAATAACATTTAGCGTAGTATTTGACATTTTACATCTTTATTAGCTTCACAAGCTAATCACTACATAAAAATATGTTAAGCTTTAAAAATCGAGGGGGGGGACGATCCCCCCCAGAAAAAATCGAGGGGGGACACGTCCCCCCCCCCGGGATCGCCGCCAATGCTTACCAGTATGATCCAAACGATGATCCATGGAAAGAAGAAAATAGTGATGCAGCAATGAAGACAGTGGTTTACTCCTTGCTTGCTGAAAACAACAAATGTACAGAGAATTAGAGAAAACAGAGATGCAGCAATGAAGGCAGAGAATTAGAGAAAACAGAGATGCAGCAATGAAGGCAGAGAATTAGAGAAAACAGAGATGCAGCAATCATGGCAATGGAAGGCAATGGTTTATTCCTTGCTTGCTGAACAGAAGCGGATCTAGAGGGGGGGTTGGGGTGCACCCCCCCCCCCCACAACCAAAAAAAAAAAAAAAAAAAAAAAAATCCGGGGACCATTTTTAAAATCTTTAAAAGTTTTAAGATGCAAGAAACGCCATTTTCACACACAGATTTTCAAAAATTTTCCCTACTGTGGGAGGGGGGAACCCCTCCCACACCCTCCCCCCTCGCTCGCTCCGCTCGCTGGGACTCGGTCGCTACGCTCCTTGCATACCACCCCAACCCCCACCTTATAAAAAGCTGGATCCGCCCCTGCAGAAAAACAAAAATGTATACAGAGAATTAGAGAAAATAGAGATGCAGCAATGATTACATCCTTGCTTTGTGGAAACAACAAATGTATACAGAGAATTAGAAGAAAATAGAGATGCAGCAATGATTTACTCCTTGCTTGTTGGAAACACAAATGTGATACGTCTTGTCGAAATGAGAGAGAAGTCGCAGATCAAAGATCCGAGTAAATCGACAAACTAATAAAAAAGTCAAAATTTTGAGGAAATTTTTTTTATTTATTTTCTGGTTCTACCAAGCTCATCTTTGCTCTGTTAAAAATGAGTGAAAATGGTAACGGGAAAGTGGTAAAAAAGCAGTTTTTCGGCGAGTTGTTTTTTCGGTCATATTTTTTTTTTTCCGGACATACAAGCGAACGTCCACGTTCATTTTCCCTCTCCGTTTAGCTCCGCCCTTAGCAACGCATGGCTTTGTCATGTGATGTGTGATTTCAAACTGGATTTTTGTTTCGTTTTTGTGAGCGAATAGCGAACTAAACTCTCTTTAGCTGCACTCAGAAATTTTGCGTGCAATGCACAACCTGCTGTGAATAAAGCTGTTTCATCCGGGATAACGGAGCACGCAAACGAATGTCAAATCTAACAATCGGGTGGGAGAGGGGGGGGGGTTATGTGGGGAAAAGCTACTTATTGCTTGACTTAGCTATCTGGATCCACAATGAATGTTAATTTCAGCATTTTATTTTAAGGCCGCGATATTGTTGTCCTGATGGGAAATTAAAAACTCCCTATTCAACAAATTTGGTTCCATCAGGGAAAACATAGAGCATACAAAAGAGGTGACGTGATAATACTTCTGATACAAGTACTTAGGTTAAAGTCTTCTGCAGTTTATTTTACAAAGTAACGTGTTTAAGAAAGTAGCGTTTTACTAAACACGACGAAACAAATACGATTTACTCTTAAAATAATTCATTTTAAAAATTATTTAATATCTTCTTATTACTGGTAACAAGTTGATCAATAAAAGACGAGATCGAGCAAATCATTTACGTTTTTATTTCATTGTCTTAAGCTAACCTATATAGCCACTCATAAAACATGATCAGAGAAATTCTAAATACATTCGTGAGGCAAAATATTTATTAAAACATTTTTGGAGGCTTATCTCTATCATATACTTATTCAAATAATATAAACAAAATGCATAAGCCCCTGTACAAGAATATTTAGTCTATAGACCATTTATTATGTTCGAAATTTCCAAAGAGTTCAGATCAAAATGACTCGCTTTATAATGAGTAAGAGTATACGCGATTGACATTCAAAAGAACGCACGCAAACATCGAATAAACCCCCAAAAAGGTTTTAAAATAGTTTTGTTTCTAACTAATTTAGCGCCAGGATTGGTAAACACTTTTCTAAAAGAGCGGACTTTTTCTTAAACAATTAGAAAGAGCATGACGTTTTTATTTATTTGACGAAGATATAAAACAACCTAACCAAATTTAGTTTCTTTTTTTGAGAAGATTGAATGTTATTTAGACAACATTCGCTTGCTGCGTTTGCTCGATCATGCGTGACGACGAGAATGTTCTCTGTATATCTGAATGCAGCCTCCTCATTGGAATCGTTTCACCTTTGTAACAAGTGGTGCTAGGGCATTTCGTGAGTAGAGCGGTGACAAAATGGTCTTTTGTTTCTGGCTCGGAGTCAAATGGAAGTCAAACTTCGCAGACGTTTTTCTCTTGATTTTGATTTCCAAGAGCACAATTTCCTCGCGTTCAGAGGCTAATATCTCCACTTCTATTTACTCTTTACAGTCGGGTTATATATCAAATTCAGGCAAATAACAGGGATCAATAATATCAAATAAAATGGATTTCAAAAATCGCGATTAGTCTCTCCTTTCGACGTGACGCATCACAAATGTATACAGAGAATTATAGAAAATAGAGATGCAGCAATGATTTACTCCTTGCTTGCTGAAAACAACAAATGTATACAGAGAATTAGAGAAAATAGATAGAGATGCAGCAATGACGGGAGCAATGATTTACTCCTTGCTTGTTGGAAACAACAAATGTATACAGAGAATTAGAGAAAATAGAGATGCAGCAATGGTTTACTCTTTGCTTGCTGAAAACAACAAATGTACAGAGGATTAGAGCTTATAATCATGATAATAGATACAGCAATGAAGACAATGGTTAACTCCATGCTTGCTGAAAACAACAAATGTACAGAGAATTAGAGATAATATAGATGCAAGAGATTCGTGATTATTTCCTCTTTTTAATTTGCCTAGCGTTCAATTCGTTAAAACTTCATCAGGGCCTTGTGCAAATGAATAAAAACAAATATACCAAAATGTAGAAAATATACAAAATATATAAATATTTTGGCATACGGTTTGTAAAGATTATTGTGTAATTTAAAGACGAATCTATTCAAAGATGATTATCCATTTACTAGTTATAAATTTGGCATATATTTTAGTTAGTAGAAATGAATAAATCATCTTACACATTCCTTCGGGAGAAAAAACATGATTCTGTGGAAATATATTGAAATATATAATAAAGATTTATATTATATATTCATATTTCTTTTCCGTAATGACTTATATTGTGGCGAATCGGAGACAAACATTTACCAGACGAAATATCAATCTAAGAAACAATATCGCACAATTTGGCGCTGACATGCATTTTGTCTGCTTAAAATAGTAATACCCCCCCCCCTCCCCCCACTCAGGTGGTCAACCATACACATAATTATGCTCGTTCCCGATTTCTAAAAAAAAAAAAAGTATACATAGGGCCGCAGTTAGGGGAAAACCCGAAAATCATTTAAATTTATTTTTTTTACCCTAATTGTATTTTAATTAGGAGTCGTTTTCTAATCTTTGCGGACAAATCCTGAATAAAGTTCCGATTAGGCCTATACGGTTTTAAAAAAAACTGTGAAAAGGAGGGAATTCTGCTGTCTCCCCCTCCAAATTTAAAGCCTGTAGTGGGGTGGGGGTAATTTTGACACGACTTCCCCTCCTAATAGGGTGTATCTTTAAAGTAGACACACGGAGAAAATACACAATATTTGATAATAATGGCCAAATTACATGTTACTGAATAGATTTTCCTTCGTTTATACGATTGACATGCTGAAAATGACTTGAATCTCTCAGAAATAGCTGTAAATGGTTTTTAGCGTTTTTGTTTAATCCGCCCCCAAATGGGCTGCTCGGCGTGCGGAGGAGCTCCTAGTTTGTGACGTCGCACCTTGGACAGCTCGAACAACAGCCAGCTGATCTGAGCTTGCGCGCGCAGCTTGATGCATACGTATTTACACGTAAACAGATTGCTCGCACTGTACTAGCTTGTTATAGCTGGTGTGTCTCGGATAAATATGGCTCTTTTATCACAACTGATTACACCATTGGACAAATCATACAGGGTTGTATTTCCTTAGAATATCGTGTTTTGAGATATTGTTAACGATTGTGATTATTTTGTAGATTTGAAATTGCTGCGATAGATTTTTGAAGAGTTTGCAATCATGATAAAAGCACGAATTGCCGTGCTCATCTCTCACCGAGGGGCCGGGAACGGTGCGGCCCGTTGGTTGTTAGTGAATCGTTTAATTTGCCAATTGACATTAAGGGATATAATGCTTAAAATTCCACGTAAATTCATAGCGACTTCATTCTTAAGAAGACTTATTCTGTGTTGAATCTATATTTATTTTAATATGATTTTTGTTTAAATATGAATCCCTCCAAATAAGGTTTTAGAGCAAAATATAATCATGCCACCGTCATGACTTTCCCAACTAACCTACACGGATTAACACTACCATCATTAATTTGACAAGGTGGTCATGTCACATTTCCTCCAGAATTCCTTATTTATCGAAATTCAATGGCTACAAGACCCGAAACTTCCTTAAAATAAATTCAATATATATATATTGAAGAGACAGAATATTTAACAATCAATGATGTAATCATTGAATTGTTTGCAATATTTACAGTCTGCTAATTTAGATTGGCTTAATTCTTACACACGCAACAGGATGGGGTAGTGTATATCAGTCCGGCAGGAGCGGATAGAATATACAGTCGTCTCTCGTAAGACTGCTGCTTTTATCACAAATGCAAAATCTGTCAAATTCATTTCAACAAGGTCGAATCTACAAAATAATGTTATTTCATTCTGAACAATATCTAAAACCATGAAAAAATCTTCACATACTGTAACTGAAGAACTAAGGAGCTATTCCATCCAAAAGTTTGGAAGAATTATTGTTATAGCTAACGGATGAAATTATCTCGGGATCTGCACAGCACAATAATATAAAGACTTACAAAACCAAATGAACAATAATTAGGCCTATTTCAAGATTATATGATAATCTTACAATATAGATAGATAGGATTATTGGTTACAATAATTTGTCATATATGACAACAAAACTAAAAGTGTGATTTGAACAATCCACAATGAAAACAATGTCACTTTGTTTTATTATTTTTTTTTTTCACTCACTCTCGTGCTGAGGATAGGCCTATTCTAATTATGTTAATATAATTAAAAATAATTCATTATTGAAACGGATTAACATATATAGATAAATGGTAGAGGAACAGTCGGCAAGAGATGTCACCTTTGACCAGTTAGTCAGGGCCTGGGGAGAAGCATGAGATGAGAAGAGAAAAAGAAACTTTTCAAGAATCACAATGTGCAATGTACGCGATATAGCACAGTGCAGGATACGTGCATACAGTGGACACGGTACGGGTGCCCAAGGTGTGACGTCATAATCTCGACGCCCTTGCGCGGTACCACTGAAGCCTGAAAATGGGGGCCCTTCTTTGAAAGGTGATAACTCCCGATCTAAAACAGATATTGACAAGGGGTTTGGATATTCTGAATCAGTAAAGATTTTCCATTGTAGTGGTATGAATTTTGTTGCAATTAAAAGCAGTTTTGACTCTCCAGTTGTCTACTTTAAGAATCCGGAACGACTATACCTGTATGGTTGACCACCTGAGTGGGGGGCGGGGGGGGGGTGATACTAACTTCTTAACGACGATTGTCTGTGATGCTGGGGCAGCCTGTTGGGCCACTATCACTGTATTCTGTTGCTGCTGCATGGGCTGCTGTGGAGGATAGTACCCTTGCTGTGGAGGAGGCTGCCCATAGCCTGGTTGGGGTCCTGGGGCATAGCCAGGTTGGGGTCCAGGAGCGTAGCCCGGTTGTGGCCCAGGGGCATAGCCAGGTTGAGGCCCAGGTGCGTAGCCTGGTTGGGGCCCTGGGGCGTAGGCCGGTTGTGGATGCGGAGATGGTGCACTCCCGGGTTGGCCAGGCTGTATTTCTGGAGCGTAAGCTGGTGGATTGTTTTCCTAAACATCATAGTGGGGAATGAAGAAGAAGAAGAAGAGGGGAAAAAAGAAAGAAAAATGCAGTGGCGGATCCAGGCGGGGTGCCTGTATTCTATTTTTCGAGAATCAATAATTGAGCCTCCGAATTCTGCGGCCCTATATTATTTTCAAATGTGTCGTATATCATACCCTTTTGTTTCCAAAGGTCCGCCGCTGTCTTGCCCTGTTCATTTTCATTTCATTTCATTTTCATTTATTTTCATATCTCTCATGTCACATCGGTATACATATTCAATGAACAAAATAATACATATGTAAAATAACATAAAGGTATAAATGGCCAATATGAAGTAGAAATTAGATTAAGAGAAACATGATGGAACCTACATGAAATATCATATCATTAGCTGTAGGCCCCAATGATTATGTGGTAATGAATAGAGAACGGATATGAATATTTAATCATGACCAATCAAATTAAAGGGATGCACTAACATTGAATGATATTCGAATCACATTTATTCAATTTAGCTTATTTTGCCAACATAATTATAAACACTTAGGTCAGTCTGGTATCTCTTCAAAATTGCAAGCTAATTGCTTGCTTTACCTTCGAGATATCAATGATTTCATGCTCAAAATTTATAAACCAACACCGGATGGTTTATAAAACCATGTACTTTTCCACACACCCATTTCCTGTTGTAAAGTTCCCCCTCTCTAGCGGCCTGGTGAGTTATCAGCAGAGGGTACTGGTGTTCGGCTGTATGCTTGGCATTGTTTGTTACACTGTTTTAAGGTAGTAAATGACTTCCATTTGATCTGAAACTTTCAGGAGTTTGTTTTTACTGTTAGAACAATATAATTTTTATTAATCTTGATATAATTGCTCTTGTTTTTGAAAGCTACTAAATTCCTTTAAAGGGATTTAGTAACTTTTAAAAAAAAGAGCAATTATAGTCAGATTAATAAAATTATATTGTTCCAACAGTAAAAACAAACTACTGAAAGTTTCAGGTCAAATGGAAGTAATTACTACCTTAAAACAGTGTAACAAGCATACAGCCCAACACCAGTACCCTGTGCTGATAGCTCACCAGGCCGCTAGACACGGTAGACTATACAACAGGAAATGGGTGTGTGGAAAAGCACATGGTTTTATAAACCATCCGGTGTTGGTTTATAAAATTTGAGTATGAAATCATTGATATCTCGAAGGTAAAGCAAGCAATTAGCTTGCAATTTTGAAGAGATACCAGACTGACCTAAGTGTTTATAATTATGTAAGCAAAATATGCTAAATCGAATAAATGTGATTTGAATATCATTCAATATTACTGCATCCCTTTAAGAAGGAAAACATGGTGGTATGTATATATCAAATTCAAATTATAGCAATAAAAAATGGGTGTGTTATGTTTATAATAATAGCTGGTCGCTCATGAAAGTTTATAATTTGCATTTGTAGAGGTATAAACTGGAAAACAAAAAAAATGTCAGTCAAATGTTATTACAAATGGCACTCTCCTACAACCGCCCGGAGCGCATGCTAGATAAACGATATTCTACTTCTTCGGTGTTCTGCCTAACATATGCCTATGGGCAGCTCCACTCCTCTCTGTCTTGGGTCTTCCGCTTCACGTTTCTGCCTCTTTCAGT
>CALNVZ010003434.1:26513929-26526501 GCA_940671915.1 Paracentrotus lividus | reverse complement strand
TCGTTTCTATAGGGATTTAAGGAAAATCTGTAGCTTGTTGCACTTGCAACCGGTGCGGTGCCAACTTTTTTTATTTATAATGTAGGATATAATGACCTAATTAGCATATGTTGTTATTGATATGTGGCTAATCGTAATTCAAAGAACCCCAAAATATGGATGAAACGACTTTTAAGGGATTTTACGACGAGAGATTCATTGTGATATATATTTTATCTTTAAGTAGTGCTTTTGTCTTAATGGCCTAATTAGCATAATGAGCTAATATGCTATCCATTAAATTTAGCCTATGGGATTAATATCATTTTCTTATTCTGGAAAGCCTGAATATTGTGCAATACAACATGAAATGGACTTTATTGAAGACATCCCATTGATTCATGAGATGAATATTTTGTAGATATGATTGCATAATACGAACAATGGCCTAATTAGCATATCAATTGTAATATGGAATATGGGGTTAATCTTAATTAAAAGAACCCTGGAAACGGTGAATGAAACGACATTTAAGGGTATTTACGACGAGGATATCATATATATATCAGTTTTATCTTTTAAGTCATGTTTTGTCTTAAAATGGCCTAATTAGCATAATGAGCTAGCAATATCATATATCGCTGTAATATTATCCTAAGAAATTAATGTTCATTGTTTATTAGCAAAGCTCTGGAATATATAGAACACGAATCAACCAAAAAACCTTGTACTTAAAGACTTTTCCGGGTCTTGTACATGGCCTATGGGACCATCTACTGGACTATATGGGGCAGGTCAGCCCATGCTCCGAAGATTGACCCATCTCTCAACAGCGCGTGTAGGGCCATAACAGGCTGTCTTAAACCAACCAAGGTAGACGATCTCTACATCCTGAGTGGCATCGCCCCTCCTCACATCAGGAGGTCTGCACTCTCTCAAAAGGAGAAACTCAAACAAGAAAATGATCCACTCCACCCTCTCTTCAATGCCTTGCCAACAACAAAGCGTTTGAGAATAGTTTTCTTCACAGTACCGTGTCCCTCAACCAGAGCCCCCACAACTGTAGGTTAGACCTTTGGTCAACCCATTTGAGTCTGCGCCTCACAATGTCATCATCCGCCCTAAGGAATCCCTCCCACCAGGATTCCGTGAACCGTTCTGGCTCTGCTTGAACCGCCTGCGGGCTGGAGTCGGCCGTTGCAAGGTGTTAATGGCCAAATGGGGCATCGACACTGAAGGAAGGCCAGTATGCGAATGCGGAGAGGAGGAGACCATGAGTCACCTTCTACAATGCCCTCTTCTCCCCTTCCCCTGCTCCCAAGCTGACCTTACTACTCTTTCGCCTAATGGGATCGCCTGCGTTCAATACCTAATGGGTAGAGTCTAATTAAGACTCACCTAAGAACCAATACAAGTATATACATGTATGCAATGAATACTATGATCTTTAAAATGTAATTAAGTATAATTACAAATCAAACAGAAGAACAGGAGAAAGGACTCGAGAAGAAGAAGACTGATATAAACCTATACCATTAGAAGTATTGCATCATAGCTGATATACATGCTTTTATACATTTTGTTTGGTATATTTTTAAATGAAAGTTTTGTCTTTTTTCAAATGGCATAGTAAAAAACGAACACCTTCTCTATAGAGAAGAAAAATTCTTTTACGCCGTTGCCATGGAAGATGTGCATCAAAATGATTGATTATACAGCAAAACCTAATGAAATTGCATTAAACCTGTTTTTGCAATATAGGACTCAATTTACGCAACGCTAGAAACAAATTTATCTTCTTTGAGTGTTGTTGTTGTTTTTGTTTCTTTTTACTTTGACAGTTTCATGGTACATTTTGGCGAGTTTTCATTTTCAAAAATGTATAAGCGAAACATCAAAACAGTTTCCGGAGAAACTTGAAACTTGTATCATGATTTTGTTCACGAAATATATTGACTAAATAGGCTACCCCCAAGGGAAAAAAAAGAAGAAAAAAGAAGAAAGAAACTTTTTGAGATGGAATTTATCAGTAAAAAGTAATAATAATCGTAAAATGAATATTTGTTTACGTTTATTCGAATGCTGTTGAAATGTTTCACTTTTTACAAATTAATATTGGAAATAAATTAACTTTGTTTTTACGATGCTGTGGATCATCGTCATCATTATCAAATTCAAATAAAAAATGAGGTCACCAAGGGGGGGAAATCTTTATGCGATGGTACTCGGATGATACGTGCCAAAATAACAGGTAGTCATTAGTCATTATCCAGCAAAATATAATAAAAATTGTACCAAAAAAAAATAGATTGTTGTTGTAAACTACAACATAATTATGTTAATAAATTGACTATGATTTGGTGGAATAAATTTGCATTAAACAGTATATGCAATACAGGACTAAATTTGTCTTTGTCAACGTTAAAAGTAAATTTCATCTGCTGGTGATGCTGTCTGCCGTATATGCTATATCTTTTGTAAACATTTTTTGGGGGAGAAGTATGAAACATGTTTTATATTTTCATTTATTGATAATGCCCACCTCCCATAATTTTAATTTGGGGGGCATTTGTTCTTTTTAAGAAACGACTTGTTCAAGTCACCTACTGTTCTCCTGTTTGAAGATTTTCTTATTTAAGGGCATACAAAAGTAGTCGACAATATTCAGGCCATCAATGACATGTAATATCATAAAGACTCATTAAAAAAAAAAAATAATAAATAAATAAATAAAAAAAATGAAATGCTGCAATACTTTTTGACAGGTGAGGAGATTCTATGCAATATTGAGACATATATACAAACATGTGCATACACACATATTATCATAATTATATTTTATATACATACTAGTATATTTTTTTTTAATATATGAAGAGCTTGATTCCAAAAGGCGCTAAATCCATTTTTGACCAAAATGGATTTTATAGGTTAATTAAGTGCATCTTAGGCATGGGAATCAAATGCAGTATATCCGATAAAAAAATAATTTTTTGAAGTTTGAAAAAAATTGGTCACAAATATGAGTTTTATTCCAAAAGGAGCTAAATCCAAAACGGTTTTATTCTAAAAGGCGCTAATTCCTCTTATGGGTCATTAGGATTTGTTTATTTTAAGCCACTTTACCTAAAAGAATCAATTAGATTTTAGCATATGTTGTGGCTACAGCCTCGCATCATCTCTGCAAATTTTTAGATATGAGAACAGTTTTTTATTGAACTCTTATGAATATTTTTAGGATTTAGCTCCTTTTGGAATAAAACATCGAAATCCGGGAACGGGTCATGAAAAAGATTAAGATATTAAAAAAAAAATAAAAAAAAATATTTTCAAAAAATTTAAACATCGAAAAGGTTGTATCTACTCTCTGGGTAGACCAATATCATGTGTTTTCGTTTTTGAATTTCATTTATTTATAGTTTTAAATTTCAAAATTGGCAATCTAGGAGGTTTTTTCCAAAAGGCGTAATCATGGGAACTGGAAATTATAAAGACTGATAATATGATTAAACATTCTTTCAAAATGAATTGAATATGCTTTAGATTTTTAACAAACGTGATTTTATATATTCGAATATAGTAGTCTTTATCCAGTTTATATCAGAAATAAACTTACGATGGTGGGCAAGAGTAAATGGTAATTAAATAAAAACCGGGTTGATGGATCTACTCTAAAACACTATGGAAAGTGGAAATTAGCGCCTTTGAATCAATAACCTTTCAATATCAATAATATTGAATAGAGACGTACGCCCTCGGTCTAGTAGAAGAACGGATCACTGTGGTGCACACGGGCGTTGTATGTGCGAGCATTGCTTAGTCCGTACGATTCACAGGTGATTCTGCGTATGGCTCAAGTCAACAGTTGGAATGGGCAAGCTAAGTAACCGTGGGCCAGTCAACCTTATTCGTGCGCAGGACGCACGTTGCCTAGTGCGCGGTCGTACAGGAAGTGACTGCCGCAATGATATCTAAAAAGACTTACGGAGTCGGCGCGTTGTGCGTGCTTTGGCAGTACCGAGGGCGTGCGTGCGCGCACGTGCGGCAAATCAGTAGCTCGAACGTAGCCCGCACGCAGCGAAAGTTCCTCCTGCACTAAAAGTTCTGCGTCGTGTCTGCGTACACCAAATTCCGTACCGAGTCGGTACTCACCACGTACGTCACGTACGATTTTTCCAAATTTTGCCCACGTTTTTGCACGTAGACAGCACGCACGTGCAAGTACGACGATATGTGACCAAGGCATTATACCATACGGTATCCGGAACACATGCGTTCGACCTAATATATATTTTGGATCTTGTATATTGTTATATCTTTCTCGTTCACGAGAGGTTTTGAGCTTTGAAGAAACGACCATTGTTACTACAACCATTTGTGAAAAGATTCTATTGTACACCTCTCAAGCAGGCAGAGGTGGCATCTACGCAATTCTAAAATTCCCTACTAATTTAAAAAAAAAAAAAAAATTCTTGCAGCAGTCTCGAGAACACCTGTAATCTTACTGCACATTGTTAACACAATTTACAGTAATATTGAATCAGTCAAATTTTACTACAAATGGCACTCTCCTACAACCGCCCGGAGCGCATGCTAGATAAACGATATTCTACTTCTTCGGTGTTCTGCCTAACATATTATGCCTATGGGCAGCTCCACTCCTCTCTGTCTTGGGTCTTCCGCTTCACGTTAATTTCTGCCTCTTTCAGTTCCGACACCATCCCAGTCCTTGGTCTACCTCTTCCCCTTTTGCCTTTCATCTCCCCTTCCAGCACATCTCTGAGCATGTCGGTCACCCTCAGGATGTGCCCCAACCAGTTCTTCTTTCGTCTCCTGATTGTTTCTCTCAAGGTTCTTACTTCTTTCACTCTGTTCAGTACTTCGTCATTTGTGACACGATCTTTCCAGCTAATTCCTTCCATTCTTCTCCACAACCACATTTCTAACGATATTATACCTTTAAAAATTCGTCACACCTCTTGCACCAGTCGCCCCTCCCCCTCTCTCTCTCTCTCTCTCTCTCTGCGCAATTCTGAAATCTTTTACGAGTTTTAAGCATTCAAATTAAATGTTATTTTTAAATTTAGTCAATCACATGGTTATCACAACAAAGCATTTCTTGGATGGAATTTTCGATACAACCGAAAACAGCATTCAGTGGCGGATCAGGAGGGTGGGGGCAGGGGATACTCCCTTATAATTTTAAACTATTTTTATTGACTGTACAAGCTCAAATATGAAACTTATCGCTGGCACTCCCCTCTCTCAAGGTGGCGCCCCTTTATTTTTCAAATTCTGGATCCGCCACTTGGGGAATTCCAACTGCCACATGGCGCGAGCAGTTGAATGCCGCATTCAAATTCAGAGTTTTTATCGAAATAATATGCAGGTACAGTTGAAACCCCTGGTCACCGTATGCCATAACTTCTTTGGTTGTGCAAAACTCAATGGCCCGTATTCTCAATATATAGGATTAGGGCCAAAAAAAAATTGTTTGGTTGTCCAATGAGTGCTTTTTTCAAAAATCGGGTCGGATCGGTCGGGTTTTTTTTTTTTTTTTTTTTTTTTTTTTTTTTTTCCTCCCATTGAAAAAACAAAGAAAACAAAGAAACGAATGACTTCCATTTTTGAGATCACTTTTACGTTTTATTGAGTTATGTAAAATGGGATTGCATGGAAAAATAACACATGTTATGATACTGTTTTATGAAAATATATACAAATATATATGAGCTGTGTATTTTCGGCGTTTGGGTGAAAAAAAAAAAAAAAAAAAAAGAGGTTGGTCGGGTCGGGCCGTTTCAGAGGTCGGTCGGTCGAGGACAACAAACAATTTTTTTTTTTTTGGCTTAAATCTGTGGTTTAAACTATGGCTTGTTAAAGGAAATCAATCTGTCTATTTGCATGTCCCACAAATCTTCACTGATATCTGGAATCATGTTTTAATTGTAAGGGAAACTTTCTTTGTACTTATCATTCCCAAGGGTTTATAATAGTATTCACATACCAAAATTATGATGAATTGAACTTCTACTTTTCGGATGATTCCCTTTTAGCAAGCACTAGTTAAATAACAAGATTTCAGCTCGGCTTAAAGTGGCGGCTTTTGAGAACAGTCTGGTTCGCTGTTATAATTTCACAGAAAGCCTTGCATTAGCGAACGCAGGGTTTTCAGATAACAGAAGCAGATACAAAGGCTATAATTATTAAAAAGGCAAAAGAGATAACGACAAAAGGCTGCAAGACAATAAGACACAACAGTGGAAAATATATAAATAAGACCAATACTTTAATAATCGCTGATGATTTTGGCAATTCTTTTTGCATTTTTTTAATCATTAATTTCAAGCGCGGCGATTTCATGTCACTATTGGGGGGGGGGGGGACGGAAACACCAACAAAGTGAAAAAATATAAACTAAAAATTCGCATAACTTCGCACATCATGTAGAAAGTAATGAATGTTGCACGAAAGCAGAAAAGCGAAAGCAGACCGATATTTTGCACTTATATGAAGCATTTAGCATTGATTCATGCATTTACCTCTTTATATAGTCTTACACAGGGTAATCACTACATAAAAAATATTTAAGCTTCAAAAAGAGGGGGGGACCGATCCCTCCTGAGAAAAAATCGAGGGGGACACATCCCCCCCCCCCGGGATCGCCGGCAATACATTATTTTCATGACGAGGAAGTGTTTGAATTTAATCATTACATATCTTTATGTTATTTAAGTGAAATATATTGTAATAAAATATAAAGAGAACTCAGATAAAATTAAAGAAACGACAAAGGAAAAGGATTAAAAACACACAACACACAACATGAATCAGTAAATTTTCATCTAGTTATAAACAATTGTTTTACATTCATATACATACATACATTGTTAGTTAGGCCTATATATAGCGCTTTTACATTTTTAAGAATGCTCAAAGCGCTTTAAAAACAATATTTTTTTAAAAAAATACATTTCTGCTCTCCAAGTGCTTACAAGGACAAAGGGGATCAGAGGTTTTTAATTAGTTTTTTTTTTCACTTGCCTATCTTTTCTATTTCTGAAAAATTCAAATTTCAACTATTAGCATCGTTAAAGAAAATGTAAAAATCATATAGATTACGAGATATTAACATATCAATGTTTAATGTCATTAGGAAACAGTAGGCCTATAACCACCTTTTTGTCTGATCGTTTAATTGATCCATTTTTATTTTCAGAATCAAGAATGAAATTTCGAAAAACCCTATAATCATGATATTTTGAAAAAACCTCTCATTGACTCTAGGACTACATGACTGTCATACTTAAAATCTGACTTTTTCAGCTGGCACCCCCGGCCCCCATTTTCAAATCCTGGATCCACCAATATTAATGAATCTTCAAAACGATGAGAGTAATTAAACATTCGGAATAATGAAACGTTAAAAACACCTACCTGTTTATCCATGCTTATAAAATCATGCAAAGATCAAATACTTCAAAGATAAAATGAGCAGTTTATGAAAATGATGTTAAGACTGTATATTAATGGCTAAATCACGCGTTATTTCCGTGTAATTCTGTTATCCAATAAGATGGATTGCTGCTATAGCGATATTTTTCGCACGACTGTGATAATACTGTCTACCAATATCAACCACGCACCATAAACGTTACGCGTATATGGGACTATGCCACACCCCTTTGATCTTAAAGGTGATGTTCGACATTTTTCAATTCTTTTAAATTATTATGAAATTTAAAAAAATGAATACAAGCCCAAATCATTGTACACTGTTTTTAAAATAATAAAAAATATCTGTATTTTAAAAGCAATGTGGTGTCAGCAGAGTCTCCATAAAATATGATGAAAAATAACAGTTTTCTTGTTAATTTCTCCTACAAAAATCTACATGTATAATTAAGAGAAAGATGAAAAAATCGTCAGAATTCGTTTACCATACGGTATCCGGAACACATGCGTTCGACCTAATGTATATTTTGGATCTTGTATATTGTTATATCTTTCTCGTTCACGAGAGGTTTTGAGCTTTGAAGAAACGACCATTGTTACTACAACCATTTGTGAAAAGATTCTATTGTACACCTCTCAAGCAGGCAGAGGTGGCATCTACGCAATTCTAAAATTCCCTACTAATTAAAAAAAAAAAAAAAAAAATTCTTGCAGCAGTCTCGAGAACACCTGTAATCTTACTGCACATTGTTAACAAAATTTACAGTAATATTGAATCAGTCAAATTTTATGACAAATGGCACTCTCCTACAACCGCCCGGAGCGCATGCTAGATAAACGATATTTTACTTCTTCGGTGTTCTGCCTAACATATTATGCCTATGGGCAGCTCCACTCCTCTCTGTCTTGGGTCTTCCGCTTCACGTTAATTTCTGCTGTAGGAGAAATAACAGGAAACTGTATTTTTCATCATATTTCATGGAGACTCTGCTGACACAACATTTGCTTTTAAAATACAGATATTTTTATTATCTAAAAACAGTGTACAATGCATATGAAAACGTTGGGGCTTCTTTCTAGAAACCATTTTCACGCACCGATTGTCAATGGAAGGAATGCCCGAAAACGGGAGTTTGTTGAATATACTGGAATAAAAAAAAATCGAGAAGATCATTTACTTAGTTACACAGGTTTTATGAGGTTAATGTATTATGTAATATAAAAAGATAAAACCTTGGGAAGAATATTTTTTACCCCTAACCCTCGCGTTTTTGAGCTTTAAAATCTCCATTTTAGTCATTTTTTGGGTCGTTTTTCTGTGTAAAATGATATTTTGGTCAAACAGCAGTCACTAAAAGCTTTCTGTAAAATCAGTCAAGCGCATCGATTTCCTAGTTACGCTGAGTGAAGTAAATATATTAATTTCTCTTTCAATGATTTTAAACTTCTTTGTGATTGGTCAATATTTTCCCCGCGTTTTTGATATCATAAAAAAAAATATCATGATAAAATACTTCGATCCTGACTGCACAGCTTGCACTCTCCTTTTACACGGTCTTTATTCAGGGCATTGTTATCGCGATATCGACGGTCAGACGTAGAGAGAGTCTATACCCAGTACACACATTTCCCGTAAGATTCTTTCTGGTCGTTAGTGCACTGTAGTGGAACTGTGCGTGTTTGGTATAAAATAACACTGTCCTTTTTGATTGTTCACGTTTTCATATGATTTGGGCTTGTATTCATTTTTAAAATTTCAATAATAATTAAAAGAATTGAAAAATGTCGAACATCACCTTTAATTAACATCAATAATTTTACCTTTAAGTCAAAGGGGTGTGGCATAGTCCCCATATATGCGTAACGTTTTATGGTGCGTGGTTGAAATTGGTAGACAGTATTATCACAGTCGTGCGAAAATAATCGCTATAGCAGCAATCCATCTTATTGGATAACAGAATTACACGGAAATAACGCGTGATTTAGCCCTTAATATTAAATCATTTTCATAAACTGCTCATTTTATCTTTGAAGTATTTGATCTTTGCATGATTTTATAAGCATGGATAAACAGGTAGGTGTTTTTAACGTTTCATTATTCCGAATGTTTAATTACTCTCCATCGTTTTGAAGATTCATAATATGGTGGATCCAGGATTTGAAAATGGGGCCGGGGGCCAGCTGAAAAAGTCCGATTTTAAGTATGACAGTCATGTAGTCCTAGAGTCAATGAGAGGTTTTTTTCAAAATATCATGATTATAGGGTAATTTCGAAGTTTCATTCTTGATTCTGAAAATAAAATGGATCAATTAACGATCAGACAAAAAGGTGGTTATACTGTTCCTAATGACATTAACATGGATATGTTAATATCTCGTAATCTATATGATTTTTACATTTTCTTTAACGATGCTAATAGTTGAAATTTGAATTTTTAAGGAAATAGAAAAGATAGGCAAGTGAAAAAAAAAATAAAAACCTCTGATCCCCTTTGTCCTTGTAAGCACTTGGAGAGCAGAAATGTTTTTCTTTTTTAATATTGTTTTAAAACGCTTTGAGCATTCTTAAAATGTAAAAGCGCTATATATAGGCCTAACTAACAATGTATGTATGTATATGAATGTAAACAATTGTATACAACTAGATGAAAATTTACTGATTCATGTTGTGTGTTGTGTGTTTTTAATCCTTGTGTGTATTCTTTACATTTTATCGAGTTTCTTAATTATTAGCAATATTTTTTCACTTAAATTAACAAAAGATGTAATGATTTAAGTTCAAACACTTCTCGTCATGAAAATAATTAATGCATTGCCGGCGACCCCCGGGGGGGGGGGGACGTGTCCCCCCTCGATTTTTCTCAGGGAGGATCGCCCGCCCTCGATTTTTAAAGCTTAACATATTTTAATGTAGTGATTACCCTGTGAAGCTAATAAAGAGGTAAAATGCATGTCAAATCAATGCTTAATGTTATCATAAAAGCAAAATTTTCGGCTCGCGCTTCGCGCTCGCAAACATTTTCACTACTTTCTGCATGATGTGCGAAGTATGCGAATTTTATGTGTATTATTTTTCACTTTTGGGTGTTTCCGCCCCCCCCCCTCAAATAGTGACATGAAATCGCAGCGCTTGAAATAATGAAAAAAAAAAAAAAAAAATGCAAAAAGAATTGCCAAAATCATCAAGCGATTATTAAAGTATTGGTCTTTATGATATTTTCCCAGTTTGTGTCTTTATTGTTCTTGCAGCCTGTGCTGACTCTTTGCCTTTTTAAATAATTATAGCCTGTATCTGCTTCTGTATCTGAAAACCCCTTGCGTCCAATGCAAGGGCTTTCTGTGAAATTAAACAGCGACCAGACTGTTCTCAAAAGCCGCCACTTTAAGCCGAGCTTAAATCTGTGATTTAACTATGGCTTGCTAAAAGGGAATCAATCCGGAAAAGTAGAAGTTCAATTCATCATAATTTTTGGTAGTGAAACTATTATAAACCGCTTGGGAATGAAGTACAAAAGTTTCCCTTACAATTAAACATGATTCCGAGTTCAGTGAAGATGGTGGGAACATCCAAAATAGCCAGATTGATTGCCTTTTAACAAGCCATAGTTAAACCACAGATTTAATCTAGGGCTTTTGAGAATACAAGCCAATGGCCAATTCACAAACGTGGTTTAGTTAGTCCATGGGCTAAATCAGGTGGTTGTGAAACCAAGATTAGACCATGGTCTAAATCCGTGGTTTAAACAATAGATTTAGACCATGGACTAAACTAAACCACGTTTGTGAATTCGGGCCATTGAGTTTTTGCACAACCAAAGAAGTTATGCAGCTGTGACCAGGGTATAGACTATATACCTGCATATTATTTCGATAAAAACTCTGAATTTGAATGCGGCATTCAACTTCGTGCGCCATTTGGCAGTTGGAATTCCCCAAGTGGCGGATCCAGAATTTGACAAATAAAGGGGCGCCACCTTGAGAGAGGGGAGTGCCAGCGATAAGTTTCATATTTGAGCTTGTACAGTCAATAAATAGTTTAAAATTATAAGGGAGTATCCCCTGCCCCACCCTCCTGATCCGCCACTGTATGCTGTTTTCGGTTGTATAGAAAATTCCATCCAAGAAATGCTTTGTTGTGATAACCATGTGATTGACTAAATTTAAAAATAACATTTGAATGCTTAAAACTCGTAAAAGATTTCAGAATTGGCGCAGAGAGAGAGAGAGAGAGAGAGAGGGGGGGGGCGACTGGTGCAAGAGATGTGACGAATTTTTAAAGGTATAATATCGTTAGAAATGTGGTTGTGGAGAAGAATGGAAGGAATTAGCTGGAGAATGGTGTCACAAATGACGAAGTACTGAACAGAGTGAAAGAAGTAAGAACCTTGAGAGAAACAATCAGGAGACGAAAGAAGAACTGTTGGGGCACATCCTGAGGGTGACCGACTGCTCAGAGATGTGCTGGAAGGGGAGATGAAAGGCAAAAGGGGAAGAGGTAGAACCAAGGACTGGATGGTGTCGGAACTGAAAGAGGCAGAAATTAACGTGAAGCGGAAGACCCAAGACAGAGAGGAGTGGAGCTGCCCATAGGCATAATATGTTAGGCAGAACACCGAAGAAGTAAAATATCGTTTATCTAGCATGCGCTCCGGGCGGTTGTAGGAGAGTGCCATTTGGTCATAAAATTTGCACTGATTCAATATTACTGTAAATTTTGTTAACAATGTGCAGTAAGATTACAGGTGTTCTCGAGACGCTGCAAGAATTTTTTTTTTTTTTTTTAAATTAGTAGGGAATTTTAGAATTGCGTAGATGCCACCTCTGCCTGCTTGAGAGTGTACAATAGAATCTTTTCACAAATGGTTGTAGTAACAATGGTCGTTTCTTCAAAAGCTCAAAACCCTCTCGTGAACGAGAAAGATATAACAATATACAAGATCCAAAATATACATTAGGTCGAACGCATGTGTTCCGGATACCGTATGGTAAACGAATTCTGACCGATTTTTTCATCTTTCTCTTAATTAACATGTAGATTTTTGTAGGAGAAATTAACAAGAAAACTGTTTATTTTTCAATCATATTTTAGAGACTCTGCTGACACCACATTGCTTTTAAAATACAGATATCTTTTCAAT
>CALNVZ010003434.1:26462655-26498368 GCA_940671915.1 Paracentrotus lividus | reverse complement strand
CTTGGCAAATTAACCGCTGAGCTTAAGAAGAACTTCATGATTAAACAGAACAAATCATAAAGTAGGACCAGATGTTAATTTTTTTGTTTCTTCGCCATATTATACCGTTCATAGTCATACCTGAATCACGTACCAACGACTTTTAAAATATAGACCAGCAGCAACATTATCAGCTGAAAGGAGCCGTATTGTTTATATGTTATATCTTTATAGGCCTATATGGTAATTGTATATGATTTTATTTTTACGGAAATAAAACCAAACCAACCAACCAACCAAACCACCCTTATTTCGGGCACGGCTTCATTTCGGCGTCAGCCCATCCTCCACATATTCCCCCTTCCCACTCCTTTTTTTTTTTTTTTTGCCGGAGGGGGGGCGGCGTAGGGAAATCATTAGGGGGGCCTATAAACAAAACCAAAAAAAATAATGTAGAATAAAAACTAAATACTACTAGTAGTATAATTTTTAAATTTTATACAGCGGGATAAAAAAAAATAATTGGCCGCGGTCATACCGAAGGACGTTAAAAATCGGTTAGTTGTCTTTGCCTTCCCTATTTTGGCGTTCAACAAGGGGGGTAATAGAGCAATCGGCCATCTGGCGGCTGCTCCAGCGCGCTGCCAAGCCCACGCGGACAAGCGGGCCAAAAACAGAAATTAACTTCCCGATTCGGACAATAAAATATGGAGCATTTAATTATTATACTTTTGTATAAACAGGTTGTTGATCGACGTTCTTTCTCATATTTTATTATAAAAATCATGTTACAATTTGCATTAAGACTCACAAACATTTTGTTATTATTTGATGGCTTGTTCTACAAACCAACCCTCATATGATTTTTTTTCTTCTTCTTCTTCTTTTTATTTCTATGCATTAAAAAAAAAAACCAAGAAATTATAGGGTAAACCGCATGGACCTACTTTCAGAAAGTTATACGTCCATGGGTAAAATTTGTAATGGAACTCGACTCAACGATACCATACACCATACCATGACTTTTAATGGTCGGGAAGCGACTTGTTGCGTTTTACATGCACCGCGCGCGCGGTACGTAGCTATCGACTGATCTTGATCTTCACATGCACACCGACCGTACCGGTAAATTCTGAAACAAAACAAGACCATTGAAGACTAACTTAAGAGTTAAATATGTCAAAAATGGAGGCGGGGATCAGGCTCAAGAAATGGAGAGAATGGTTGACAAGCTTGAGGCGATGGTAATTGTACTTTATCATTATCATAATTCAATATTTTGAGTTTGCAAAGTGTGCGTAATGTAAGAAATTTCTAGCACGGCCTGACTGAGGCACTGTCTCCCAGTTCTCCCTGGTGTTCCCGGTGAATGCCGTGGGGAAAGGGGCTGGCGTGCGCTAGGGCGGGCGCGCGCTAATGCAGTTTGGTATCCACTACACACCTACCCTACCCACCACCCTAGCCCTAACCCCAGTGCGTATGGGTCGCCGTCAACCCTATCCCTTCATGTAGCAGCAGGCCTCGCGGCTGGATGCTTAACTGGCACTTAGCGCCGGCCGCCGGCGGCCATCACATACACCTTGAACCTTGAACTTGAAGAAGTACTCTCCAAGGCCAAAAAGCGTAGACGCTGTCCTGGAGAGGGTTGTCGCTGTGTCAGGTGCTGTTGGTGCCTGCCGGGTGATGTGGTGAAATGGCTGGTGAATATCCTCGGTGCACTATATACAGTGTTGCTAGGTGCAGTGTGCAGGTGGTGCGTGTGTGTCCCTCTCCTACAGCATCTTTACGTTGGGGGGAGGCAGCATTAAACCTTGAATGGGATGAAGTGCTGCTCCCCGGAAGCTAAACGAACCAGCCCCCGTCGCGCAAAAGCGACGGGAACTGACGAACACAGTAGACATATTTGGCGAAGTTTTGAAAATATCTATACATGACCACAAATTTCGTGGTCAAAAATACCATTATTGAATTCATACTCAACATTGAAATCAAATTCTTTGAAATTTTTCCTCGAATTGGTGACATCTGCGAATGTTCACATGAAGTAATCAACTAATAATGTATGAAAATACAGGAAAATGAGTCCATCAACGTATATTCTCCGTGCGTGCGTTGTCTTCGCCATACGTCTTCGCACAGTAAAATGACGTCATAGAAAATGGCAGCGATGGCACCAACACTTGAGAAGAGACAAGGCAACGGAAAATTCAATTTGGTAAGTCAAGAAGCTCTTATTATACTTTCATTTTTAGTCGTTGTTACCGCGTGAAACATCATAGAAACCTTACAACAAACATTTTAACATTAGATTGATTAAATTGACCAGTCATACATCTTCTGAGCGCTCATCATCGCTGATTATTTCGCTGTAAATGGCGGTGGTGGAAGTACAGCCCCGTCGCCTTCGGCAACGGGGCTGTGTATAGTTACCCGGAAGCCAGCTACAGATGTTGATGTAACGGCAGTGTTTGGGAGAGTATTCCAAATACGGGTAGTCCTCGGAAACATGCTGTACATGTAGCAGTTTACTCTACACGTATAGATATCTAGTCAAATTACATTTATAAATCCAGTTTCATAAATCCACTCACTAATCATCAACAATTATAATTATACTGACCTTATACGATATTTACAGATGCCTGATGATTCAACTAAGATTAGACCCAAGCTGGGATGTCGGAACGTCTTCGCGGTCCAACACAGTAAAATAGTAAAAGGATTGAGTGGTAGTGAAGATTATAGATGGAGTATGTAGTAAAATAGCCTCGATAGAGTGTCCCAATATAACCAGAGACGAAACAGGTATTAAACTTCTGTAACTTCTGACTTCAGGAATTAATCTTCTAAAGACAGCTTCGGTTGACCGGGATATAACTTTCTCTTGGCTTATCAAAATACAGACTGACTCGGCCCGGTAGATCCCGTCACGATATCACGTCAACTCTCACCCATCAAGGGTGCGCATGCCCAATATGCTAATATGAATATTCAATATGCTAATATGAATATTCGACCCGACGTAGTCTCCGTTCAGACTACACACGCGTGAAGTGGAGCCGTCCTCAGCTAACCTCGGTTGCAATAGATGGGACTGCGTAGGAACAATCGACACATAGAGAGGTCTTTTCCCAGGGCAAGGTCAATTATAAATTGACCATGCATAAGTGTAAGTGGGCGGCCATGACCATGCCAAGCCCATACGGTGGTGTGACCGTAATTCGCGCGTGACCTTGATTCACGCACGCCGGATATCTAAAAAAGTAATCAATATTTTGATAATCTGACAGCACCATCAGAAAGAGGGATCCCGAATTGGTTAATAATCAATCTGTCGTCACGGGTCTACAGTGTATTGAATTGTGAAATTATTGACCAAACATCAGAAAATTGGGTGTCCGTTCCTAAAAATCCGACCTCCCCGACAAGGGTCTGGAAATCATCATTTTTTTATTTAATATCATCAAAATGGTAAGATGATCTAATTCTATGCAATTTTGACTTACATTTACTATAGGGCCTAATTCCCTTTCGTTAAAGTGATGGAATTTCTTGATAAATCTTTGTCAAACGCCCGTGCGGGAATTAAGGTCACGCTGTTTTGTTGAATTTTTCAGCAGAATGCGCGATCGTTCGATCAACATAGAATTTTGAAATCGCGATATTGTCGGAACCCTTTGACCTAGTTCACGTCTTCTTTCGGCGATTCTCAGTTTAGAATTTTGCCGTTTATTTGGTATTCATAGTTTTCGTTGATTTTGTGTAAAATATGAAAAATTGTTGATTGAATGTCGCATTTTCTATAATTTTTGAAACTATGGTCTCCCCATCGTACAGGCACACTACAACGAACTCTCATAATTTGCATTCGCCAAATATTTATGTTGTAGTTTTCTCTATAAATGTTCCTTAGAATATTAAATGGTAAAACTGTGATAAAAACATTGAAATATTAGACTTTTTACTTTTGGGTCATTCCATCGGGTTGGGGCAATTTCTGTGACATGGAACTTGAAGGAAGCTCAAAAACAAAAGTGTTTCAAATGAGAGGAAATAATCATTGGAAGTTATCCACATTACCACTTCAATAAACTGCATTTGCATTTGGCCATGTGTTTTAAACTGGGCCCCCATATAGGTGGTGCCGTTACATTTGCGCGACAAGCACAAACATGAAAAATGATAAAAAATTTTAAATACATGTGCCATACATGTATGGGTATATTTGGTACCAATATGAAGGAAATATATCTGCCAATAACTTAATATTAGAAGAAATACCAATGGTGCACTCATTTACAAGTAATTAACAATTAATTAACTTGAAGTAGCCATTTTTGCACGGTGGTGGAGGAGGAGGAGCATGAGGAGGAGGAGCATAAATTTCTGTTGCATTAATAAATCAGGTTTTAACATCATAAAATCTAACATAAGACAGTTAAATTGGAAAATTATATCTATCTATTAGTAACAGTGTGTAAAATATGAAATTAAAGGGGAAGTTCACCCTGGAATTTTCTTGGTCTTAAAAAATGAAGAAAACTAAAAGAAAAATATTAGTGAAGGTTTGGAGAAAATCGACCAAAAAATTATGAAGTTATGAATATTCAAAGTTTTGATTCTGTGACGTCACATGCGAGCAGATCTCCCATGTGTTATGCAGTGTAAATTCCATAAAATGTCATTTTTTTCCAAAGAAATTAATTATGTCACCTATGCGGGTGACATATCATCAAACATATGTGCATATACATGACTATATCAAATTGACCCATTCCTTTATCAAGAACCATGACAAAAAGACAAATTTATGGAATTTACATACACAACCAATGGGAGAGCTGCTCGCACGTGACGTCACACAATCAAAACTTTGAATATTCACAACTTCGCTATTTTTTGGTCGATTTTCTTCAAACTTTCACTAATATTTTTCTATTATTTTTCTTCATTTCTTAAGACCAATAAAATTCCAGGGTGAACTTCCCCTTTAAGAATACCTAATTAGGCTAATTAAGTTAATCAATTTAATTAATTAATGTAAAATCAGTAAAATAATGTGATTTAACTTGTCTAGATTGTGGTCATCAGGTATTTCTACGATTCACAAAGTGAAGTAAAATATTAGTTTCAGATGCTAGGACATGGGTTTATTTATTCAGCCTACATGTTTAATTGTATTCTCACTACCATTTACCTATGCTTTGTTTACACAAAACAAAAGGAACTGTAATAATTGAATTGAGTTATATTGATGATGCACAGCAAATCCAACCACCCAAAACACTACTTTGCAGAGACATAATGTTAAGCATTTAGAATATTTCAACCCATGGACCTACATTTAAATGCATGAATATCACTTCAAGGAGGTACATGTACATGTACCTGCATTTTTTTAACGGTATAATCCTAAATTTCAATTAATTGTATTGTCTTCTACATTTTACAATTGAACATCACTGCATTGGCTTGATATGCTTTATCCTCACCAGGTAGATCATCTCAGAGATACCTTGCACGTGTCGGTTGACATGCCTCAACATGAACCAGATCAAATTAATTGTTTGAATAAGCACTGTAGATATATTTTATTGTAGTAAGTATTTGCAAGTATATGTAACCCTAGTATAACTTCATATAGGTTATAAGACAAAACTGTGTCATATTTTGGAAGTATTATCATGCATTACTCATTGTAACACATATTTACCCAAATTTTCCTATCAGAAATTTTCGCTGAAAAGATGATCGCGCAAAATTATTTTAAAAAAGCTTACCCATAATAAGTTATACATTGTTGGAAAGGTCTGACTCTGAGGAGTTCAAATATGCATGTCTTTTTGTTGTAGGGTGAAATTTTGTTTCCATGGTAACTTTTTTCTGGAAGTACTTTTTTCCAACCATTTTCCACATATTTGGCTCTGTAACTCCTTATGACTTCCCCATATCCCCTTTCTGGTAGTATTTTTGGATTCCTCAGACAATTCTCTTTCAGAATATGTATAGATGTCAAATGTAAGAAGAATATTCGATTGAATAAAAACGGTACAATTCCTTGGAAAACTTGGGTTGTAACAGAAAAGGGCCCACATCATAACGCATGGCCATTTTGTAAATTAACCTTTTCATTCGAGAGTTACCAGATGTTATAAAATACCACCGTTACAGGGGACATTTTTTCATGATTTGCTTCATTTCTCTCTCCAAGACCAAGCATCAATTTTAAGTCCCCAGTCTTCATCATATCACACAAGCATAATCCATACAATATTTCCACTGACTTGAATGGTTATTTCCGACAATTCAAAGCTGATTATGAAAGCAATGTGTATGTGAATGTATTTTATTTCTCCTGTGCCCTCATGTTGTGACCTCCCATTTATAATTTTTCCCTGAATTCTTGAAGATGAGTTTCCTGAAATGATTGCACCTGAGAGAGTAAGGGAAAGAATGTCTTCTTATATTGAAATTGATTTCAGTTGGAATCTACAACAATTTCTTATGAAGGTAGTCCCTTCTTTAAGGAATACCACCATTACAGGGGACATCATGTCCCCTGTAACAGAGGTTCATTATTATCTGATAGCCATTGCATGCAGAAGTTTATCAAAAATTTAATACATTAAATACATTGTGGGGCAAGTCCAAGATAACGCGCATGTTACGTATGGGACATTTCAGAGCCTTTTACCCTCTGTAAAATCTTTTTGAAGGTTAAGGGTACTATTTTTTCTCATCCACATGTGAGGTATCCAAGAGAGTAATACACTGATGGGAGATGACGACATATGACCTTTGACCTTTGATGCAATAGCATGAAATGTAGTGCGTTACGTATGGGATTAGAAGAATGCAAGTTTTTTAAGGAAAATTTTCAACTCCAAAACTCTCTGAAAGTATCTCCACTGATGTATTGAAGTTTGGTGTGATGAAAGGTCCAACCCTCTAGTTTACTTCTGTAAAGTTTGAAGTCATGATGATTGTCACTTTTTTGTAAGCCTTTGTTAAAGTCGGAGAGGAAGTGTTACGTATGGGACAGTTACGTATGGGACAATTTGTCCCCATAGAGAATGCACACAATTTGATCTATATTTTCTAAAATCAATTTTTTTTTTTTCAAATATGGAAATGGCAAGAGATTTTTTTTCTTTGAAAATGTTGCATTGAAACATATTCAATAGGATTTTAAAAGAAATTGACAATTCTCACTATTCATTCTTAAGTTTTTCATTGTTTTGTGTATTCTATTGTTTTTTATTTTTCCGTATTTCTCCATTATTACCAAATTTTTTGGTTTAATTCTTATCATGGCAAAGCAAACTTTATAAACTCCAGAAAATGTGAATAAATCACTTTTTGGAGCACTCTTAAATTTTTTTTTTCTTACATTCACTTTGTACACAAACTTCCCCATTGACATTGTGTACAAATGTCCCATACGCCCATACAATGTATGTAACAATATTTTAATTAACTACATGTATTAATTAAAAAGTTAATTAAATTTTCTTATATTATACTGTCACACTGAATAAATTAGAACTTCCCAGAGTTGCAACAATTCAAGTGTTGTATTCTGGGAAATAACGTAACAAAATGGCCTCAATTTGTTAAATGGGACATTTCATGTTTTGACACAAGCTAATTTGCATATTTAATTAGAATTCACCAATTAAAAAAATAAATAAAAATAAATGATAAGGGGTCCATGTCCCACCCATGATTGAATCTCACCAATTTTGTTTTGATTTGCTATGAATTTTTATAAATGTCCCATACGTAACGCTCTGTTTTACCAATTATGCAAATTAGATGCCATTTACATATTAACAAATTTTTCTTAATGAAATTCCGAGGTTTGACATTTCGGCTTTCATATTCAACCAAAAACTCCTTCATAAGACAAAGATGAAATTTTGTCCTTTCAGGGGACATTATCTTGGACTTGCCCTGTGTAAGGCAATAATTTCATTATTATTTACTAATAAATATTCTTTGAATATATTAAAATCAGTTAGAACTGTAAATTGTTATGCGAAATGCATAGTCAATGAACATTTTAGGTATGATGAAAAAAATTGATAATTTGGACATGCAATTATACCAGAGTTTAAGGGGAAAATAAATAAAGGCAGAATACAGAGGACTCAAGGTGAGGTAGATGTGTTACACATTAGATAATTGACATACTTTTGATATTGATGAGGTCCCCATGGGAGAAATGTGAACCATTTTTTCCAAACAGATCATGAACTGCTGTCATTCCAACATAAAAATAAGTACGTGGGACTGTAGTGTAAAATAAATGGCCAATTCGCCATTTCTTTGAATGATAAAATCAGTAAAATTGAATTTATATCACAAGGAGGCAATATGGTAATCCCACAAACTTCATTTCTTTGAAAAATCAATAAATCATCGCACTAATAGTATGCTATTGCAAAGGAGGAAAATGTTTCATTTTTGGTGCCACCGTTACGGGGGACATCAGCGTTAAAAATGCCCCTGAATCGTGCACGAAGTGTTCTGACTCAATTTTTTAGTCTCCCCCGAAGACATTTCACTTACGTAACTAAAGCTCTCCCTAAAGAGCTGCTGATTTCTTTCATTTTCAAGATCAAAGAAGGAGTTTGAACCACCGTTACAAAATACAGGGGGACATCACGATCAAATTTGGGAAATGACATATTTCCTATGATAAAATTTTTATGACCGGCCACTTTATTTCCCCGATGGCAGCATGAGATTAGAGCAATCTATTTTGAATAAAATGTCACTTATACCTCAGTTACAATAAAAATCTGGAGGGGGACAACTCTTGTCACGGTGGTATGGCCTAACTTTGGATTTTATTTTAACAGTACAGTTGGCTTTTGCCAAGAAACCTTCTATACTTTTAAACATCATTATATTGCCTGGTAAAAACACAACTACAGATTTATTGCTAAGTCATTAACTTTTGCTGATAATTATATCTGAAAATTGCATGTTTTCATGTCACACTTGGTACCCTCTAAAAATGAGGGGACAACAGGAAATATAAGGCACACCAACACTTATAAAAAAAAAAATTAACACAGAATTTATTCATCATAAGAAAATCTTCTTACAATATAATTTTTAAAAAATAAAAAAAATTTCAGAATTATACAAGATATGTGGGATGTACACAAAAATATGCTGCTGCCCGAACCCTGTGGAATGACCCTTTTAGCAGTTGACATGGCTGTGCTCGATTTTGCTAAAAGCTTTTGACGTCATGCCTCATCAACGCCTACTCATCAAACTAGATTTCTAGCTATGGCATCCGATCTGCTACATGTACAAAGAAATGGATATCATCCTTTCTCACTAAAAGATTTCAAAGAGTGATAGTGAACGGAAAATCATCTGACTGGTCTCCAGTACCGAGTGGAGCATCCCAGGACCCCACCTGTTCCTGTTGTATATATAAACAACATACAGGAGGGAGTAACCAGCACCGTCAGGTTATTTGCTGACGACTGTCTTGCTAACAACTCCATCAAATCACCTAGAGATGAAATTACCCTCCAACAAGACCTTAGGAAGGTTGACTGGGCAGATAGGTGGGGCATGAGATTCAACCCTTCTAAATGCACCACCATGCAGATCTCCAGAAGCAGAAATCAAACCCACCCTTCATTCAACATGATTGGAGTCAACCTCAAGGAAACGCAGGACAGTAAAATACATGTACATGTACCTCGGCGTCCACATCCAAAATGATCTGAGATGGAATGCCCAAGTAAGCTATGCCAAGGATAAAGCCTTCAGAGTCCTAAACTTCCTGAGGAGGAATTTCCACCATACTTCAAAAACAACAAAGGAGAAGCTATATAAAACACTTGTCCGGCCCCATCTGGATTATGCGTCAGCAGCCTGGGACCCCTTTACTGCTAAGAACATCAAAGACCTGGAGAGGGTCCAGAATGCTGCTGCCAGATTCGCCACATCCACCTACGGCAGGGACTCTAGTGTCACACACCTGGAAGAATCTCTGGGATGGTCACCCTTACAAATCAGGCGGCGTACAACAAGGTTGACATGCTTAGAAAACTACAAGATTCTGAACAGGGAACTTGATATTGACTTCCAAAAGTACATCATTCCAAAGACCCATAGCAGAACTACATTAGAGGCCACGATAAGCAATAATCAATTAAACCATACAAGAACTGATGTCTTCACGAACTCGTTCTTCCCAAAGACTACGAAGGATTGGAATAAACTGCCTCCTTCAATAATCTCCAAAGAGACAACTTCATCCTTCAAAATAGAATTGTCAAATTCATTTAACCCCCCAAACCAAATTAAAACCACTCAACACCACACCTCCAGTTAAAATTCCCCAGCAGAACATTCAGGAGGAACTCATCCAAGATCCAAGATCCAAGAAAAAAAGTACATGCAGAGTCGTCAATCGAGATGCCAAGTTTAAAAAAAATAATTGCGTAAGATTTTCATGACTCAGCGCACAACGAAAGGTCTGCAAGGTAGAGGTAGAGAACAATGCATTTTGGGCGCTTGCCTCTGATTAGCTATCGCGTGAAGCTGAGTCCTAATGTAGCTCCACCCGGTTGTGATGACTGAAGTGCCTTTGACCGTACAGTACATGTAACTGAACAACGTGAATCATCTGTTTACCGAAAGAATGCTTTTATTGTGCATGCTGTCGATCATAACCAACGTGGATCATATTGCAAGAAAAACTGCAAGACACAAAATGTTCGTCAGTAGGCCTCTGTTAAAACACTTTTTAGTATAAGGAAGAGTGATATCAATATGAACTTCAACAAATCGAATAGTGCAACCCGACATTTGGAAAGAATTAAGTGACGAGTCTAAATATTTTCGTGAGTAACATTTCACGAATGCAAATAGAATTCGTTCGTAGGGACAATGGTAGTGTCTTTGGTATGCAAACAAGATCATTTGAGCGTGATGCATATTTGTGGAGTTGGAAATTATTGTGTGGCGTCTTGTGCTTGGAAGCAGTGCACACGCAGCGTGCATTACCATAGATCTAAGTGCGCGCGCAGTAGTAATTTGTACACAAAGATGGCGCGTGTGCACGCTACAAATGTAGCACGCAGTAAGCCTGTATAGCGAAGCCTAGATATATAATGATCGCCTGCCTGCAAAAATTGCACTTGCAGGGCTTGATGTGTGACAAGACTACTAATTTTTAGGGTTTTGAGGCTCTAAAATGGTAAAAATAATAATAAATAATTTAATAATAAATAACAATAAGAATGGTACTGTGTTCTGTTCTGCGTGAGATCGTGAGATGGACACTAATGTGCGAGTCTCACGCAGAATGGGGGAAACTTGGTAAGACTTGGTAAGGCCTACTGGACTGGTACTCCATCATAAGAAAATGGGTCGACCTACATGTACATACGGCTGGACCCGTCATAGAAGCACAGATAGTGTAGTGGAAGAAGTACTTAAGTCACATTTTTTCAAAAATGAGTTCATTTGATAAAATGTAAACATGTATGAAATTAACCATCAGAAAACTGGTGCAATAGTCAGTTTTGAAAAAATCAAATCCTAAGTGCCCCAAACAGGAAACCCCCATTTAAAAAAAGATTGAAGATTTTTAGTGGAAGAAGTACCTACATGTAAGTCCATAGTTTTAGTGGAAGAAGTACTTAAGTCAAAGTTTTAGTGGAAGAAGTAAATTAAGAAGTAAATGTCAATTGATGCATTAATTGCCTTTACATTGAGCCCAGTGCCTTGCCGAACAATAGATTTCCAGTAAATATTTACCTTTTACGTGTTTTCTCTTAAAAAAGGAACACTATTGCACTGATAAGTTGGGACATAATAAACTCAACTACCATAAAATGAAAAACTATTTATTAATCTTATATTGTCACACTTTTATCTTTAAAAGAAAAGCGTGAATTGGGATCAAAAGTTCTACATTATACTAGTTTTGCCACTTTTTTTCACTTTTTTTTTAATTTCTTTATTTTTTTTATCCACACAAGTTTAAAATCACTTTTTGTGAAAAGTGAGATGTTAAAGATTTTTTTTTTTTTCTGAGTATGATTTGAGACTGTTAAGGCATTGTTTATGTTTATGTGGGAGTTACCTATTCGAGCCTGTCTACGGTCATGACCATTTTATGTGGGATATTACGCAGTCATGTGGCTCTAAAAAAAAAAAAATCTTGTGCGGTATATTGAAAGATAATTTTAACAGATGGAACTTTTTGTCAGACTTAGGTCACAGATCACACTGATCCTGTTTACATGACATAAAATTGCATTGTCCAATAGCCCGAGACAGTGTGTAAACACGGTATGTTTTACTTCCGTTCACATGCTTCAAAATGCTCCAAATTTTATTGTCCGAAACAAAGATGACCGGATATTTGTGTTGCCCCTTTTTTCGTAAGCCCTGCAGCCGCTGAGCAGCGCCAGAAGGACATTGCTCTATCCCCCTCTTGTTGAACACCAAACAGGGAAGCAGCAACTACCATTTTTTAACGTCTTTTGGTATGACGCGGCCGGGGATCGAACCCACGACCTCCTGATTATGAGGTGGACGCTCTATCCACTGAGCCAACACATCGGTTTCACATGATGTTGATCTACCAGTCACTCATGACTCAAGGTTGATAGATTACGGAATCATTCATAACTTTGTTTTCATTGAAATTTCCCTTTGATTAAATTATGGATTAGAGAAGCCAAACATCCATTTGTAGACTCTTCTCAAATTATTCCAGAAGGATAACTCTAAAATTTGTTCATCTTTTAGTTTCAGAAGACGGAGTCTGATGTTGAATACATGTCCAGGAAACTTGAAAGTGAATTTCAAGAAGGAGCCAAAGAGAAGGATCAGGTAAGTGAACTGTAAAGGGACTCAAAATTGATAAAAACATGGGGAAAGCAGCTTATCTCGGATAGCCCGAGGGGTGTTATGTAATCTTCACCGATAATGCGTCTCGTCGAGGGAAGAGAGTGACCTTGGATTTAATCCTTCATGGCTAGACTAACTAACCAGAATTCCAAAATAAACTTGACATATGTTTTGTTTTTGAAATGGAGCATTATACAAGTCCTCTCTTTGAATTTATACGATGAGACCCGTTGAGAGTCTAAAAACTAAGGATTGTTGAGGAATCGAGAACCCGACTGACTGAATTCGGTCAACTTCGGCATGTTCGTACTGTCCGAATGTTAATCTCCAGTAGTCCGACCCAAGCGTAAGCCTCATTGTCAATTGTTTACGAGTCAATGGAGCTCAGGAAAAACGCACGTTCCCCACGATCTCCGAGTTTCAAGACCCTTTAACCTTGATCTGTTCAGTTCTTATCGACGAAGTTCACCCTGGCATATAATTTAATTGGTTTTCAAAAAAGTAGAAAAAGACAATAAGAATGTGAGTGAAGGTTTGAAGAAAACACATAAAGACTTTGCTTTAGAGTAACCAACATCCATTTGGACTATATGAGCAAAAAGAAAACAAAAAATCTTGAACATTTGTTGAACAATGTGAATATAATAAATTTTAATCACTTGTCTCACAAAAGATGTATGTAGGCCTAAAATTAAAGCACAATGTTTCTACTGCTGTTCTTTATCTTCATCTTTATCATTTGGTCTTCATAAAACATAAAATGACCCCTACTTTTTATTTTACCTTCCTTTTATGCCTCCGCCACCGAGGGTGAAGGTGGTGCCGGAGGCATCATGTTTTCGGTTTGTCCGTCCGTCCATACGGTCCGTGTACTTGTTAATCTCCTTATTTTGCACCTTCGCGAGACAAATCATTAAAACTGTCAAACATTATTGAAACTTCCATGATGAACAACTTTTTCATTAATGTGATTTTGATTTGCAGACATCCCCATTAGAGCTGAGCCAGCGACTGGAGCAAGTGAAGCATGACTTCAAGAGTATTATGGAAGAAGCTGAAGGCATCAAGAAAGCTCAAGAAGACATGGTTTCTGGAATCAAACAACAACTGATGTCAGCGTCACATGCTCTACAAAGGCTACACCATAGTACTGGTGCAGAGGTAGGTTGTCCAAATTTTAATATAACATTTACTGTGTAACCCAATATTTTACCATGTATTTTCATGATTTTTTTACTTTTTTGTGGGAAATTTGCAAGTGGATAATTTTCCAATTTTTGTGATGTTTTCATTTATGTTGAAGTGGAAATTTTTGCAAAGATGGCCATCTCGCGAAACTCGTGAAAATTAAAAAAAATCGCAGATACATGTATAACCACTTATACAGTATCCTCAACAATTGCTCATATTTGGGAGTTTTACTTAATAAATTTAGATTCAAATGTTCTATATGAAATTGTCTACAATGACAATTGCCCTGTGGTCAATCCCTAAGACTAATCAGTGTACCTACCCCTAAACCTTACATATAAAACTCTGTTGTAACCCTAACCCCACATCTTGGACAAAAAAATTAAAGTTGGGAGATATTGTCATCAGAGTTTTTGTCAGATCTTTGATTTAGATCCCTACAAAATATACCAGATGGATCAACAAAGAGAGGGAGAGAGAGTTAGTGTGTGAGAAAGGCATAGATGGAAAAAAATTCTGCACACAAGTTCTTTTCTCTAGTGATTCCTTTTGATTTATCATTAAAATTCTTGAATCGGCAAATTTCTGACAAAATTAAAATGAGTGTTTTTCATATAAATGGGCAATGATCACAATTTCAATCTTTGTAAATTAATTTACTATATTATGTTTTGTTTATAGTTTAAAGTGAAAAGAAAAACACAAGTGATGCCAATTTGCAAAAGAACAGCTGATCATATGTGGGTTCCCCTTTATCTACATGTATATCTTTGTTGATTTTTTCCATCTCTAATATATTTTACACTAAATATTTTCCTTTTAAAGCCAATGGTTTGTTTTGTATTCATCTTCCCGATACGAGTAAAAAAGAGCCTGATCTTTTGATACTAGCAGACAAAATTTGAGAGGGAATGACAAACTTTTGTCTCTGACAAAGATTCTGCTACGATCTAAAGCTCAGGCTCTCTTTTGACTCTTTTTCACTCCACTAGCTCTCTTTTATTGGATAAGCATAAGGATAAAGTTTTTTTTTGCATTTAGCTGCCTGATATATCAGAGCAAGAAGCAGTTATTCAGTCATTACTTGGTATTCCAATATCATCCTCGTCATCCAGCTCTGCCGCTCAATATGAAGCTACGTCTCATCAACAATCAGAACAGGCTCGTGTTCCGGTAAGTCACAGTTTAACCACTTAGCTTCGGACCACGTAATATTACGTGCTCATGCTATTGTCTGAGCTTTGTCTGTCGGGTATCACCTGCACCACGCTGGTCATACCTGTACTGTGCAGTTAGCACCATGCAGCAGTCAAGTGGTTAATATCATCTTAATTATTAGCCGATGGCTCAAAACCACCAATTAGTCTTGAAAAGAATAAGATAGGAAATGGAAAGAGGAGCAAGTTTCTCTCCATATGAGTGGGAATTTAATTTTCCTATCGTTCAAGTCACTATACAACGTCTCACCACCAATCAGAACAAACCCGTGGTCCAGTAAGTCACAGTTTCAATTCAGCCAAAGGTCTAAAAAAAAAAATTTATCTTGGTGTAACCTGACCGACCCAAAAAGATAATGCCTACCCGACACTTTCTTTTTTTCCTGATTATTATTGCATTATATTGTTATGTATTTGCAACTGATATCGATATCGCAGTGGGAAAACCCATGAGGTGTCTTATTTTTTGGGGCCGCGCTACGATATTGGCAGGTTCATGGTACTAAATGGGGGAAGTGTTATTTAGTACAGTGACATGCTTTTACCAATCAGCATTTCCATGACTTAAAATGTACATGCATTTTAAATTATTTCTAATGAAAAAGATGAATATTAAGAGATGTGGAATAATTTGTGTAACAATATTTCTTTATACCCTGAGAATTGATATATTTATGATTCTATTTTGTTATCCCTACATGTAGCCGTTACAGATGGAAGAGAATGCACATACTGCTGAGGAAGAAGAAAACCTCTCACCTATAGACACAACATTTGATATTAGTAAGTTAACTGTCTTATAGATTTAACAGCAATGAGCTATAGTTTAACCCACTAGTATCTGTTGAATCAGGGGTGTCAGAGTTCAGCTTTTTAGCTGATTTAACTTTAGTAATATTAGCAAGTTACCTGTTTTATCAATTTAAAAAAAAAGCATTGACCAATTTTTAACCATTAGTATCTATTTGATAGTCTACATATGTAACTAAATAAAAATTCTTTAATTTCCCCAGACACTATCAAAACAAAATTAATAGAGCAAATTCATGCAGAATGCTATTCATGCTATTTGGCAACAATAGTCATTCCTTAATATTAATCAAATAACGGATTTGAACCTTGAACTTAACACTATACCTAATTCTAACCATCACCTACGTCTTAGATTAACCCTTTCAACCCTTGATTATTTGCAGATTTCTGAAAATTCCAAATCTACAAATTTTATTGACAAGGTTGAAAGAGGTACCGGTATGCTGAATTGATAAAGGGCTCTTATACGTTTTTTGCAATAGCGCCATCTTTTGGTGAAAGACACAATAAAGTTTTAGTTTTAGTTTCTCAAGGGCACATGGAAAGGGGCATTTGAGGAATTTTTAACTGTCTTTGGCAAGCCGGTAAACCAGCTTTTCGGGTTCAAAGGGTTAAATAAAGCTTGGAGTAAATATCTGGTCCCCTATTCATTATTAGACTTGTGGATGATTCAAGTACTACTGCTAATGGAATGCAGATGATTCCCCATTTCTGTGTATGCATAAATATGATGATCTTGGTTTGGGTATTGTATTGTGAAGTGTAGTCTACTCCCATTAAAACAAGCACAGATTCAGAAATATTTTGTAATAATTAGGCATTTTTCCTGGTGTCAATGTCAAAAATGTGCATATGTGTCTATCTAACCCTGTATTCAGTATTTAATAAGATTTTGTTATAACATGGATTTTGGCTTGGTCCTGAGCATCCCTTTACAAAGGGAGTTGATTGTGATATAGCTCGGAGTAAAGCATTGTGAATAATGAGAGTGGGCAACACTAAATTGGCTGCGAATTTGGGTTAAAAGATCCAGTGCTAATATTTATTGCTGGAAACTTTGGGATTCACCAGTATGCACCTGTGTTGCAGATGAGCAGACGGCAAATCACATTATCTGCAACTGCCCTGAACTCCAACCCCCTGATGTAATGACTGACCTATCAAGCCCAAATGATTGGCAAATCAACTGGCTTACCCAACTAAAAAAAAAATTGCCTGATGTAAAAATCTACTATAAAAATACAAAAGAAGAAAAGGAAAATAATTAGACTTGAGCAATTTTTTTTTTTTTTTTTTTTTTTTTTTTTTTTTTTTTTTTTTTTTTTTTGTCAGGTCCTTCACCTGCAGAACTCCGAGCTCAATCTGATGACATGGTTCCTGTCACGGAGGAGGAGTTCTCATCAGTCTCAGATCTCGTCAAGGCAAGAGCGAAGCTAGATGATGTCAATAGGGTGAGAACAGATCTCAATGTTATAGTCCTTATTATGAGTTAGAAATTAATATTTAACAGAAAAAATCCTCTGCATCCCCAGCTTCTTCTCTGTACATTATTTTATTTTAGCGGCCAGGAGATCTGGGTGGCCAAATTTTTTTCAGGAAGCCTAAAAGTCATGATTTTTATTAGATTGAGACAAAATGGTCAAACTGGAGGAAAATATGTATCCTGAATCGGACTGTACTGTGTATTTTGTATATATTGAACTACAGGTAGATCATTCAGGGAGAGAAAGAGTTGTATAGTTTTAACAGTCACAGACTGTCAATCATGACGTACACGATTCAAATTATGTCAGCTTGACAATTGTTCTTTGGAAAGATATTACATTCCAAAACTCGACCCTGGTGATGTAAATGGGAACTATGTGAAAGAAATTCCTTTAATGCTCTGTGGATTAGGGTTGCCAAGCTAATCTTGGTAATAATCATTCAGCACTAACTACTTCTAAACATCTTAGCTCATTTTCATACAATCATCAATAAGCCACATGCGTCGAAGAACCAAAGAATATCAACTAGGAAGAAGTAGGACTTCATGCATTTGGTGTATTACTACGACATGGGCGGATCTGGTTGAGCAAGTGCAGGTATGCATCTCGAAAATTTATGGTCCTCCCTCATTGGAATTCAAGGTTGTAAAGACAACTGTCGAACCTTCCAACCTTTCTCTCCAAAAATTGCAATAAATAAAAGGTGGAATGATATTAAACAACAGAGGGAAAAGTCTGTTTGCAAGTGTTATGATCCTAACTTTAAGCCCTCCATCAGATCATCCATACCATAGTACTACTCCAAATGTGCAGAGTCCCTCTTAGTATTCTTCGGTCCTACCAGGCAAGTGGCTTATGAAGGTTTTATGAATAAGGCCCTAAGTGAACATTGTATTAAGCGATATATAATCTTATGAATTATTGTTGTTATTATTATTATTGTATAGGTATACAGCAGACTGTATGAACACTTCAAGACAGAGGGTAATAAAGCACCATTGAGTGTTCCTGAGATGAGTAAGATGGGGATGAAGATAACAGGTGCTACAGGAGAAGCTAAACTCAAGGTATGAGACATAATAAGGTTGAACTGCATGTCTCTCATCTTAAAAAGAATATGAAAATTATATATTTCTGGGCAGTTTCCTTTGTTGTTCAAATTTATATTTAAAAAAAAGCTGCATCACTTGATCTCTCACATTTACTCCAAGTTGATTTATATCCTTCGGGTTTATGCCAGTTTTCAATAGCTTCTGACCAATCGAGCATTGAAGAGTTAACGGGTTTCAGGGATGAACCCAGCGTGGGTTTACTATAGCTCAGCTTGTAGAGCGCCTGACTAGTATCCAGGAGGTCTCTGGTACCCCATTTTCTTTGCTCACTTTTTCATATTATATATTTCTGGTCAGCTTCCTTTGTTTTTCAAATCTTAAAAAGAACTTAGCCCTTTGAACCCTGAATTATTTGCATTTTTTGGTGAAATCCATAATGTACAAGTTTTATTCACTAGGTTGGAACAGGTATGCATTATTAAACTGCAAACTAAAGGTACTCTTATACATGATTTGAAATGGCGCCATCTTTAGGTGGAAGACTCCCAAAAGTTTTAGACCGCAAATCCAAATTTTTTTTTTTTTTTATCACTGAGGGCACAAAAAGTCATGGAAAGTGCTGGCCTGTTGGGATATATTACTATCTCTATCAGGTTCTAAAGGGTTAAATACTGGAAGTTAACCTGAAGAAAGTGATAATAAAGTTGGCCGTTTGTAATGACCCTTTACATCATTATGAAACATCCTTTCATGATGCTAATGATTTACATTGACCTGTTTTTTATGCCTTCATCATGGATGCATCATGTTTTGGGGTTTTATGTATCACCATAGGAAGTCAATCTTATTCTATTTTGGAGTACTCGGGTCAAAGGTCATAAAATTAAGGTCAACTTGTAAAATTCTATATCTTGAGCTTGTTATCACAATATCTCAAGAACCTCTTGACATATAAGCTTGAGAATTGTACTGTTATGCCTTGTTAGCATGTTAAAATATTAATGACTATAAAGTTGCACAAATTCATGTTGTTCACAATCATTTAAATTTCATATCAGGATAGCATGGCTTACATAGTATACATCACAAAATACAGTGCTCTCTGGTTCATTTCAAAATATTTCTCTAGCTAGTATTCTTCAGTCTCTCTCCTGCTTAACCCTTTAGGACCTAGAGACTGCGTAAAAAGTGTCAGCTTATTCCCTTACAGAAAGGGTTTTGCTATGTTCGCAGATGTCAGGGTGTTTCAATGAGAAGTACTTGTAAAATATAGGTCTACTCTCTTTTTTCGTGCATAATCGGACAGCACACATCCAATGGGTAATGCACAACAAGTATGGACATGTTTGATCACATATTTTTTATATTATCCTGACTATAGCGTGAATAAAATGGGCGGTAATGGGCGGTTTAGGTGCTAAAGGGTTAAATATGGGTAACACACTGGTATAATGAATAGGCTATCCTACCATGAGATCCTATTCTCACAAAGATTATCAGATGCAACTATTGATAAAAGGAACAAAGCCGAAAGCTTGCTTATTGTGAAGTTAACACTAAATTGAGAATTAAACTATAAAACAAGGGATAATACCAGTGGCAGTAGATGAGAACAATTGAATATTCCCATGGGTAGTGTACACAAATCTCAATACCTGAATAATATGCATAAAGTTTTAAGCTGGTCATTCAAAAAGTACATCAATAATAAGTGCAGTTAAAACTCCTAGGAACTACTGACCAAACAGACCAAACTTTAGAAAAGGAAAAAAAAGTAGCCACAAAATATTTTGATTTACCAATTCTGGGACGTATTTAATAATTTTTTCAAAATAAATGCTTTTTTGATCATTTGAATATGAGGTCAATTGAAAACGGTCCTTTCTTGGGGACCTTTTACTATTAAATTCTTCCCAACACAAAATAAAATAATTTGAAAACTTGAAATTATTTAATTCTCTTTTTCCATTACCATGGATTCCCTTTAAAGCCAATATGAACCAGCAGCCTTGTACAACACCACCTCAAGCCATAAACTACTCAATTCTGCCCTGATTACTCACCCATAAAGTAACATCATGAGTAGTGTGGTCGTATAATACATACCCATTTGAGTGATAAACACTTTTATAGTACACAATGAATTCACACTGCAATAATTATATTACCAAGTAGCAAAACAAATACTGTTCCCCCCAAAAAAAAAACATTTTAGTTCCCCAATAAAAATTGAATTATAATATAATTATACACCGTCTTGTTTAGTTTTCTCAAAAGGTATATTCTAAGACAGTTTGGTCTTGCTTTATAACAAAGTACTTTGCTTTTTCATGACACCTTGTTAGAACAAGAGCTGCCAGCATGAATAATTCCCATAATGCATCACACAGTTACTACAGACACTTTGTGCATTTCTATGTTACATATGTACTTCTAATAATACTATACCTTTTTCCCCCTCTTTGTCCCCTTTGCAGACTCTGCGGTCACTGAAGATCATTCAGATAACAAGAACGGGAGCTGTGAAATTATTATGAGGTGTTGAACTGTCACAATCTAAGAGTCTGATGATCAGACTATACTTGCCAGTCTACGGATCAGGAGTTCATTGAGTGGTATCTCTCATGACAGCCTACAAACAGACATGGCCACGATCCAGGTTTGAATCCGAATCACGTCTTTCGGATAGTGACGTAAAAGGTCGGTCCCAGACGTAAAGAATGATTTCTGATCGATACACGTCTGTTAAAAACCCAACCATATAATATGAACCAATATGTACCCAAAACAGCTGAAATGTCCAGGCCGAATATATTTTGTAGTCCCATACATGCATTTTTTAGTGTAGTACCTGTGACCAGAATTGGGTTAATTTCTTTGGGGGTACCAAGGCCTCTCAGCACACAATAATGCTTAGGTACCGGTGAACCTTGCCAAAGAACTTTTAGACAGTGTCTTCTACATTTCACTCTCCTAACCCAAACAATAATTTTACTTTAACCTGCTCTCGAGCACCTCACTGTAATTGGAGTTGACTGCATATTTTTCCCTCCCTCGATTTACCGTTCGATCTATCAACTAGGAGTTCTGCTATGGTATTTAGATGTGATATGACTGATGTCAATGATCAGAGGCATTGTAGAAGTCAACTGTGAACTTGACCTGGGCCCTTGTATTATGACAGGTATTATTTAGGGGTTTATGTGATCAGATGTTTTAAATGAAAATTTGGAACAAATTTGGAGTTTTGTTGGGATCTTTGACTCTTTTCTGGCGACTTGTGTCTGATTTTGATGTGATGGGTCACATAATGCATGATGAAAACATAAAAAAGATGCTGAAAATATACTGCAAATCTTTCTGTACCTCTGATCTATATGTACTTCTGTCTATCAGATAGCCTACCAGTAAACTTGACTTGCACACATTACATTATTAAAAGGGAAAAAATCAATAAAGTTCTTTTATTTCCAAGGCTGACTTGTCATGGCAACAAGAGAAAAGGAAACATCTTTGTGATGTTCCATTTCATTCCCCACTAAGCAGGACATTGATAATGACCAGGGCCATTGATTGCCCCATTGTCAAGGCTGGCTAACAAGGGGGAGGGGGTCAATGGGAGAGATTATGATTTATCCCATTGTCAAGGATGGCTGATAAGGTTCCTTTGATGTCTCCTTCCTTTTGATTGATTTTTTTTTTATCGACAAACCACATCCTAAATTGGTATGGTTAGTATGAGAGTATGGGATATCAGCATAAAGCTTACAAGTCCATCTTTCCAATACATTTGGTTTGAACTTGAAGTTATGTTTTTTGAAGATAAATGATAGATAAAAGTAAGAGGCATCAGGATGTTTGTAAAAAAAAAAATCAGGCATAATCCTGAGAAAGATTGTGATACATGTATTTAATATCTGCCAATTGTTTATGAAAGTATGGACAATATATTCCAGAATACACATGGTCATATTCAAACCAAGTTGGACATTTAGCTGAAATTTTAATGTGACGCTGTGCCTTTGAAAATGCAAATTAGGATCCAGATTTTCTTTTGACTCAAAATCAACAGAAATGCTTCTTTACAATACAACCAATTATTTAAATTCAAACATTGTGTGATCCAGTTTTCTTACACTGAATAATTGATCAAACAGGAATTTGCACATATGGGACTATGGGGCTTTAAATGCCTCTTATTCTTATATCTAGTTCATTTTTTTTCCAGATTTTCTTTTGCTTAAAGTAATTATTATGGACTACTCTAACATGGCATATACACACAGGAAATTTTGATTGAGTTTGACTCGAATTGTCGCATTTAAGGCACTGGTCGTGTCACTCATGACACATACATGTAGAGGTGGACCATTTTCCACCTAGAGGGAATGATTGATAAGGACAATAAATGTCAGAGAGGTACACTATTCATTTACCCTTAGAGATCTACTTGGGCACAAATCCAAACATAACCAATGATGGTCAGAAAACCATGTCCTTTTTTTTTTTTTGTCGTGTCACTCACACACTGTTTTTAATCATAATTTCCAGGACCAATTTTAGAAATCAAATCCAAACTGGTGATGACACATGCCACTCCTACATTATACATAAAAATGGTAGTCATGATCCATTCATAACCTACAAGTGCAAAGATATGCGCTCTTCTATCAGTCCAAATGTTGTGTCACTCACGTTTGAATATGACCACATGTACACATTAATTTTCAGGTGGTCATAAACGAGATGCTTGGGACCATGCTAAATGCCTTGTTATACTGAACAAGGAAACACACAAATTTACAGATGTTGGAATTTGGGAAATTGCCTCATTACAATTTTATCTCATTGTCCATTCCTCATGCCTTTGTCACACTGAGGTAGTTTTTCAAAACCAGTCCTTGCCCATTCCTTGAAGCTGGGATATAGTGTTGGTAAATCTAAAAATGTAATAGTCATATTATTTGTAGGCCCTAATGGTTTTTATATCCCATCTCCAAGTGATATGTGTTTTTATCATATAATAATTCTTTCTATCCCAAAATTTGAACTACTATATTCATAGATTTACCTAAACTATATCTCAGCCTTAAGGAACTAGCGAGGACAGTTTGAGAACTACCTCAGTGTGACACCTGCAATATCCACGACCACCACCCCCCCCCCCCTCTTGCATTTAATCAGATTCCCCTCATTTTGATTATTTATAAACCATAAACATATCATACCTAGCCAAAATCTTGTCTACCTCGTTTTCTGTTTATTCAATGACTCCAAGCCAAGACTATTTAGGGATTTGAATAGGTCAGTAGGAAGTAATTTAAAAGTCTTTAAAAAGTCTTGGTCCAAAGCACATCCTTGTAAAGGAAGTCTGTATTATGAAGTGATTACAAGGATTATTACATAAAACCTATAGGGAACAATTCTAAATGACCACCATTCAGAACACAAATTTTAAGGGTGGTATCTCACTTCGCGGAGACGTCTCCGCGACGGATAAAAAGTATTAGAGATGTCTCCGACAAATTTTTGAAACTTGTCGCAGACCGTGATGTTTCATGAGTCGCGGAAACTACTTTGAGACGTTTCTTTGAAACTGCTTTGTCACAGTTTTTGAAAAATGACGCGAAGACGTCTCCAATACTTTTTATCCGTCGCAGAGACAATTCCGTTGCGGAGACATCTCCGTGAAGTGAGATACCACCTTTAGGGACCTTCCCATGCCCTCATTTAAACTACATAGCTCTTTATACAATATACCTGTATTCAGACTTACTACTGCTACAGAACCATTCAAAAGGACCATTCTGAACAGTTTTAAGGGATGTTCGCAAATGCCCTGTGACTAATCTATAGTTCTTTGTACAATATCTTCACACATACTGCAAATAGGGAACCATTCAAATTGACCATTCTGAATAGTTTAAAGGGATATTCTTATGGCCTGTGTGGGATCAATAGCTCTTTGTACTCCTATTCTTTTTACCCCTTAACTTAATGCTTCAGAGAGCACAAATACCTATTGAAAGCTCCAGTCCCCCCTGTATAAGACAGACAAGAAAATTGTATTACTAGAGCACATGTATTATGGGGGAATTCTTTCTTGTCCCAATTTTAGACATGCTCATCTGTTTAATATGTGTGTTCAATTACAAGATTTTGTTATAGCAAAGTATTTGTTTGGTCACAAGCACCTCGTGATAGAGGGTGTGGACTGTTTATATGTTGTGTATATATAGGGTTTTTTTTTGGAATGGGTATGAACATTTAAAAATGCATATTTCATGGGGAGAAGTGTTCTTAGATTAAAATTCTTATATCACTGGATGTTGATAACTCTAAAATAAAGAGTAAAAAGGAAATTTTGCTTTCAAAATTGAGCTTAAAATGTTTGTTCATAGACAGGTACCTACATGTATTATAGTGATAATTCAATATTCATGAAAAAAGAAAGTGGATGTAGTATCTTTTTTACCCCAGCTCTGTATTTTTCATAAGGGCAGGGGGGGGGTCAGATATTTTACTAGTTTGTGTACATCGAACTATGTGTAATTTTTACATTTCCAGATTCTGATTTTCTCTATTATCTTTCAAAATGCATTCTTATCCCGTCTAAGATAAAATGTCAAGCACACATTATTATGTCGAGATCAGATGGAGATAATCAAAAATATGGGAATAAAGGGGAGAAATATGACAATTAATCTTATGTCCAATAAAAAGAGAGTTGTCCCAAAATCAGTCATTTTGAAATAATTTTGCCAATTTGATGATCCGAAAGCTCTTATTAATGACCGTTATTGGTTTTTTTTTTTGTTTTTGTTATTATTTTTAAAAAAATATTGTTAAATTGCTCCTCTCATTCGACTCTTTCCTCAAAGATTATTTCTCTGCTCAGTTCAATTAATTTCCCTTTAACTGCTTGTCCTACTTATGATGAATTCATCTATATAAGGTCAAACAAAACTTTTTCCTATATAAATTGGCACCTTATTATAGTGAAACATAGTGGATGAAGAGAATAATTATTTGGGGGTAATAATATACTGTAATATATAGATAACATAAAGAGCACACTTAATGCTATTTATTATTATTATTGTATAATTTAAAATTAGGAGTTAGCCAAGGCTTGCTGGCGTTTGTCCAAATTCCTTTCCCCCCCCCGCTTATACTATATTATGTATTATATGCAAGAAATACTAAACAATGTAAATTTGTACATGTAAATTGCTAGAAATTGAATATAGTATGTGTTGGCCCTGTGTATATATATATGTAATAATATATATATATATATTCAAGTGATCCTGCCTAATAGATATGAGTATTATGTGTTGTGTTGTGACAGTAGCATTGGATATGGTCAAATGAGATTTTGATTGAAGTGGTGAGGTGGTGTGATGAAATGTAGTGTAGAAGTGTAAGGGGTTCTTCCACTTGGTCCAACAACAGTTTCTTTATTCTTGTTTGTCTTATTTAGTACTTGGGCTAAACCCATATGGTCTACTAATTAACAGTTTGGTCTAACTTCCCTTGGTCTAACTGCCGATTCGTCTAATTTGCAAATGGTCTAATTTCATTTTTTCGTCTAATTCCTCAATGAATATTTGCATCTTTCCTGTCTGTTACGTGAATCACCAAGTGTGTTTGTTTTCTTTACATTGGACATTATCACAAATGGGAATAGACAAAAAGGTAAAGAGGCGCAAGTCGGCAATTTGACCAATAGGAAATTAGAACGAACTAGTTATAACAGATTGGGATTAAACTTGTAGGATGAGACAATGGGCATTAGTCAAAGTGGGCCAATTTACCGGTGCATTTATCATAGGCCTACAGTGAATTTGCTGCCTGTCTAAACCCACTTTGACTCCTGCCATTTGGTTTTCATCCCACATGTCTAATAATCAAATTCACAACTTGGTCTTCCAAAAAAATTTAAAAATTAAACATAATGGACAATATTTGAAAAATATAATGGTTTTTATTTCTTTGTGTTGTGTGAACTAACAATTCGCAAGAAGATCTAACTGGGAAAGCAAAATTTAAAAAAAAGGAAAAGCTAGAGCTATACAGTGCCTTTTCAAGGAAAAAAGAGTTACAGTTTCAGTTTTTAGAGGCCATATTCCCATCTTATCTTATTCAGCTTTTTATTTGTATCATAATTGAAGACAACTCTCACTTTAACAATTATTCTTCTTGAATCATAGATGTACGGATTATTTAGTTAAATGGATGTGTAATTACCGCTTATGCATTCAATTATTAATTTAAAAAGGTCACTGTCAGGTGAATTCAGCTGGGAATATGATCCTCTGAAATTAGTTACCATAAAATAAAAAATAAATTTGCATTGTATAGTCCAAAAAGTGAAATACTCTGGTGATCTTTGTTTTTATACCCCCCCCCCCCCCCCTTCTCATTAGAGATATTCTTGGGTATCGATTTACCGAAGTTAAATCCTCTAGAAAATCTTTTGTTTCATATGCAATATTCCTCTCAAATCTCATTTCAAATTTAACATACTCTCTCATACGCGCACCCATTATTCTCACTTCTTTAAAATTCACTCCACACCAAACACACACAATAAATCTCATTTCAATACTCAACATATCATTTCTCTTGCCACACCTCATTACAACTCGACATACCTTTTCCTCACAACATTAAATCTTGTTTAATACTATATTTCTCTCACACACTTATAACATACAATAATCTCGTTTCAATACTAATATTCTCCTTCACACACACACTATACACAATAAATCTTATTTCATACTCGACATACTCTCTCTCACACACACACTAAATCTCGTTTCAATACTAATATTCTTCTCTCACAACACATAACAATAAAATCTCAATTTCAATACGTAATATTCTCTCTCTCACACACAATAATCCCACGGACCAATAATTCTCGTTTTCAATACTATATTCTCTTCTCACACACACATATCACATAATCTATTTCAATACTCGCTATACTCTCTCTCACACACACAAACTAAAATCTCGTTTCAATACTAATATTCTCTCTCTCAACACTATACACAAAATCTCGTTTCAATACTAATTTATCTCTCTACATACACACTAATAAAAAAAACAAAAAAAAAAACAATAATCTTATTTCAATATCGACTACTCTTCTCACACACACATAAAATCTACGTTTCAATACTAATATTCTCTCTCTCACACACATATACACAATAAATCTCATTTCAATACGTAATATTCTCTCTCTCACACACACACAAAAATCTCTCATTTCAGTACTAAGCATACTCTCCAGGTGGATTCACACCTACCCGATCAGGAAAAATTCTCGTAATTTACGAGAACTGTTTTAATCACCAAAATACCCGTAAATTGTTTTTTGTGTTCACACCTGCCCGAACCGTCTTTTTCCAGGGAAAATACCCGAAGTTATAAACAAGGGAGGAAAGAAGGAAAAACAAAGAAATACATAAGAAAAGAGAAAGCAAGAGGAAAAACAAGAAATACATAAGAAAAGAGAAGAAAGAAGGAAAAACAGAAATACATAAGGAAAGAGAAGAAAGAAGGAAAAACAAAGAAATACATAAGGACAGAGAAGAAAGAAGGAAAACAAAGAAATACATAAGGAAAGAGAAGAAAGAAGGAAAAACAAAGAAATACATAAGAAAAGTAGGGGAAAGAAGGAAAAACAAAGAAATACACAAGGAAAGAGAAGAAAGAAGGAAAACAAGAAATGCATAAGGAAAGAGAAGAAAGAAGGAAAAACAAAGAAATACATAAGAAAAGGAAAAGGGGTATATAGAAAGTTCCCGTAATTTATGTTCACACTACAAAAGTTCCCACGACCTTGGCGAAACTACGCGTAGTTTCAACGAAGTACCTACTAATTTACGGGAATTTATCTTCAGGAATATTACGCGTAGTTTAGTTTCACACTTGCAAAATAACGCGTAGTTTGTGATCGGGGTAAGAATACCCGATCAGAGATTACGGGAACTTTTCCAGATCGGACAGGTGTGAATCCACACCTTTTTTCCGTCACGGAGACGTCTGCGATACTTTCATTCCGTCCCTGAGACGTCTCCTAGACGTCACAGGAGGTGGATTCACACCTGCCCGATCGGGAAAATATCCGTTATGCGGCGGTCACAACTCGCCGTACCTTCGACGTGCAACTCCCTACGATGGATTTCGTAGAAAATTCGTGCAGCGGAGGTACCTCGCAGGTACAATGCATGTACGACGTGCAGAAAGTTTTTACAATACCCTTACTATAGAATTGCAGGAATCGCAGAAGTTGAATTAGGACCTGTGCGTGCATTGCACATGCAACGCAGGCTACGTCGATGGCACGTGCCCCGTAGCCTACGACGAGTTGTGAACGCCGCATAAATTACGGAAACTTTTCTAACCACCAAATTACGCGTAATTTGTTTTGCATGTTCACACCTGCCCGAACCGTCTTTTTCGGGAAAAATACCCGAAGTTATAAACAAGGGAAGAAATAGAAAAAACAAAGAAATACATAAGGAACGAAAAGAAAGAAGGAAAAACAAAGAAATACATAAGGAAAGAGAAGAAAGAAGGAAAAAAAAAACAAAGAAATACATAGGAAAAGCGGGGAAAGAAGACAAAACAAAGAAATACATAAGGAAAGAGATGAAAGAAGGGAAAACAAAGAAATACATAAGGAAAGAGAAGAAAGAAGGAAAAACAAAGAAATACATATTAAGGAAAGAGAAGAAAAAAGGAAAGCAAAGAAATACATAAGGAAAGAGCAAAAAGAAGGAAAGCAAAGAAATACATAAGGAAAGAGCAAAAAGAAGGAAATACATAAGAAAAGCGGGGAAAGAAGGAAAAACAAATAAATACATAAGGAACGAGAAGAAAGAAGGAAAAACAAAGAAATACATAAGAAAAAGAAAGGGAGAATAGAAAGTTCCCGTAATTTATGTTCACACTACAAAAGTTCCCACGACCTTGGCGAAACTACGCGTAGTTTCGACGAAGTACCTACTAATTTACGAGAATTTATCTTCGGGAATATTACGCGTAATTTGGTTTCACACTTGCAAAATTACGCGTAGTTTGTGATCGGGGTAAGAATACCCGATCAGAGATTACGGGAACTTTTCCAGATCGGGCAGGTGTGAATCCACCTTCTCTTGCACACTCATATACCCCCACTATGTGATCTAGCCTTCTCTTAAAAGGCAGAAACAAAATAAAATATAATCCAGAAGTACTAAAAAAAATTTTTTAAATATCACACTAATTAAACGCATGGCTGCTCTCATCAAAGTCAAAGCAAGAGTGAACAGAAATACAAAAGGATCAAAGGAAACTAAATAAGATGCTTTTTTTTCTTCTTCTAATTTCCTTGTTTTTTCTTTACCATTACCTGGATGCAATTGTTTCCGATTTATTGATTTTTTTCTTGTTAGATCGAAAAACAAAAAGCCATACATTTAATAAAAGTGCAATAAATATAAATTCCTTGAAGATTTGTTTCATGCAACAAAATAGCCAAATATAAATTTGCAATTGATGAATGTGTAAGTATTTGTGTACTGACTCTTACTGCATGGCTAGTGCAACACATTCTTACACTTGGGATTTGAATTAACAGCATAAATGCTACAAGCAAAGAGTTTATGAACATGAAAAGAAATTTGAATCGTTGATATTAACAACACAAGTAAAATGGAAATGAGAAAATCCGCAACAAATTAATTAATTGGATTTCGGTCACAGACCTTCTAACAATTTTATTGTCAACAAAAAGTGCAGGCGCGCAAAAAGCGACGATGACAATGCTTTACCATGGAGTCATTAAGAAATTAAGGAAGAGAGACGGAATATGTCATAAAGGAAAATTAGAGCTATTAGGAATATATCCCTGTCATAAATTCAATCATTGGTTTGAAGCACCCATGATGTAAATAAATTCGACTCCGAAAATGATCCAATAATTCAGTCCCTTACTGCACGATATACACAAATACTATGCAAGTGAAAAATATCAAAATAATATGTGCCCGTCCAAAAACCTTTCTGTGGCATCAAATCATATCGACATATCGATAATATCCTGATCATATTTTGACCTAGATGTTTTGTTCATTTTTATCTCTCTAAAAATAACAAAAAACAAAACATACTGATGTTCTTGAGTACTACTAAATCCAGTTTCACTCGATCAGCCATTGAAAGCAATGCATGTTTAAATATCTGCCAAATATTTCATGTTTGAATGTACTTGGACAACTCTGATTCACTTAACCAGTTCACTATTATTTTACTCTACATGTACAGTGCATCACAGAACAAAAAAACAAAAACAAAAAAAGGAATATCCGAATTTGGGCATTTTTTATCAATAAATTGATAGCTTATGGTACTAATATTTGTATTTCACGTTGAAGAGTAAATCATACTCTGTCTATTGATTATCAAGTTTATATCATGATTGTCGAGGGTGACGGTGACTTGGACTTGAGAAAGTAGGAAGGTTGTGACCTTGGGTTGCAGAATGGCGCTATTTCTTCTTGGTGGCCTTCGCAGCAGACTTGGTAACCTTGCCTGCAACTTCGAGCCTCTCTACCTCCTTCACAATACCGACGGCGACGGTCTGCTTCATATCACGGACAGCAAAGCGACCAAGAGGGGCAAATTCGCTGAAAGGCTCCACACACATCCTGCTGGAAATGGGAACAGGGTGGCGATGCAGGCATCACCACTTTTCACGAACTTGGGATTCTCCTCAAGGGTCTTTCCAGATCGACGGTCAATCTTCTCCAGAAGCTCAGAGAACTTACAGGCGATGTGAGCTGTGTGACAATCTAGGACTGGAGCGTAGCCAGCATGGATCTGGCCAGGGTGGTTCATGACGATGACCTGAGCTTTGAAGGACTTGGCCACTTTAGGAGGAGTGTTTTTGGAGTCTCCACAAACAAATCCACGCTTGATATCTTTGATGGAGATGTTCTTGACATTGAAGCCGACGTTGTCACCAGGCAGAGCTTCCGTCATAGATTCGTGATGCATCTCCACAGACTTGACCTCAGTAGTAATACCGCTGGGAGCGAATTGGGCAACCAAACCAGGCTTGATTGTACCGGTTTCAACACGGCCAACAGGAACCGTACCAATACCGCTGATCTTGTACACATCTTGGAGGGGCAGACGAAGAGGCTTATGCTTTGGCCTCTCTGGCATCAAGATGGCATCGAGGGCATTGAAGAGGGTCTTTCCACTGGCATTGCCTTCCTTGCGTTCTACGGACCATCCCTTGAACCAGGTCATTTTCTCTGAAGACTCCAACATGTTATCACCGTGCCATCCAGAGATGGGAACAAAGGCAACTGCTTTGGGGTTGAAGCCGACCTTCTTGACGTAGGCCGAAACTTCCTTGGTGATTTCCTTGAATCGAGCCTCGCTGTATGGTGGTTCAGTGCTGTCCATCTTGTTGACTGCAACAATGAGCTGCTTGACACCAAGGGTGTAGCACAGAAGGGCATGCTCACGGGTCTGTCCATTCTTTGAGATACCAGCTTCGAATTCTCCTACTCCGGCAGCAATAATCAGAACAGCACAATCAGCCTGTGAAGTACCGGTGATCATGTTCTTGATGAAATCACGATGTCCAGGGGCATCGATGACGGTGACAAAGTACTTTGTGGTTTCGAACTTCCATAGGGCGATGTCGATGGTGATACCACGTTCACGCTCTGCCTTCAGCTTATCCAGAACCCATGCGTACTTGAAGGACCCCTTTCCCATCTCTTGAGCTTCCTTCTCAAACTTCTCGATGGCACGCTTGTCGATTCCACCGCACTTGTAAATGAGATGACCAGTGGTTGTTGACTTGCCGGAATCTACGTGACCGACAACCACGATGTTGATATGTTCCTTCTCCTTTCCCATGATGTAGAGTTATGTTTCAGACAAAACCTGAAAAAGTAATGAAAAGATAATACAACCAATAAATCAATCAGGAAAAAAAAATAATTTGTGATAAATGATTTTAAATTTAAAGCTGGGGTATATTTTTGGTAAATTCTCAATATATAATCTTTTACATTTTAAAAATTACAATAAGATAACAAAAAAAATTGAATCATTTCATTATAAAAATGTCTTACATCAAAAGTCCTGGTAAATTACTGTATTCGTGGAAATATTTGCGGTACATTAATTTTCACAAATTTCGCGCAAATAGCGAAAGGCGCAAATTTAAAATGATTTCATATTGAACGGTTTCAATAGCTAGCTTACGAACATGCAGCGCGAATTTAAGAACCTGTGAACATGTTTTAAGGCCGCTCGGCGCGAAAATAACAGCGAATACAGTACGGTATCTTTCTTTTCCTTTATTGATATTACATTACTCTGCAGGCAGAGACAAGGAAAATTTCAGGGTAATAACTTATTCATACAAGTCTTTCACTTAGATGAGCCTTCTATGAGATGATTAAGAAAGAAGATTTTATGGGAAAACTATCTACCAACAGAGGGCACCACATCTTCTCTGAAGGTAAAACTCAAATTTTCACCGATTTAAAAAAAAATAAATAAAAAGTGAAATGATCACTAAAGCTTGTTGTATAGTTGGTGCATTATAAGACCAATAGAATAGATATCTAACCAAAACTATAACCCAGCTTTAATAAAACCAGATCAGCATGAGAAATAATATATTTAAAATTTAAAAAAAACTTGTATTATGTAAATATTATTTGAATAAAACAATCTTCGCACAAATTCTAAATAATTATATTTCATTTCTGCAAAGTTTCCATATTACATGTAGATATCAATTAAATTATCATGCTAATTCAAAGCAACAAACCCAGTTGTACATAATATTGCTTCATGTACATGTATGTATGTCAATCACCCAAGAACCAGCAAGAGCTTTTTTTCAAGTTAAATAGAGCGGGGGGGGGGGTGGGGGGGCTATGATGAACATTAATGTAAACATATTGTGAGCACTAGCATGGTTTACTCATGCATGGATGGGGTCAGGGGTTTCCTAGCAAATAAAACATTGGGAGCGCAAAACATGAGCAGCAATCCTGCAATAGTATGAGTCAACCCCATAGCAGGATTGATTGATTGATTGATTGATTAGGGTTTAACGACACTATCAACACAATGTGTCATATAAGTGTCATAACTAGATATTACTTTAATGCGTATACTGAGTTAGTTGGGTGGCTACTTTCCCGAGAAAAAATTCCCTACTCTTTTCGAATAGGAAAGCAGGTTCTTTAACGTGCAAGTGGGGTTGCTCTCCATCACACGGGACGCGACGCTTAAAGTTCCTCCGAAAGACCTTAGATAGTTAATTTTTAAATGTCTTATAATTGTCCATAGCTAGCTGTGAAAGCTTTCAATGTTATTTTTTAAAATCTGAGAAAAAGATTAATTTCTTTAAGGAAATCCACAATTCCTTGAGGCGTGAAACGTCCACAGAATAACGTTTTTAAAATCCGAGTATAACGTCATAAAATTAGTACGTAATGTGGCAAATTCAACACATTCATGGATACTGCTTAACTGATAAAACACAATCACAGGATGACACAACGGGGCAGTTCTGCTGCTGCGAAGCAATAAGAGTGCGTCAATGAGAATACCGATTCTATAACACGGGTCAACACATATCATCACGTCGTTTAGTTAAGGGATTGTATTATGTGGTTGATTACTGATTGGTGTTGTAATAGTTTATTGACAAGTGGTTTTAATCCCATGACGTTTGCAATTTTCTTCTAATGTAAATATTAATTTTTCGACTTTAGTATCTGTATGGGGATCTGTATTAGTTACCTTCTAATTTGAGAGCTTCTTAGCTAACTTGTCAGCCTTTTCATTTCCTTTGATACCTGATGGCTCGGATCCATGCGAAAACCACTCTTTTTGCATAGTTAGCATCAGTTTAATAGAGATTCTAGTACTGTACAATCAGGGGTGTTTAAGGTTTCTGCACACTGCAAAGCCATTAACTAGATAAGGAACTTGTAAAATTAAAGTGTCTTTTATATCTGTTTCAACAAATTGTAAGGCATTTTCAAGGCCAACAATTCTGCAGTGTATATAGACGCGACTGTCCGGTAAATCTAATCTGATCCTGTACATGTTGCTAATACAGGCTGATCCAACTTTATTCTCATCTTTTGACCATCGGATAGAATAGCCTGGAAGTTTCTTTGTATTATGCCTGATCTCACCGAATTTATCTAAATAAACAAGGTGCACTAGTGAAGCCCTTTTGAAAGTTTTTAATGTAAGGTCAATCACTGGCTCAAAAATCATCCAAGGTGGTATTTTAGGTACTAGAAAAGGAGAAATACTAGTGTTATTTAGTATGTGTATTAGAGCTCCCTTGAATACGAAGTCCAAAAGATTTTATTGAAGATGGTTTAGTAATAAAACCAACATGTCGGTCTGAAAGTAATATCATACTTGGGTTTGATGTGTTATTTTTTTAAAATTTAATAGCAGGAATAATCATTTGCCTCCATTTAATTAACAGAGTTTTTTTAAAATCTTTCAAAAAATGAAACTATGCACAACATCGAGCGTAAAGCGGAAAAATTTTGAAACCAGGAAAAATAGAAACGTCACAAAAAAATTAATGGTAGTGTGGCATATATCTACAAATCTGTAATAGTTCTCTTTCCTAAAATAAAAAGATGTTTATATTAATGGTAAGATTTTTTTTTTTTTTAATAACTCTACTGTTTTTGCTTTGAATTTACCAAATAGGGTCCTACATGTAAAGCTCCTAGACTGCAAAGTTGGTGGAAGGCCTAGAGATCTATAATCTCTAGTAACATTCCTTACAATTTTACTTTAAAAAAGTATTTTGTTTTTAAAGAATTTGGGTTAAAATCAAAATAACCTTTCCTCATGTATCTATGGTTTTTTTATAAATTTAGATGAATTTTCAGGGTTTTTTTTTGGGGGGGGGGAATTTATTAACTGTACCTCTTCTGAAGATAAATCAAGAATAATCAATGGTCATGAGTGAAAAGAAACTTCAGTGATGTCTAGATCG
>CALNVZ010003434.1:26448538-26462555 GCA_940671915.1 Paracentrotus lividus | reverse complement strand
GGGCAAATTAATATGCGGTTCACTGGAGAAGTTGTAATTACTCTTAATATATAATCGACAGTTAATCAAGCCTCTACCGATGATTTTTTATCTTGTATTAGCCAATAATCAGGTATAATTAAATCTCTATCATCAATCAACGGGAAGGACTTACGTGATTAATATCAGGTGTATAGGATAGATTGCTAAGAAATTTAATCATTAAAACAATAACTCATAACTATAGATATTAGTTAAATTGAATTCAGTAAAATGAATTTCTGTTTCCCAAGGTTGACGTTGTGGTTACTTCAAACCATTTCCAGTTCGGGTAAAAAGATATTGTTGTTTAAATCGGTCGCGCATTATATGTTTCATTCATTATGTATTAATTTAGAATGCTTAATTTGAGTAATTTTGCTAGAAAAGTCAATAATAAATCTAAGAAAAAATCATCAGTTTATTGAACAACTTTTTTCAGACTCATTGCTAACCTATTTTATCTTTTGTTTGAAGATATTCATTGCACGTCTATAATTTAAAGAAAAAGCAAAAATTTATTTTTGCCCGAAAAGGTTAACTTTTCTATCAGAGATTTGGTCCGTTAATTATGCCTGAGTTCCTTAGCCTTCTTCTTTGACAATAGTATTCATGTTTGGTCGCAGCAATTCACGTGACCGCTTGGGTTCACGTTGTGTGACCTAATTCACAGTTATGATTTAGGTTAACTAAATTCAAAGGCTTATTCATGCTTTCATTATTTGGTTGGATTCAAAGGCACATTATTTTTGCTTGGAGTAAAAATTGGTTAATAATAAATAGAACCCGACTGGTTTTTCGGGAGGCGTTTAACGTATTTCGCTGATGTTTTTGGGATCACGTGTGTACATTTTGGGAATGGCAATGAATTCTTTAGGTTTTATTATGCATCAATTAATACAATCGAAATCTCAACACCGTCATTTTATTGTTTCCATTTTAAATTTATGGAATAGAAGTTTAAAAGGTATATTATGGAAAGTAAATCAAGTAAAGGAAGACCATTGAGCAGATACATACTTTAAGTAGAGGTCAAAGCAGTGATATTTACATGTACCATTTTTTCTTTCTAGTTACAAAGATTTTTTTAATTTTAGATGGCATGTTTTAATATTATGCAAATTAATGAGGCATTAATTTGAAAAATCGTAAAATTAAGAATTAAAAATGCATTTCATAGAACTTCAGACAATGCTCTATGGTATTGAATGTGCAGCTTTCAAAAACAAAAATGGACAATTCTTTTTTTCCGGAACAAAAAGAGTTCACATTTTCAAAGAATTGCGATCCTCCTTAAAACTTAAGGGGGTGCCTGAAGTGATCGATTAACTTTAGGAGGACGTGACTCACGTCCAATCCACTCGACGACCTGATTACATTAGACTTGTTTGGTTGGTTAGTTGCAATTTTGGACATCACTTTTACGTGTCTCAATATATACATCGTTAAGACGGCTCACACACACGCTCAGGAGGCTCAGCGGATCCAAGATAAATCGAAATTGATGCGATTTCGTAATGGGCCTAATGTCCGGCTGTTGGACAAAGGGGCTCTATTATAGGTTTGCAGTCATAAGGGGCCTGATATAATCCATTGTACTGAAATCTGGCTGCGTCCAGCTACTTAGCACAAACGCTATACACTGTATCTATACAACAACGGCAAACACAATAAATTTCATAATACAAATCACTCATGGAATATAAGATAAGATATAGATGTAATTGAATGTACATGAATTACATAGCCTATACTACAATGCATGATCATTATATTTGTATTATATTATGTAATGGTCAGATAAGGTACAATCGCTTGTCTTTGAACATTCATTTTTAACATCAATTGAAAGGCAACCATCTAGAAACATGCACTTTTAAATCACTTTTCACTAGAGCCTGTACATTCTACAAATCTGCGCGTTTTATTTTTCTAATTGCCGAAAATGATTTTACTCCCTTCAAAGTTATGCATTTTCAGAAATATGTAGTACATAATTCAACAGTGTGTTGTATAGAGATGACTTGAATGTCCATGACAGTCACTAGTCCTTGTATATAAGGGATGTTGTGACAAGTTAAAATAGAGGGGGTGCGCGTAGAGACCCTGATAGGTGGCCCGAGACAGTAATTAATTTTTTAATCATGATAGGAAAGTAATGTATGTAGGTTGCTGGAGTCAATATGGGTTGCCTGATATTCAATAATTATTGGAGGGGCGGTGGGGCAGTCCTCAATACTCCCACTCACACTTGTGGAATTCCGCTCGCCTGTATGGAATATCTAGCTAAAATATAGGCTGAATCAATATATGTCATGCAATGCTTCAGATAGAATATGTATGTTTTGATACTTATTATGGCAACTGAATGATTTAGCTAAGTTTTGAGTAGTTGGATTCAAATGTTTTCATCATAACAAGTACATTCTACGCCATTTTTAACGGCACCTGTAGCCATAATATTAATATGCAAGTTCAAACCTACCATCGGGTGCAAACAAGAGCTGGGATCTCCAAAAACAAGCTGTAGGAATTGAAGTACGTGTTAGGCACTACATGTTTTTTGCTTGATTGTTGTGTATTTTGCGTAGTGAGGATTCTAGCGGATTAAATTCACTAATGAAATTTGTTTGTAGAAATAAAGGATTCGCCCAATGGCTTGACTATATGCTCCCCAATCAGCGGCCCGTTTGCTCGTAACGTCATAAGTGTAGGTTGCTTGGAACACCCAAAGAGCAGTGTTTGTAGGATTACCACAATGCGTTTCATGGGATGTCCACTAACTTAGATCGGTGTCGAACACATGAAGGGCAATCAAAGTCTATGTTCATAGTGAGATCCGGACATCTTGCGCTGGGCTTTGTGTACTACACGAAGTTCAACTCCGGTTCATTGGAAGGAAGACGAGCGCTTGTAAAAATAGAGAGGCCCGTTAGAGCGGATCCAAAGATATCAAGGAAATTGAATGCATTTTCGGGACCGCAATCTGTCTGGGGACAAAACTGGGCTCTAATCTGTGTTTTGCGACAATTACAGGGCCCTTACAAGTATACTTTTATATGATCTGTAATATGTTTCTCGGTGTTTTTGTGCTTGTCGTTCGTCTATCGCTAGGGTCGTCCAAACGGATGCGGAATCCAGAAGGGTGGGCAGACGGAATTGGTTACACAAACAAAAAAAAAATAAATGAAAGTAGAAAAAGAGATTCTAAAAAAATATGATCAAGAAATCTAGGCGCCCTTAGACTCAGGGCGGAAGGTTACAAGCGCCCTCTTAACCCTACTTCTTCCATCGCCTTCGCAGCGTGGACATGATTGTAAATAAAAAAAGTAGATAACTGCATCCATATTTTTGCTCACCGAGGCGTTGACGTTCCGAAGAATAATAAATTGCTGTAGGAGTTGTCATAGAGATCTGTAGTTCAAACACTTTGCCCCCCCCCCCTGATGAAAATCCATGGATCCAGCACTAGGCCTATTTTGGTTAATAGTACCAGAAAAGACTTTTTTGATACTACTCCATTCATCTATAGATGGTAATAGCAATATGCTGGTCTAACTCATCATTCTTATATGGTGTTTCCTATTTTTTCAAGGAGCTTGGTTTAACAAAAGACATACTTTCTACAAATGTTAAATTAATACTTATTATAAATCAATAACAGAATTAAAAATATTCTGTTACGTATACCATATGTATTAGCAATATTTCTGGACGTCGATCCTACGTGTTAAACCCATTGGATGGGCAAGACTTTTTCATGGCCCCCCGCTAGTCTCACTGGACCTGTTTTGGGGGCACTGTGATCATAAGATGTTTAATAAATGCTGATCATAAGAGAAAATTGATTTAAATTTGATTAAAAAATTTATATCATTTCATCTTTCAGAATTTCAAGAGGTGAAAGGGGAAAATCATTCGTCATGAAATTTGGTTGTTTAACACCGTTTATTAACATGATGTCTCGAAGGAGGCTAGAGTCATTGGAATTTTTGGGGTGCAGGTTTTCTTGAAATCACAGAAGTTGTGAAGTGAGTGCATCTCGACTTCCTCAACCCTTGCTGCTCCCATTAATGCCAAAATCAAAGAATTAAAAGATAAAGTAAAGACGGAGACTGTACAGCTGGAAAAAATAAAAAAAAAAAAAAAAAAGTTCACGTGTTTATGGTAGACCGTACAAAAATTATCGCTCGATCGATACAAAAATTATAGATCTCTGTAGTAAGTGCGTATCAATAACGGGACATAGTTTTGAAACATAGTTGTTCAAAATTTTGTTTCAAATTATGGTAGTCTTATTCTTTATGTTATAGATGATTATGAGAAGGTATCTCTTTCAAATGCAATTTTTAATATATAAGTGTTTTGCAGTTCAGTGAGAGCTGTGAACGCACGACACAGAATATTTTTGTCGGGGGGCTCCAAAACTGTGTCTGTATGCGCACATAATGGACAAAGAAAATATGGATCAATTGATCTGCTTTGCTTATACAGCTAGTCTTCCTCTAGAACTTTTTCTTTCTTTGCCTTATTCATATACGAATTATGATTTAAATTTTAAGGCTAATTTATACATTACTTTGATTGTATTGTTTTTGGTTTTCATTTTATATAAGTTTATCTTTTTGCAGACAATATCCTTCAAACTTGATTTTTTTTTTGTAATCCAAGAAAGGGGATTTGGTTTGGTTTTTTAATTGATTGATTGATTGATTGATTGATTGCTTTGGTTTGTTTCGTTCTGCTTGAAGCGAACACGATATGTTTAGGGATTGTTTGGCTTTTGATCCAGGAAAGTTGTTGTGGGAGGTTTAGAAAAAAAAAATAACATAGTAATTTTCGTTTAAAATGCAAAGGTGTTAATTGATTTTTTGGATCATTGACTACTCTCTGATAGGTATTTTCTTGGTTTTGTTACAACTTGCATGACTTTATGGAGTCTGATTTCCTTGTGACTTCTTACCAAGATTAATCTTTCATATTTAACAATCATTAAAATGCTAATCGATACATTCAATCTCAATCAATTCGATCATTCAAAGAAAACATGAATTTAATCAACGAATTATCTATGATCAGAATGGTCAAGTAATCATCTTTCATATCTCACATCGATCAAGTTAGTATATTATAACAAACAAACAAAGAACAAAACAAAGCAATCATTAATGCACCAATAATGGAAAAAAAAGAATTTTCCTCAACCCAACCAACCTCGCCACAAAAATAATCAAATCCTCTTTTCTTTGTGGTTGACCACCATATTTTAAAAAATTATGTTGTTTGTTTTTTTTAGGTTTTAGAAGGAATATCAATGCTAATAGATAAATGGTTGACATTGATAAAAATAATGATACGTTGTTTCTATTTTAGCGTTACAAGTAGAATTAAGTTTATGCTTTTGTAAATCTGGTGTATGTGTGTGAAACACATAAGTGTTTAGGACAGCAACAGATAAACGAAAATGGTATAGAAAATTTAAGCTACGCTGATAAGATGTCTGATAGCAGACGTATCTGGTATAGAATACGTATTTATATTAATAGTTCTTCTCTCTCATTTTGAGTGCGGCACGCCTCTTTTATTCTGAGCCCCGTACAAAAAGACACGATTCTGATGTGCGCTCAGGCATGAACGAAACTTATTATTTAATGGTATTTTGATGGATAAGAACTTCAGAGGCAATCTACTTAACATCAAAATATAGACATCATAAATAGAAACGAAACTTTTACATGACTATTTAAAAACTGTCCTGTTTTTATTCGATCAAGTAGCCTGTTTCCACCAAGAGAGAATTTAACGAGAGCGTGGCGAGTTGGCCTCGTACGGTGTGACATAGATAATCATGCATGTGTTATAGAAAATCAGATTCTAGGCGCATAATGCGCGCTGATGAATTGCCATGGTCCTCCTCAATCTCGCTGCAGTTCGCATCTGGCCTTATCCTTCTCAAAAAAAAAAAAAAAAAAAAAAAAAAAAAAATGAGAACCATTATTCACGTGCGAATACGCAGTGTAGATCGACAAAATAAGTTGGCCGTAAACTAGATTTTTTTCGGGGGGGCTCGAAACCTGAAGAAGTGGATACGCTTTTTTTGCAGAAGAATTAGGAATATTCGAGCTCGCAGAAGCACGCGAGCTCCAAAATTTTTTGCTGTTATACACAGAGAAATACTAAGGCTGTAAATAAGTATATTACGAGGGTGTGTTCCTCTTAGTGGGGTTGTGATTTATAGTAAATATATTTGTTTTTGAAAAAAGAGTGATATAACTTTCCTTTTAACAAGCAAAAAGAATTGCGAGGCGCGAAGCGCGAGCGGAATAAATATTAATGGTCGCATCACTTGTTGCAATATTTTGTGACGGTTAGGATAATGGGTCTTTCCGATAGAGTTCTTTGCGAAGACGGTCGAAGCGCGAGCCGAATGTTTGGATTTTTATGATTCTATGTAGTTTATTCTTTAGAAGATCTTCTCTTTGGCCTCATTTTTTTTTTTTCTAATATATCCCTTTATCGAAAATTTTGATTAACACCTTCTCCCTTCTAAAACAATATGCGGATGCAGATGGATCAGAAGAGCGGAAAAACATGATAAACTAGGTTATTACGTTTGTATAAATTATATGGGCATCAAGGGTGTAAACTTTGGGATGCAAGCGCGAATCCTGAAATTTTCCCTTATAATCAACATGAGAATAAATTTTTTCACACTATATTGTCCATATTATTGATGTTTTAATTTTTTCACATAGCGGACTACTTCTTTAAAAAAAAACTGCTAACGCGAAGCGATAAACAAACAAAAAAAGGTCACATCTCACTTCGTATTATCTGGGCTATAATATAAGAATCTATGATTGTGTCGTAATCCTGGGTTAACTGTTTTGGCGTAGCGCGATAAGCGCTGAGGCCGGGGAATTTTTCCGTCATTGAAAATGAAAGGTATGGGGATATTTTCCACACATTTGCTGTATAGGATTTCAATTGTTTTTAGATTTCTCATGGAGCTAAGATGATTCAGTCCTTCTTTAAATAGATAATAGAGCGGTATAATAACAAATAATGTATTTTTTTTTTCTTTAAAATGAAGATTCAGCGCCCTTTAGAGTATTTAATCATGGGCAGACAAATCTCTAGTGAAAAAACGGTTACTAGTACACAGAACCTATATTGTTGTTGTTGTTATATTGTTTTGGGTTTTTTTTTTGTGTTATTTTTTTAACTATTCATTCAGAATTCTACGTCGTAAACGGAATTCGTACACTAGCCACACGGATCCGGGGCCGTAGCGGGCTCCAGCCCCCCCCCAAGAAAACAAAAGCAAGGAAGAAGAAAAAAAAAATACAGGAAAAACAGGGGGTGAAAAGAGAAAAAAAATTGGACGATTGTCCCTGCATTGACCTAAGCAGAACCATTATAAACTTTATGATCGGTAGACTTAATGAAAAGATAAACACACATGTGATTTGTAAGCTTCGTTATCCGTGCGTATTCTGTGATCTGCGAATATCTAAAAGTACCCGCATCCCACCTTCTTTTTATTGAGAGGTCAAGCGGGGGGTACGCCCCTTAGTAACTGTGTTGTTATTCAATGCAGGCATTTTTGCAATGAAGGGGGAATTCGTTCCTTTTCCCTTTCCTTATACCTTTTCTTTCTTCTCTCTCTCTCTCTCTTTTTTTTTTTTTGTTTTTTTTTATTTGGTCAAGCGGACTACCGCAGCGGGGGGGTTGTTCGAACCCCCCGAACCCCCTGGTTACGGCCTTAAAATTCGAGCCGCTAAGACGTTCGATCGAATCTAAATCTATATTACAGCACATACATAGTGCTCGGAGCGAAACTTCTCCTCCAATGTACCATATTCTTATTATAATAATGTTTGGCGTAACTATTTCAGCTACACCAATACAAAAAAATGGGCATCAGTTAATCGGCCACTGATCTCTACCCAAAGGGTAGGGATCAGTGGTCGTGACAACTGAATCTAAATCTCATCAGATATAGAAATGGGATGTAAATAATAATAACTATTTTTTTTAATTAAACAGTTAGATAATCAATATATTTCATAGAAGATATAGAAAATATTAACAAAAACAATATTTTTTTAATTCCTATTTTTTTTTATTTAAACGTGTTAAAAAAATATTACAATGTTGATCAACGTTAAAGATATTATAACAGACCATCTTATTATGAATCAACTCGTGAAATATTTCGATGATTACAATCGATTACTTACATGAATCGGGACTTATATTAAAGCTAAATTTGATTTTTCTTACCGATCGCAATACGAATATCAACAGAAATTATATTTTATTATACACGGAAAGACTATTGGTAGTATATCAAACTTTTCTAATTCAAAGCGAGTTATTTAGTGAGGGATTTTTTCATCTTGGTGCTGGAATCGATCAAGAGCAGAATCGTTTCACTCTCAATACCAATACATTACTGTTAGATCTGCACCACACAGTGTCAACACCAGTCCAATAGAGTCCCTCCCACCATGCAGGGTTCTGGGAACCTTGGCCTTTCTGGCTGTGTTTAAATTGCTTGTGAGCTAGAGTCGGTCGTTGCAAGGCACTAATGGCCAAATGGGGCATCAACACCGAAGGACGTCCAGTATGCGAATGCGGAGAGGAGGAGACCATGATTCACCTCCTACAATCATGACAATGCCCTCTCCTGCCTCACCCTTGTTCCCAAGCTGAACTTACTACTCTTTCGCCTGATGGGATCGCCTGCGTTCAGTATAATTTATGGGCAGAGTCTGAATCAAATTCTAATTTATCCAACAACCATAAACACAGATAAACAAAATTGAGAGAAAGGACTCGAGAAGAAGAAGAGACTGCTAGATCCTATACTAGGCTGATGCATACAAATCTGTTTGGTAGGACCAAGCATATTTTCTTTTCTGGGACAAGAGCGCCGGTTGCATTTTTAAAGAAAATCTTTACTCAAATGTCAATATTATATAATTCCTGAATAGAAGTAGAGTTAGTTCGTGTTTAATTATGCCCCCTGGATCCGCGCCTGCCATTTTTCTATTTAAAACATTTTGTTGTCAATATATTTTCATAATCTCATAATGCTCACCAACGGTATTTTTGTGTTATCTTAATCGATTATAAGTACTTTCTAGCAGACGTTTCGAGTTTTTAATTTGGAAGTTATACATATATCACAATGTAAGCTATAGCAATGCGATAAAATATCAAAATTTACAAAATAAATAAATTAAATTAGATGAAATACTTACCAAGGTTTTAATTGAATTGTCAAATATTTTTTTCTTTTAGAATGAATGTATTCACTATCAATTACACTTCAAAAAATATTATATATTTTTTTCAATTTTCTACACGACCAGCACAAACTATTCAAAAATTATTTATTTTTAGAGACAGCCACGATTGTGATTGCGGCAATTATGAGCTGTAATAATACATCGGATTGATAGATATAGAGGTTAGGAAATACAGTTGAGGCTAAAGGATTACATACACCTTGGGAATTCAATGAAAAATTTTTACTTGCCAAACCTCATAAAAATTTACTGTATCTTCAGAAATATTAATACTACCATGACAAATTTGGTATCAAATAAAAGAGCGTATTAAGCTCTTTCACATGACTGGACTGCCGATGGGATTAAAATATATTTCAAGCGGAATCTTCTTTGCAGAGAAAAAAAACAACAATATTTTTGCCAAATGTGTTCTATTGTTAATCATTCTAATTTTTAAACATCGTTTCATAGAAATATATAAATTTCAAATCTATGATTGCTATTACATTTTCCATAATGTCACCACTGAAACAAAAAAGAGGTAGTATGAAATGTTTGTGTTGAGAAGTAACGAGCACAAATAAAAATTGATTTGGTCAAAAAAATTTTAATTGTCTAAAATATGAATATTTTTTTGGGGAAAAAAATGACACCTAAATATTCTTCAGCTCCAATGTGATGAAATTAGAGCATGCATGACATACATACTCATTCGTTCAATACCAAATTTGTCATGACAGCACAGATACGTTATAAAATACAGTAAATTTCATGATGTTTAGCAAGAGTATACAGTTTTCAATGAATTTCTTGGGTGTAAGCTATGTAAACTTCTGGCCTTAATTGTAAGTACACGGGATTAGGTAATTCACAGCCGCGTCACACCACCGTGAAACCATCTCAAAACCGACCACTAGTCTTGCCATTCATTAAGATATTTTGTACGGTTAATTTCGGTTCGGGGTCGGTTTTACTCGGCTTCGAAGAGTATAATGTTGGAATCTGCCCGCCTGATTGTCATAACACTACGTTGCCAAGGCACCCCATTCCAAGCCAAAAATTTAGACTGAAACAAAAAAAGGTTTAAATTCTTGATTTTGGGGCTTTTGCCCCATGATTATTATTTTTTTTTTCCGGGATGGATGACTAACCCAAGTTTATTGAAGAATATCTATGAAAGAATAAATGAATAAATAAAAAATATTACGAAAATATTTTTCTTTTTTTGTTTTGTTTGTTTGTTTGTTTGTTTGTTTGTTTGTTTTTTGTTTTGTTTTGTTTTGTTTTGTTTTGTTTGTTTGTTTGTTTGTTTTTTTGTTTGTTTGTTTGTTTGTTTGTTTTTTTTTTTTTTGGGGGGGGGGGTTAATTGAAATATATCGTTAGGAACCTGTGGTGTGAAAATATTCGAAAAGTGTAAAAAAAAAAATAATAAAAAAATTAAAAATTACTAACCCCCGCAAAAAAAAAAAAAACAAAAAAACAAAAAACAAAACTGTAAGAGAGCTGTAATATGAACAGGTAATATTTGTAAAAACTATGATTGATCATTTTGTGATCATCCTCAGCTCCATTCTGATCAATGTTTCTTTTATAAGTTTTTTACATTCTCTCATAGTCAACAGATTCCATCCTTTTCTTTCCTCTTCACCTCCATTGACATCCTCTGTTCACTCTCCCATCATTGTCTCTTTTGTTGGTTGTTCGCTATCAATGCTCAATCAGTAAGGCTATGCTCTTGTACTTTTAATTGGGTTCAAATCCTGATGATGAGATTATGTATTTCAGTAGAAGCGCTTTATATTCATAGAAATCTATGCATATTCATATTATCTCCCTTTTATTTGTAACCTATCTGGGTTCAAGATCAAATAGTATAATACATGATATACAATGGCATGTGAATATATTAATAATGTAAAATAAACCTGAGATGAAAGTAATGCATCTCAAGGCCAGTACTCCCAGGCAATCATATCGGTGGTCAAGTTTGATCTAGTTTTCTAATGTATGTATTAGAACCACGCCCGTTGTGTCTACCTAGCTCCTCTGGCTACCCATACAAAAAACAAAAGAAAAAAAAAAAATAATTGGATGAATAGTTTCTTAAAATTAAGTATTCGAAATAGTCTCCAGGGTGAATCACCTATAACATATCTCTTTTAGGCAGCGATTCGCAAAGCAAAAGTTATATCCGGTTTTTAAAAAGCCCTGTTCAATGGCCAGTCCAAATGAAAAACCATGACAACCAATTTCTATATTTTGTTCATATTTCATTTAGTTCCAATCCTTCCTCCTGGGTTCCAAATTTTCATGTTCAAGTACGCTGCTGATTTCATTTTAAATTGGAATTTAAGATAAAGAGTGCTGCGATCCGGGGGGGGGGGTGGGGGGAGGGTGGGCGGGGGCTTTCCCTCCCCTTTTTTCATTTTTTTCAGGCATACGTGTACAACACAATAATGGGAAAAAAAGATGAAAAAAAAAAAAGAAAGAAAAAAGATTTGTGATGTTTAGCCCTGTTCAGCCCCCTCCTCCCATCCACCCTCCCCAGCCCCCACCTTTCGGCTTCAGCCCCTCAATTTCAAACGCTCCGCGGCCCCTGAAGAACATCATGTCGAACCTAACATTTTAATAACAGGCGCGGATCCAGAAAAAAAAAAGAGGAGAAAAGGGAGAAAGAAGGAAAAAGGAAAGAAAAGAAGAAAAATAAAGAAAGAGAACGGAATAAGGCTTGATGCTTGTACAATTTTCGCCAAACTTTATTCAATAAGAAGCGCGAAATCGGCTTTATTGGGTTCTAAAGTACCATAACTAAGCGAGGGCCCACGAGGCCGATTTTTCTCATATTGTATTTTGCAATATACTGCTCAAACGCCATTTTTAAAGAAAAAGAATTACATTATTGACGAAAAGTAAAAAATAAGGAAAATATTTAAAACTAAGGTTTTCAAAATTTCACAAAGAAAAGAGGCCTCGTGGACCCTTGGCCTCCTGGGAAAAAATAGTCGGTCTCGTGGGAATACTAAAAAGTGCCCTTTTATCATTCAATCTATTTTTGGAAACCCCAAATTTTCGGCTCGCTCTTCGCGCTCGCGGATACTAAATAGGGTCTATAATACACAATTATCTTCAATTTCTTATACTACAAAGTGCGCCTTGATTTATTCTATATATCTTTTAAAAGCCCAAATTTTCGCTTCGCGCTTCGCGCTCGCGGGTACTAAACCATAATGCACAAATAACTTTTATTTTAGCTCACAATTTTCGGCTCGCGCTTCGCGCTCGCAGATAACAATTCAGTAGGGTATATAATGCGCAATTAACTCAAAATTTTCAGCTCGCGCTTCGCGCTCGCGGATACTAAATAGGGTCTATGATACACAATTATCTGCAATTTTTTATTCTAGAAATGCCCTTTTTTTAATTCCATATATCTTTTAAAACCCCAAATTTTCGGCCCGCGCTTCGCGCTCGCGGGTACTTAACCATAATGCACAAATAACTTCAATTTTAGCTCGCGTGTCGCGCTCGCAGATACCAATTCAGTAGGGTATATAATGCACAATTAACTCAAAATTTTCAGCTCGCGCTTCGCGCTCGCGGATACTAAATAGGGTCTATGATACACAATTATCTACAATTTTTTATGCTAGAAATGCCCTTTTATTTATTCCATATATCTTTTAAAACCCCAAATCTTCGGCTCGCGCTTCGCGCTCGCAGATACAAATTTAGTAGGGTATATAATGCACAATTTACTCAAATTTTTCAACTCGCGCTTCGCACTCGTGAATACTAAATATGGTCTACACACAATTATCTATATTTTTTATACTAGAAATGCCCATTTATTTATCTTTTAAAATCCAAAATTTTCGGCTCGCGCTTTCCGCTTGCTGATACTAAATCATAAAGCACAAATAAATCCAATTTTTACCTCAAAATTTTCAGCTCGCGCTTCTCGTTTGCGGATACATCATACTAATGATAATACACAATAATCTAAAAATAGTAATACTAGGAAGTGCCACTTTATTATTTATTCCATATATTTTTTAAAACCCAAAATCACAATGCACAAATAAACTAATTTTTTTTGGTCAAAATTTTCAGCACGTGCTTCGCGCTCGTGGACACTAAACCATAAATAGGCCTACGCACAAATAACTCCAATTCAGTAGGGTCAATAATGCACAATTATTTTCACAAGTTTGCTTTTTTCATTAATGAAATACCAAACACATTCTTAAAAGCATCAATTGAAATGTAATTTTCGGGGCGCACCCCTTATTCATCCGAATACATTTCTCTTTATGCCTCTGGTCTCAATTGCCCCCTTTTCAGGAAAAATGCCCCTTTTCCATCTTTCCCCACTTTCAACTTCGTTCCACTGCCTCTGGCATAACAATTTATTGATTGGGCATAACATTCTGTTCTTCCAGATAATTAAATGGCATAGTTTGCGCTCGCAGCGTATGATGTAATTATAATGGGGGTAATAATCGTATTCATGGTGGCAACTTAAAATACATATATTCTAACCACTAAAGTTTTGTTTAAAATATTCAGATTTTTTTTTTTGCTAGTATATATCATTATTTTGTTTTCATAGGAGTAAAAAAAAGAAATTGTTTAAATTCCTCGTTTTAGGTCAGTATAGGCCTATATATCGGGGAATGTTTTAAACTCGCAAGATTTTTTTT
>CALNVZ010003434.1:26435927-26448438 GCA_940671915.1 Paracentrotus lividus | reverse complement strand
TAAATACTTACAAATCATGACAATTTAGTGTCGCTCTTCGCTCGGATTACTTTGTTTAGTAAAATCAAGTAGGCCCATCCATACCCACCCCAAGAAAATAACTAACAAACAAAAACATAAGCACATGGAATGTTCCATTTTAGTTAATATACAGATTTTGAACTTGCGCTTTGCGCTCGAAATATCTATTTGATGAAGGTAATAACATTTATCCTGTTTGTGAGCACATAGCGCTTAAATGTAAAGGTATGTGTCAATATATCAGAATATTTTCAGCTTGCGTTTTTGCGCTTACATTATTTGTTTAAGGTCCTTTTTATGAGCATAGCACAAAAAATCTTTAATAATGTACTGCTTTTCAATTTGTACACCGACATGTTCAGATCGCGCTTCGCGCTCACTTTAGTTTCAAACAAGATAGGCATATAATGATTTTCAAAAGGATGAAAAAAAGAACATTATTGTCTCGTTTTCAAGTTTAACATATAAAAAATTGCTTGCGCTTCGCTCTCATTTTATTTATTAGATAATTATCTCTTGAGCACAGCACAAAAAGTGCTTAAAATGCACTGTTTTCAAGTTGTGATATTTAATTTTAAAAAATAGCTCGCATATGTTGGATATATATCTTCTTTATAAGCCATTAAAAACGCTTAAAAAACACTGTTTTCAGGTTGATATAATCATCTAAAATTTTTACTCGCGCTTCGCGCTGGCATTGTTTAATGAGATATGTATTTCTTAAGAATCATAGCATTAAAAAAACCTTTAAATGCACCGTTTTAGGTTAATATATCTAAAATTTTCAGCTCGCGCTTCGCGCTCGCATTGTTTAATGAGTAATCTTCCTTTAACATAGAATAAAACGCTTAAAATGCACTGTTTTCAGGGGAGCATTGACGTATATTTTATCCGCCAATCATGCTCTCAGCAAATCAGAATCAAGAGGCATTTCAGTAGCTTATAACAGTTTGTCGGATAAAAACGTCTGGCAAGTCCTTTCATGAAACGCCCCCCCCCCCCCCAGGTGACATTCTATATAATTTCAGCTCGCGCTTCACGCTCGCTGTTAATGAATAAGTATTTTCTTTGTGGCTTAGCACAACGTTTAAAATGAAATGTTTTCAGCTTTATATCAAATATGTTCGGCTCGCGCTCCGCGCTCGCAAATTTATATGAGTTATGTATCTTCTTTTAGCATGGCATTAGAAAACGCTTAAAATGCACTGTTTTCAGGTGATTAAATTATCAAAAAATTTCGGCTCGCGCTTCGCGCTCGCATTGTTTAATGACAAGTATCTCTCTAAAAGCAATCCACAATTTAATGCACTGTTTTTTAGGTTTATATATTCTAAAAATTTTCAGCTCGCGCATAAGCGCTCGCACTTGTTTGATAAGATAATATGTAGCTTCCTTATAAACAATGAATAGACGACAGGAATGCTTAGATATATTCGTATTATGCTCTGTTTTCAGGTAAATATATTACAAAAATTTTCGCTCGCGCTTTCGCGCTTCGCATTGTTTAATGAGATATAGTATCTTTCTTAAAAAGCAAACACAAAATAAACTTTCAATGCAGTGTTTATAGATTGATATATCCAAAATTTTCAGCTCGCGATTTCGCGCTCGCATTGTTTAATGATATAAGTATTTTTCTTATGAGCTTAGCATTAAAAAAAAAAACGCTTAAAATTAAATTTTTCAGAGTGATATAGCAAAAAAAATTCGGCTCGCGCTTCGCGCTCGCATTATTGATTTGATACATTGGCTTGTTCATGAAAAAAAAAAACCAACAAAAGATTAAGTTAATTTAGTGTCATAGGTCTATCACACCCACCCCCCCCCGGCGCTTAGCTTTTCAAACCGCTGATCAAGGGAATTTGGTGTGGTAAAAAAAATTCCGGCCCCCCCCTATTGGAGAATGCTGGATACGCCCCTTGAAATGTTTGGATTCGTGCGACGATTCGAATTTTAAATTCGGTGAAGTTGAACCGATCTATTCACGATCAACGACGCGAATCATGTAGAATATTCGCAACTGTCGAACTAAAAACATTGAATGTATTGTATAATGATGAAAATGCAGACTTTTTTTTGAAGGATGTATATTTGGAAATCTAAATTATTTACATTATTCTACAGTTGAGTTAAATCCTTCAAAATGTCCGAACCACCAGTCTGCACCCCTTCTGGAAACCAGAAAGGGGAATTACTGCCTCAGGATCAACCGGCAACCTCTCCGCAAGTTCAACCTGTAGCTTTAGATCCGCAGTGTCAACTGGTGCATTATCCGCAGGGTCAAGCGGTAGCATACCAACCAGGTCAACCGCGGACTTACCCACAAGTTCATCCGTGGAATTACCCACCAGATCAACCGGGGACACACCAAACTGCTCAACCGGTGACTTACCCATCTGGTCAACCGGGGACATACCCACCAGGTCAACCGGGGACATATCCTCAAGGACAACCGTATTATCCCCAAAGTCAACCGCTATTGCATCATCAAGGTCAGCCGGGAGTCTATCCGCCGGGCCAGCAGCAGGTGATGATCAACCAACCGGGAAATGTAAGCAATTGCTGTATATCGTCTTTTGCGAGCCAGAAGGGCGTTATTGCATATAGATTTTCTCGGCAAACTCAGCAATGTTGTCAGTCAAATTCATATAGTTTCATTTAAATAATGATAATTTTATTTCCCCTATGGCTCCAAAATTGATAAATTTCTTGATTAAAGAGTTCATTTTCAATTGACATTTTGCAATTGCATCTTCCAGATTAAAGAAAAATGACGATTCAAAGTAATAATTTATCATTTCAATATTGAAGAATAACAAACATGGTAATGGAGAACCTGTAATATATGTGTATTATTTATTTTGTTCTAGTCTTTTTTTCCGCAGAGTAGACCACATAATGATATTATTGACTTCTACATATATTAAAAATTACATGAAAAAAGAGAAAAATTCAATTTCATAATATATGACTTTTAAAAAAGGACTGTACACTCTTCCAAGAACATATAGGCCCGTATCAAAGCGTTAACTGAGGTGTGGGGGGGGGGACTGGGCTATTGTCATGAATGTCTTATGTTCGTTACAAAAACGAAATTCGAAGTACATAAGTAGTGTTGTAACGAAATAGGGGCCGGGGATTTAAAAAAATATATATTTTTAACAAATCTGCTGTAGTTATATTTTTTTATTTGACCCTCCATTGTTTTCAAATTTGCTTTGCTAGACTGGTAGAACTCAAGGATGTTGTGGCAGTCCAACCATTGACGAGCATTACAATGCTACAGCTGGGCTTGCTACAGGAGTGATTCATCTGGTCATAGGAGCACTTTCCCTTATCCTAGTTGTTGTAGCTTTCTATCTCATAAGGGTGCATGAAAAACGACGAATGGCCCTTGTACTCTGGACTGCTATCATTGTGAGTTCATAAAATTAATTCTATATGAAAAATGGTGTATACACCAGGAAAAACAAGGTATGAAAGCTACTCAAACGAGGTGTATGTGGTAGGTATCCATATTAAAGCCAGCATATTTGCTTTTGTAAATAAACAAAACTTATGCTTTATTTCGTGCGACGAGAAGATCAAATTTACACAAATCCTTTGTTCTGGAACACTATAAGTTCACCATGTTCATAGCCCATTATAAGCGAAACCTGTGGAGTTTGCTGTTTGTACTGATCAGAAGTGAATGGTTGACAAACCCACTTCTGGAGGCATCTTTTAAATTTAATGAACATTAACGAATTTTATTGCAAAGAGTTTAAAATTGACCGGGAAATTTTATATCATCATTATCATCATTTTTATTACTCCATTATTGCCACAGGGCTAATATTATATCATGATTATAATATTTATTTGTGTCTCTCAACAGTTGTATATTCCCACTGGGATCTTGGGTGTAGCCAGCAAGAAACAAAACTCATGCGTGGTAAGGTTTTTCTTCTTCTTCTTCTTCTTCTTCTTCTTCTTCTTCTTCTTCTTCTTCTTCTTCTTCTTCTTCTTCTTCTTCTTCTTCTTCTTCTTCTTCTTCTTCTTTTTCTTCTTCTTCTTCTTCTTTATTAAATGTTTTCCCAGTCAATATCGGACATATAGGGGAGAGTGGGGTTAGTTGGAACACGGGGTTAGTTGAAACATTGTAATTTTCTTGAACGTCTATAAATATATTTATGAAAATCTACCCTCAGGTTGTTTCTATTAGCAACTGCCATCCACCACATTTTAGACAGCACATATGCTTCAAGCCTCGTGAAGTTAGAAAGCTGTTCTCCGTCCTGCTTACATACATATACTCATACGCCCCTCCTTCTTTGTCTTTGCCCCGCGCCCCTTGGCCCCTCGTGGTTGGCCCCCTTGCGTTTTTTTTTCGCGTCCCCTGCCCTCCCTTTCCTTGCCCTTCTCTGCCTCCCGCGTCTTTGGTGGGCGCCGGGGGCACGTTCCCCGGGCGCCCTTCCGGGGCGCCCCCCCGGGGCCCGCCCCGCCCGGCGCCGGCCCCCCACCGAGCCGGAAAAACAAAACCCTGCCCTCCCCGCCGCCGCCGCCGGGGGGGAGGGGGGGGGGGGCCCTCGTGCTCCCGTCCAGCCCTGGTGGCCACACACATCCACATCATACATATTTGCTCCACCCCCTCCCTGCCTCTCCCCGCCCTACTTTGGCCCTCCGTTTTTTTTTTTTCTCGTACTTCCTCTGTTTCGTCCCTGCTGGTTCGGGCCCTTTGTTTCCCCGCCGGCCTCTCTCGCCGCTCCCCTAGGCAGTATACCGCCACCCTGGTGCCCCCCTTTTCCGCTCCCTAACACACACACCAGAACCATACATCAACAACATACACATACACACTTTCCCTCCGCCCACCCGCCGGGGCTCCGGTCCCTTTGCGCTCCCCTCTCGCTTGTCGTCCTGCTCTGTTCTCGGGGCGTCGCCCCCCTCGCCCTTTTTTCCCTTTTTGTCCTGTCCCTGCTTTTCTGGCTCCCTTGGCCTCCTTCCTTTTTTTTGTCTTCTTCTTCCTTGTTCCACCTGCCCCTCCCCTCTTCCGCTCTCTCGTGCCCCCTTTTTGGTTTTTTGGTTTTTCCCTCCTCCCCTCATTGTCCTTCTTTGGTCCCTCCCCGCCCCGGCGCCTCCACTTGGCCCACCTTGCCCTGCTCGCTTCTCCCTCTTTGGCCCCTTCCTTCTCCTGTGTACCTGGTCCGCCTACCTCTCTCCCTTCCCCCCTGCCCCATGCGCTCCTTCTGCGTCTGCCCCCTCCTACTTGTCCTGGCCTCTTCCCACCCACGGTGTTCCGCCCCGCGTCTCTCGTGCCCTTTGCTTGGCGTCTTTTTGGGCCCCGTCTTGTTTGTGCCGTCGCCCCTGGTCCCTGCCGCTGCTCCGCCTGCTTCCTGTGCCCCCCTCCCGCTTCCCTTGCGCCCCCTTCCCCCTGCTCTCCTGCACGCTCGTTTCCTTGCGGCGAACGTCCTTTGCTTTTCCTTCCGTCCCTGTCCCTGTGCTCTTCACCCCCCGTCCCGCCGTTTCACTCTTGCTCCTGAATGCCGCGCCCCTCCCCTCCGCCCTTGCGCCCTTTTTCCCTGCTCCCCCCTTTCCTCTTTTCTTTCGCCCAGCTCCCCCCTGTTTGGCCCTTGCTTCCGCCCTGTTTCTGCCCTTGCCGCCTGCTGGCCCCCCTCTTTCCCTTTTGGTTGGTGCGCTTCCTGCTCTCCTCCGGCACTCCCTTCCGTCCCACCCTTCTCTCCCCGCTCGGCTTCTGCTCCCGTCCCCCCGCCACCTTTCCTCTCGCTTCCGTTGGGTTGTCCTATTCTTCCCTCTCTCTTCTCTCCTTTCTACTTCCTTCTTGTTTTCCGGCTGCCCCCACTCTCCTCTCTTTCCCTGCTCCCTCGCCGGGTCCGGCCTCCGCTGGGCTCCGCCGCACCGCCCTCCTTTTGCCGCCCCCGGCCGTCCCTCCCTCCGTGTCTGTGTCCTGTCCCTCGGCCTTCTGTCGGCGGTCCCCCCTCGTCTCGCTCCCGGGGCGTGCCCTCCACGTAGCCTGCAGTTGCCTTCCCACCGCCCGCCCCGGTCCTGGTTCCCTTCTGCGCTCCTGCGTTTCTGTCTCCGGGTCCTTGGTCCCCACTTCCTGCCCGTCGCCCTGCCTTGTCCCTGCGCGTCCCTCCGCTGCATGCCTTTCTCCGCCCTCCCTCGTCGGGCTTGCCCGTCGCCGTCCGGCGCGTTGTCCCGCCGCTTCGTCTCCCTTCTTTGTCCCTCCTTCCCCCCTTTCTCCTTTTCGTCTCCCGTCTGTGTCCCCCCTGGTCCCGCCGGGGCCCCTCCTTTCGGTGTGCCATCTTTGCCCCTGCTCTGTGTCTGTGGTCCCCCTCCCGCCCCCACGCTTTCCTTGCTGCTCCCTTTCGTCCTCTCCTTTGCTTTCGTCCCCCGCCCGTTCTGTCCCATTTTGTGCGGCGCTGCCCCCCTCGCGCTTTCCGCCACTTCTATGTTCTGGCCGCGCCTCCGACGTCCTTCTGTCACCCCTACCCCCATGCCTGGCCGTCGTGCGCACCCCTCTCTCCCCCTTGCGCCCCCCCTGTCAGCACCCCTGCGGCCAGCCCCCTCTGCTTCCGCCTGCTTCTGCCCCCCCCCCATGCCCTCCCCGTTGTGCTTCCTCTCCTCCTCTCCCCCCATGTTTTCCCCCTCTCCCCTTTCCTGACCCCGCTTGTCTCCGGTCCCTGCCTCCTTTCCCCCCTTTCCCTCCCCTCGCTGCACGCCAGGTCCTCCCCCCCTTCCTTGTTCCCCGTTTTGGTTCCGGTGGCCCGCCCCTCCCCGCCTGGTTTGGGCTTGCGGGGGCTCCGTCCGCTGTCCCTCTCGCCCCTGATTCCCCCGTCCCTCCAAACGCCCCTCCTCCTCCCATCCCTCCTCCTCTACTCATACATCCCTCCTCCTCCTACTCATCATCCCCTCCCCTACTACCCTGCTCGTCAACTTCCCGCCCTGCGTCCTCTCTGTCCGCGCTCGTCAACATTCCCTTCTCTCCCCCCTCCGTGCTCTCCCACTCCCGCCACCGGCCTCGCCCTCGGTCCCCCATGGCCACGCCGTCGATTTCTAGCCCTTCCCCTCTAGGTCCCCGTCCCTGGTCCCCGGGTTCCCCCCGTCCCCTTCGTGCCGCCTTTTGTCGGCTTTCGCCCCTCGGCTCCCCTCCAGCCCCCCCGATCGCACTTCCGCTCGCACACTGGCGACGGCGTAGCCCTTTGGGTCGTCCCTAACCATCTCGTCCCCCCTCACCGGTCCACGGTCCCGGTCACCTCGTGTGACGCAGTCATGTCGCCCTCCCCCTTTGATATCCCCTCCAGCAGCGCCCCGCCCCTCGGCTGCACCCTGTGCCGCGTCCCCCGCCGTTGTCGCCCCTTCCCACTCTCGGTGCCCCTCACGGTCCGCCGTCCCGGGGTGCACCGTCGCCCTTCCGTGCCGCAGTTGTCGTCCCCCCTAGTGCTATCCCTCCCCCCCGCCTCCCCCCGCCTGCCAGGCGCAGGCGTCTATTTGTCGCCCCTTCCCCCTCGTCACACCTCCCGGCCCCGGTCCACGGGTCCCCCGCCCTCTGCGCCTTTGTCGTCCACCCCTCGTGCTCCTCCTACCCCCCCCCCGCCCTCGGCTGCACCCTGCGCAGGCGTCGCTTTTTCCCCCATGTCCACTCCGGTCCCCACATCCCGGTCACCGTCCCCGGGGTCCCCCCCCCCCCGTGCGGCCGTTTTGTAGTCCACCCCTCTGTGCTCTCTTCACACCGCCCCCACCCATCGCCCTCGCTGCCCTGGCGCCGGCGTAGCCTTTTGTCCCCTGTCCATCCGGTCCCCCCTCCAGTCCCCGTCCCCGGGGTCCCCCGTCGCCTTACGTGCGCCGTTTGTCACAGTCCCCGTCGTGCGCTCTCATCACGCCCACGACCCTCGCCCTCGTGCCCCCTGCGCCGGAGTCGCCTTTTCACCCCTGCCCCTCTCAGGTCCCACCTCCCGGTCCCCGGTCCCCGGTCCCCTCCCTTCCACGTGCGCCGTCTTTGTCGTACCCCAGTGCCTCCCCAGCAAACCCACTAGCCTCGCTGCCCCCTGCGCCGGCGTCTGCCTTTTGTCCCCCCTGTCCACTCCCGTCACACCTATCCGGTCCACGTCCCCGGTCCCAACTGTGCGGCATTTCCCGCCCTCCCTCGTGCTCTCCTCTCACGCCCCGGACTCGCCATCGGCTGACACCTGTGCGCACGTCGCCCATTGCACAGCTTTATGGTCCCCTCCGGCCCCCGCCGGACGGCCGGCTGGCCGGCCGGCATGGACGGCCGGCCGGCTGGCCCCACCCCACACCCTCCGGCGCCCGTTTCCTCTCCCTGCTCGAACACTTCGGCGGGGCCACTCCTCCAAACCTCATCCTCATCATCCCATGCCCATCACATCCCCACCCGTGTTCCGGCTTCCCTTAATGTCCGTGTAAATTTATTCTTTTCTCGTCGCCTCCACCTGCGTTTCCCTTTTGTTTTATGCGCGCGTCTACTCCCCACCCCCAGCCTTTACCGAGACACATACTTCGGCTTAGTCCCCCCACCTCTCCCTCTCGTTTGAGCCTCTCTACCACCTCGCGCCGCGCCGAGCGCTCGGCACCCGCGCGCGGGGCGAGCGAGCGCGCGGGGGGGGGGCGCGCTCCCGCCAACTTTCTCTCTCACAATCTTATGTGTCATCTCGCCCTCTGTCTAATTTTATCTAGCACTACGCGTGTGGCACCTGCCGCTGGATAGTGGGGTGGCACAACAAAATGACGACCTTTACAGCAGATATAGTCGCAGACACAATAGAGATGATGCACTCAGCCAAGCCAAGAGAAAGCGAAGTGTGCGGGATACAACATAGCTACCGCTAAAACAATGATAATAATATAAATAATAATAGATGTTGATGCATGATGATAAATAATAATAATAAATAGTAATAAAAATTGTAATTAATATATAGCATAATAATACACAAATATAATAATATAATAATAATAACTATAGTAGTGGTACATGCAGGTAATATGGGCCCGCCTAAGCTCATTTGCCTCTAACTTTGCATTAAAATTTACGAAAATGACACACAGTCCAGATCTTTGTTATATATGAATCAATAACTACTGCTCTAACTTTTATTGATGTGAAGAAAAACAATTTTATCACACAAGCCCCCCGTGCTCTGCCAATTATTCAAAGTTGACGAATCATTACCAAAGGCCCATATTAACCTGTGCATGTGGCAGGTGATATGGGCAGCTATGTATTTAATGTATATGCTTTTTAAAAACTACAATGACTCTACCATGTCTGATTTGCTTTAAATGGTTGAAAATCATTAAACTTTTAAGATATCATTGATAATTATAAGACCCTTCAGTAAATACCGCTTTGGACTAAATTGTTTGTACTTTTGTATATAATTTCTTTGTTTTTAAAAAATTATTTAAATATTAGATTTTCATTAATACAGAGTCAATATAGGCCGCTACAATTAATTATTTATATTGATGTATATACTAGTGAATATACCCCAGCAAAATCCGTAGCAAAGAGATTGGATGCCTTCATCTTTAATACTATGTACCAGAACATCTTTCCGCTCATTTTGGGCATGGCCATATTACCTGCAGTAACTGTTGGTGTGTCAGGCAAGCATTCATATGCCACATTGCACCCCTTTCACTATACCAAATTGACCTGTTACACCGCTATATGATCAAATGAAAAACTATAGCTACTAGCAAATATCCAAAAGCAATGGAGGTTACCCCCTCAAACACTTCTTTTCACCATCACATTCGAATATCCGAAAATTACTACAACTGCTTAAGGTCGAGGTAAAAAAAATGCACGTAAGTTTATACTACCTTGTGTGTTTTTCAGCAATTTTTCAATAGAGAAATTTTCGGCATCAGATGCCTCTCACGACGATATATTTCGTATACAGCTTCATGTGAACAACATATAATGTGTTGCTCAAACTGACCGTCATCCGGCAACCGTCGACGTCACGACATGAATTTGCTTCAGGTGGCCCATATTACCTGCTGCCCCATAATTACCTGCAGTGTACCCCAATAAAAATCGTGTAATAACATATACCAGTTTCATCGAAAGCGCTTTATAATTATATATTTACTATTACCCCAGTCATCGGATGTTTGTCTTCTTCTGAAACATTTCCTATCGCCAATAGAATCATTTCGAATCAACTATACGGTGCACTCGTTCTATTCCTACCGGAGTACCCATTTTACCACTTGGGGGGAAAGAAGCAAGTTGACAAACTGCCCCACGTATATATGTAAAAAATTTTTTTTATACAAATCCGATGTTCACAATTGATGAATTTCATTTCTTTATTTTTTGAATGATTGTTCCCTATATATTTCCGGGCGTCAACATATAATACAAAATTATAACACAATGGCGATAATACAAAATAATGATTTGTCATTATGATAACAAAATAGGAGGTAAAATTCGATGGTTCATCAATTCGATTCGATAATTGAGAGTCCAACAAAAATAGTGAAGTAGTTCTGTAAATCGAATTTTGTCCGCTTATCAAATCAGGTCTTTTGATTTGATTGAACATTCAAATTAAAAGCTTTACTCTAAAAAGAATAAGAATTAATTTCGGTAGTGAGTTCAATGTTATTATAGCGTTCCCCGGTCAAGTTTAGAAACATCTCCGCGATCAAATTTGACATTTCTTACAAGCACTTTCTTCCAAAATGTGATCGCGATCGTAAATCTGAACATTTATTCAATCGACCGATAGCTCCACTCCATGACGGTATCGTTTAAAATCGAATGAACATAAACGAAATTCGATTGCAAAAAAGTTTCAAAATTAATACACGACGACATTTATAAAGCAAAACCTATTTTCCTTTATCAAGAAGCATGAATGGGAATTATGAAATTTGCTGCGTGCAGCATTAATGATCAATGCCCTTATCAAAATAAATTAATTAGGTCCCTACAGGTGAGACTTGAAATGAGTATCATTCACATTACGTAATATCCATATTCTCCCAAAAAGACTGCTCGCACCTATTTCAATATAACAAATATCCAATGCGCCGAAAACACTAAAGATTGCAAAAAACCATGTACGCGATGATCTGAAACAAAATTAGGATAATTGCTTTACGTTAAAAAGTTATATTGCAAATCCCTCACATTTCAAAAGCATATATGCATTGACGATGAGAAAGTATTGAGAAATATCGAATAAATCCATGTAATGAATGCTGATAAACGTCATGCAAGATTGTTTTTGAAATATTTTTCAGCTGTATCTCTCCCACGTGATGTGAATTCATTTATGTAAACCGTGAATCTACGTGCATGAGAATGAAGCAAAACATGAAAAAAAATAATTAAATATCCAACATTTCCACTTTTTGAACTGATTGTTCTTCGTCTGATCTGATTCGAAAAATGTTTTGCAAGTATGAAAACACGAACCGAAACAAAATATGAAGATTGAAATGAGCATTTCCTTAAATGCTTATGCTACTTTTTAAATCAAGCTTGGGCACATACTAAAAAGCCGATTGCTCTGAATTAAAAAAAAAAAGAATGAACGAACTTAGGCCTGATTTAACTTCGAATGATGATTATACCCAAAAGATCGAAAATGTGAACGATCTTAAAATAGATTTCATTGATAGGGGGAGAGCGGGAGTTATTATGGAACATTTTTCACGAAAATAGCCGTAAACCAAAAGTGGATTTATTTCAAGAAAACAATAAACGATCAGCTGAGTGTATATCTGTATGCTACAAATGTACCCATAAAATTCTTAAACTTAGTGATGGTTCCGGAAAAATATCCATCTTCAACAAGACCATGTCATAGTGTTCCAAGCTAACGCCAGACACGGGTTGAGTTTGGAACAGGTTGGGGTAAGTTGAAACATTGTGCATTACATCATATAAAAATCATATTTAAGATACCTGCAACATTATTGCTTGGTTCAGCTAACTTGCTTATTGATTCCAATTAAAATATTAAAGGTTGGTGTTCAATTTTTTTTTTAACTTCATGTTTTATTACACTTAATATCATCCACTCACATACAGATATTCTGAAGTTTCTGTGAAAGTAGCATTCTGCAATATATTTTGTTTAAAACCGAAAATAAAATTGTCAATGTGCACTAATATACATGTATAGGAATATTTCGGAACACTTCATTGAATTATGTGATTTTTATTTTTTTATTCCAGCAGAAACCTATTTACTTTAGTACATGTTCCAAACTAACCCGCCTCCAAAATGGTTCCAACTAACCCCAGAGCCCCATTTGACATTTGTAAGCTTACAGCACAAAAGAGGGACAACAACATGCCATATATTTAACCTTGTTTTGTAGCTTGGTATATAACTGTTTGTAACAATCAAAAAACTGGCGAAGCTTAATTTATGATCTCTCTGAAGATAATAAAACATTTGTAAAAATGACAAAAATTACTCAGAAGGTGAAAAAGCAAACATAT
>CALNVZ010003434.1:26425365-26435827 GCA_940671915.1 Paracentrotus lividus | reverse complement strand
TCTTCCAAAGTGGCCCCCTCTGGAAAATCCCGCAATGAACATTGACCTGATGACCTCAATGCAAATGCCAGATTATACTTCTTCTTTACACAGAATGTAGATTTAATTTGCTCTTTTACAGGAAATGCTACATTTCTTTCACAGAAACATTATTTTATTCCTTTTTTCAAAGTAGAGAGAGTATACAACGATGCAGGTTCATGGTTGAACAAAATGTCTGAAATAATGTGACATTTGGAGGGCCTATAGATAAATTATTATCTGTACCATTGGCCAAGTCTGAGAGGAATTGGTGCTGCTTTGCATGAAAAGATTAGTATATGTGTGTTTTTTAACTTTTTTTTCTCCAAGCATTATTTTTTTTAACAGTGATAATTTAATTGTTATTTAATTAGTAACATTGTGGTGCAATATGTCGCAATGTGTGTAACGAATGCGCACCCTTCTCCGTTGGGTCTTACTCCACCTCAACATCCGTAAAGACCTATCCCAGTTAATATTGACGCATGGATTAATCTTGCGAGTTTAAAACATTCCCCGATATATAGGCCTATACTGACCTAAAACGAGGAATTTAAACAATTTCTTTTTTTTACTCCTATGAAAACAAAATAATGATATATACTAGCAAAAAAAAAAATCTGAATATTTTAAACAAAACTTTAGTGGTTAGAATATATGTATTTTAAGTTGCCACCATGAATACGATTATTACCCCCATTATAATTACATCATACGCTGCGAGCGCAAACTATGCCATTTAATTATCTGGAAGAACAGAATGTTATGCCCAATCAATAAATTGTTATGCCAGAGGCAGTGGAACGAAGTTGAAAGTGGGGAAAGATGGAAAAGGGGCATTTTTCCTGAAAAGGGGGCAATTGAGACCAGAGGCATAAAGAGAAATGTATTCGGATGAATAAGGGGTGCGCCCCGAAAATTACATTTCAATTGATGCTTTTAAGAATGTGTTTGGTATTTCATTAATGAAAAAAGCAAACTTGTGAAAATAATTGTGCATTATTGACCCTACTGAATTGGAGTTATTTGTGCGTAGGCCTATTTATGGTTTAGTGTCCACGAGCGCGAAGCACGTGCTGAAAATTTTGACCAAAAAAAATTAGTTTATTTGTGCATTGTGATTTTGGGTTTTAAAAAATATATGGAATAAATAATAAAGTGGCACTTCCTAGTATTACTATTTTTAGATTATTGTGTATTATAGACCTTATTTAGTATGATGTATCCGCGAACGAGAAGCGCGAGCTGAAAATTTTGAGGTAAAAATTGGATTTATTTGTGCTTTATGATTTAGTATCAGCAAGCGGAAAGCGCGAGCCGAAAATTTTGGATTTTAAAAGATAAATAAATGGGCATTTCTAGTATAAAAAATATAGATAATTGTGTATAGACCATATTTAGTATTCACGAGTGCGAAGCGCGAGTTGAAAAAATTGAGTAAATTGTGCATTATATACCCTACTAAATTTGTATCTGCGAGCGCGAAGCGCGAGCCGAAGATTTGGGGTTTTAAAAGATATATGGAATAAATAAAAGGGCATTTCTAGCATAAAAAATTGTAGGTAATTGTGTATCATAGACCCTATTTAGTATCCGCGAGCGCGAAGCGCGAGCTGAAAATTTTGAGTTAATTGTGCATTATATACCCTACTGAATTGGTATCTGCGAGCGCGACGCGCGAGCTAAAATTGAAGTTATTTGTGCATTATGGTTAAGTACCCGCGAGCGCGAAGCGCGGGCCGAAAATTTGGGGTTTTAAAAGATATATGGAATTTAAAAAAGGGCATTTCTAGAATAAAAAATTGCAGATAATTGTGTATCATAGACCCTATTTAGTATCCGCGAGCGCGAAGCGCGAGCTGAAAATTTTGAGTTAATTGCGCATTATATACCCTACTGAATTGTTATCTGCGAGCGCGAAGCGCGAGCCGAAAATTGTGAGCTAAAATAAAAGTTATTTGTGCATTATGGTTTAGTACCCGCGAGCGCGAAGCGCGAGGCGAAAATTTGGGCTTTTAAAAGATATATAGAATAAATCAAGGCGCACTTTGTAGTATAAGAAATTGAAGATAATTGTGTATTATAGACCCTATTTAGTATCCGCGAGCGCGAAGAGCGAGCCGAAAATTTGGGGTTTCCAAAAATAGATTGAATGATAAAAGGGCACTTTTTAGTATTCCCACGAGACCGACTATTTTTTCCCAGGAGGCCAAGGGTCCACGAGGCCTCTTTTCTTTGTGAAATTTTGAAAACCTTAGTTTTAAATATTTTCCTTATTTTTTACTTTTCGTCAATAATGTAATTCTTTTTCTTTAAAAATGGCGTTTGAGCAGTATATTGCAAAATACAATATGAGAAAAATCGGCCTCGTGGGCCCTCGCTTAGTTATGGTACTTTAGAACCCAATAAAGCCGATTTCGCGCTTCTTATTGAATAAAGTTTGGCGAAAATTGTACAAGCATCAAGCCTTATTCCGTTCTCTTTCTTTATTTTTCTTCTTTTCTTTCCTTTTTCCTTCTTTCTCCCTTTTCTCCTCTTTTTTTTTTCTGGATCCGCGCCTCTGGTCGATCATGATGTCTTCAGGGCCGCGGAGCGTTTTGAAAGTTGAGGGGCTGAGCCGAAAGTGGGGCTGGGAGGGGTGGATGGGAGGAGGGGGCTGAACAGGCTAAACATCACAAATCTTTTTCTTTCTTTTTTTTTCATTCTTTTTTCCATTTTGTGTTTGTACACGTATGCTTAAAAAAGTGGGAGGGAAGCCCCCGCCCACCTCCCCCCCCCCGGCTCGCAGCACTCTTATCTTAAATCAATTTAAATGAAATCAGCGTTTGAACATGAAATTGACCAGGAGGAAGATGGAACTAAATGAAATATGAACAAAATATAGAAATTGGTTGTCATGTTTCATGACTGGCCATGAACAGGCTTTTTAAAAACGATTAACTTTGCGAATCGTGCCTAAAAGAGATATAGTTATAGTGATTCACCCGGAGACTATTTCGAATTACTTAATTTAATGAAACTATCATCAATTATTATTTTTTTTTTCTTTTGTTTTTGTAGGGCAGAGGAGCTAGGTAGACACAACGGGCGTGGTTCTAAACTTACAGAGAAAACTAGATCAACTTGACACGATGATTGCCTGGGAGGTACTGCCTTGAGATTGCATACTTTCAATCTCAGGGGTTTATTTTACATAATTTATATTCACATGCCATTTGTATATCAATGTATACTATTTGATCTTGAACCCAGATAGGTTACAAATAAAGGAGATAAATGAATATGCATAGATTTCTATGAATATAAATGCGCTTCTACTGAATATACATAATCTCATCATCAGGATTTGAACCAATAAAAGTACAAGAGCATAGCTACTGATTGAGCATGAGTAGGAACAAAAGAGACATGGATGGGAGAGTGAACAGAGGAATGTCAATGGAGGTGAAGAAAGAAAAGGATGGAATCTGTTGACTATGAGAGGAATGTAAATAAACTATAAAGACATGATCAGGATGAGAGGATGATCACAAGATGATCAATCATAAGTTTACAAATATACCTGTTCATATTACAGCTCTACAGTTTTGTTTTTGTTTTTGTTTTTTTTTTGCGGGGGTTAGTTAATTTTTAATTTTTTTATTATTTTTTTTTTTTACATTTTCGAATTTTCACACCACAGGTCCTAACGATATATTCAATTACCCCCCCCCCCCAAAAAAAAAAAAAAACAAACAAACAAACAAAAAACAAACAAACAAACAAACAAAACAAAACAAAACAAAACAAAACAAAACAAAACAAAAAACAAACAAACAAACAAACAAACAAACAAACAAAACAAGAAAAGAAAAATATTTTCGTAATATTTTTTATTTATTCATTTATTCTTTCATAGATATTCTTCAATAAACTTGGGTTAGTCATCCATCCCGGAAAAAAAAAATAATAATCATGGGGCAAAAGCCCCAAAATCAAGAATTTAAACCTTTTTTTGTTTCAGTCTAAATTTTTGGCTTGGAAGGGGGTGCCTTGGCAACGTAGTGTTATGACAATCAGGCGGGCAGATTCCAACATTATACTCTTCGAAGCCGAGTAAAACCGACCCCGAACCGAAATTAACCGTACAAAATATCTTAATGAATGGCAAGACTAGTGGTCGGTTTTGAGATGGTTTCACGGTGGTGTGACGCGGCTGTGAATTACCTAATCCCGTGTACTTACAATTAAGGCCAGAAGTTTACATAGCTAACACCCAAGAAATTCATTGAAAATTGTATACTCTTGCTAAACATCATAAAATTTACTGTATTTTATAAAGTATCTGTGCTGTCATGACAAATTTGGTATTGAACGAATGAGTATGTATGTCATGCATGCTCTAATTTCATCACATTGGTTTGTCATCAGGAGCTGAAGAATATATAGGTGTCATTTTTTCCCCCCCAAAAAAATTCATATTTTAGACAATTAAAAAAAAATTGACCAAATCAATTCTTATTTGTGCTCGTTACTTCTCAACACAAACATTTCATACTACCCCCTTTTTGTTTCAGTGGTGACATTATGGAAAATTTAATAGCAATCATAGATTTGAAATTTATATATTTCTATGAAACGATGTGTAAAAATTAGAATGATTAACAATAGAACACATTTGGCAAAAATATTGTTGTTTTTTTTCTCTGCAAAGAAGATTCCGCTTGAAATATATTTTAATCCCATCGGCAGTCCAGTCATGTGAAAGAGCTTAATACGCTCTTTTATTTGATACCAAATTTGTCATGGTAGTATTAATATTTCTGAAGATACAGTAAATTTTTATGAGGTTTGGCAAGTAAAAATTTTTCATTGAATTCCCAAGGTGTATGTAATCCTCTAGCCTCAACTGTATTTCCTAACCTCTATATCTATCCATCCGATGTATTATTACAGCTCATAATTGCCGCAATCACAATCGTGGCTGTCTCTAAAAATTAATAATTTTTGAATAGTTTGTGCTGGTCGTGTAGAAAATTGAAAAAAATATATAATATTTTTTGAAGTGTAATTGATAGTGAATACATTCATTCTAAAAGAAAAAAATATTTGACAATTCAATTAAAACCTTGATAAGTATTTCATCTAATTTAGTTTATTTATTTTGTAAATTTTGATATTTTATCGCATTGCTATAGCTTACATTGGGATATATGTATAACTTCCAAATTAAAAACTCGAAACGTTTGCTAGAAAGTACTTATAATCGATTAAGATAACACATAAATACCGTTGGTGAGCATTATGAGATTATGAAAATATATTGACAACAAAATGTTTTAAATAGAAAAATGGCAGGCGCGGATCCAGGGGGCATAATTAAACACGAACTAACTCTACTTCTATTCAGGAATTATATAATATTGACATTTGAGTACAGATTTTCTTTAAAAATGCAACCGGCGCTCTTGTCCCAGAAAAGAAAATATGCTTGGTCCTACCAAACAGATTTGTATGCATCAGCCTAGTATAGGATCTAGCAGTCTCTTCTTCTTCTCGAGTCCTTTCTCTCAATTTTGTTTATCTGTGTTTATGGTTGTTGGATAAATTAGAATTTGATTCAGACTCTGCCCATAAATTATACTGAACGCAGGCGATCCCATCAGGCGAAAGAGTAGTAAGTTCAGCTTGGGAACAAGGGTGAGGCAGGAGAGGGCATTGTCATGATTGTAGGAGGTGAATCATGGTCTCCTCCTCTCCGCATTCGCATACTGGACGTCCTTCGGTGTTGATGCCACATTTGGCCATTAGTGCCTTGCAACGACCGACTCTAGCTCACAAGCAATTTAAACACAGCCAGAAAGGCCAAGGTTCCCAGAACCCTGCATGGTGGGAGGGACTCTATTGGACTGGTGTTGACACTGTGTGGTGCAGATCTAACAGTAATGTATTGGTATTGAGAGTGAAACGATTCTGCTCTTGATCGATTCCAGCACCAAGATGAAAAAATCCCTCACTAAATAACTCGCTTTGAATTAGAAAAGTTTGATGTGCTACCAATAGTCTTTCCGTGTATAATAAAATATAATTTCTGTTGATATTCGTATTGCGATCGGTAAGAAAAATCAAATTTAGCTTTAATATAAGTCCCGATTCATGTAAGTAATCGATTGTAATCATCGAAATATTTCACGAGTTGATTCATAATAAGATGGTCTGTTATAATATCTTTAACGTTGATCAACATTGTAATATTTTTTTAACACGTTTAAATAAAAAAAAATAGGAATTAAAAAAATATTGTTTTTGTTAATATTTTCTATATCTTCTATGAAATATATTGATTATCTAACTGTTTAATTAAAAAAAATAGTTATTATTATTTACATCCCATTTCTATATCTGATGAGATTTAGATTCAGTTGTCACGACCACTGATCCCTACCCTTTGGGTAGAGATGAGTGGCCGATTAACTGATGCCCATTTTTTTGTATTGGTGTAGCTGAAATAGTTACGCCAAACATTATTGTAATAAGAATATGGTACAGTGGAGGAGAAGTTTCGCTCCGAGCACTATGTATGTGCAGTAATATAGATTCGATCGAACGATTGAGCGGCTCGAATTTTTGTACGGTCTACATGCGTATTGCACGTGAAAATGGGTTCTTATTTTTTTTTTTTTTTTTTTTTTTTTTTTTTTTTTTTTTTTTTTTTTTTTTTTGAAGGAAGGCCAGTATGCGAATGCGGAGAGGAGGAGACCATGCAATTCATCAGCGCATGCGCTAGACTGATTTCAATAACACATGCATGATTTCCGATATACACCGTACAGGCGAACTCGCACCTCTCTGTTAAATTCTCTTTGGTGGAAACAGGGTGTATCAATAAAAACGGGACAGTTTTGAAAAGTCTGTAAAAGTTTCGTTTCAAATTATGATGTCTATATTTTGATGTTAATAGATGCTCTGAAGTCTTATCCATCAAATACCATTTAAAATATTAAGTTTCGTTCATGCCTGAGCGCACACAGAACGTTTTTGTCGGGGGCTCAAAAAAAGGCTTGCGCACAAAATGGAAGAAAATATGAAATACGATCATCAGACTTCTTGCAAATCAGCAGACTTAATTTAAACCTTTTCGTTATCTTTGCCGTTCTTATTTTAGAATTATGTTTTCAAATATAATTTACAAAGCTATTTATTTACTTGAAATATATATTTTTTTTTCACAGCATTGAATATTCCTTCAAACTAAAAAAAAAAAATAATAATTTTTTTTAAAATGTTGTCAACCCAAGAAAGGGGATTTGGTTATTTGGTTTGTTGGTTGATTATTTGATTGATTAATTGATTGCTTTGTTTGTTCGTTTTGTTTGTTTGATTGATTTACTAATTGATCGATTGATTGAATGAAGGATTGATTGATCGACCATTTTGAATGATTAATCGTTTGATTAATTCATTTGTTTCTTTGAATGATCGATTGATTGATTGATTGATCGATTACTTTTAATTGATTGTTCAAATGATTGATTAAATCGTTGGAAGAATCACAGGAAATCGACTCAAAAGATCAGTGCAAAAGTACAAACCGAATGGGAATACCTGATTCAGAGTAATGATTCAGAATAAATAATACCTTTTGATTTTAACGAAAAATTATTATTATTTTTTTTTTTCTTAAACCTCCCACAACAACTTTCCGTGTTCGCTCAAGCATGAACGAAACAAACAAAGCAATCAATCAATCAATCAATCAATCAATTAAAAAACCAACCAAATCCCCTTTCTTGGGTTGACAAAAAAAAATAAGTTTGAAGGAATATTTATTGCAAAAAGATAACTTATTAAAATGAAAACAAAAACAAAACAATCAAATGTAAATAAATAGCTTAAATTTTAAATCATAATTCGTATTGAATAATGGCAAAGATAAAGAAAAAGTTTAGAGGAAGACTGCTGATAAGTAAAAAGTCTAATGATCATATTTTTCATTTTTTCCATTTGTGGCGCAAGCCGTTTTTGGAGCCCCCGACAAAAAATTCTGTGTGTGCTCAAGCATGAACGAAACTTATTTTTTAAAAATGCATTTGAAAGAGAAAACTTCAGAGCATCTATTAACATAAAAATAAAGACATCATAATTTGAAACAAAATTTTGACAGACTTTTCAAAACTGTCCCGTTTTTATTGATACGCACTGTAGTACTACAGAATTCGATCGAGCGATAATTTTTGTACGGTCTACATAAACACGTGAAAACTTTTTTTTTTTTTTTTTTTTTCCAGCTTCATATTCCGTTATTTTCTTTTTAATTCTTGATTTTTTGGATGAGCAAGGTTGAAGGTCGAGATGCATCCTCACAACCTTGATTTCAAGAAAACCTGCCCCAAAAATTCAGTGACTATGCCTCCTTTCGAGCAATATGTTTTTAAACGTAAACAACAAATTCAAAATGGATGATTTTCCCCTTTTACTTGATTCTTGAAAGATTGGAAATGTAGATTTTTATCAAATTTAAATCAATTTTCTCTATGATCATGCATTTTAAACTCTTATTGACCCCAAAAAGGTCAGTGACTACGGGCATGAAAGTTGCCCTCCAATGGGTTTACACGTTAGGAGCCTATACGTACAGAATATTTTATTCTGTTATTGATTATAATAATATAATAACATTTGTAGAAAGTAGTCTTTTGTTAACAGCTCTTGAAAATAGGCCCAAAATAAATGGATTAGAAGAGAATTGGTATATGATGTGTCAAAATCTTTCTGTTTACTATTACAAATAGGCCAGTGGCGGATCCAGGAATTCATAGGGGGGGGCAAAGTTTGAACTACAGATTTGGTACAGCAATTTTTTTCTCAGTCACGATAGGTAAGCAAAAAGGTATATCGATTTTTGTTTTCATGTCACGCTGAAGAAGCGATAAGAGGAGGGGAGGGCGGCTATACCTTCGGCTGTCAAGGAGGTCATATTTTTAAAATCTTTTTACTTTTATTTTATTTTTTTTTTTTTGACCCGTCGCCACCCCTGGATCCGCGCCTGTTGGCCCCAGTAGCGGACGCAGACCGACATCATACAATGAAAGTATCGGGCCCATGCGCAAACATAATAGAGCCGCTTTTGTCCCCAGACAATTGGCCCGAAAATGCATTCAATTCCTGATATCTTGGATCGCGTCTGGGCCCTATTTACAAGCGCTCGTCTTCCCTTCAATGACCGATGAACTTCGAGTTACAAGCATGCGCGAGACCGGTCCAATATTAACATAGCTTGATTGCCTCATGTGTTCGCCCGCATCTAAGTTAGTGACATCCCATTGAAACGCGTGTGAATCCTACAACACTGTCTCTTTGGGTTGTCCAAGAACCTACACTTATGACGGTTACGAGAAACGGGCCCGTGGAGCATTTATAGGCATGGGCGTTTCCTATGTCTACACATTCATTGTGAAATCCTAGATCCTCACGCAAATACATGTGCCGCGCTCATTTCCTTACAGCTTCGTTTTGGGGATCCCGCTTTCACCCATGGTAGTTGAATTGATTAATATATGACAGTCCGGTAAAATTGTAGATGTATTGTTATTGATGAAACATAATAATATCTCAAATTGGTGAGATTGATTGAGTGGTATAGTATTCAAACTCATATTCATCTGAATGGCATTGAGACATATTGTATCATATATTTACCAGTATTCCATACAGCGGCGGATCTAGGCGGGGAGTAGGGGACGCCCCCCCCCCAATAATTTGAAAATCACCCATTGACTGAAGCCCTACATACCCTACATGTTAAAAAATTTCTACTGTCCGGCCCTTATCGGGCCTCGCGCACCCTCTATTTTCAAATCCTACAGGAACGGAGACTGTCAGGTTTCATGTATGCACACACTTTGAATTATTACTGACATATTCTGAAAATGATATACTTTGAAAGGGGTAAATCCATTTTGGCAATTAGAAAAAAAGCGCATTTGTGTACAGGCGTCTATGGAAAAGTGATATTAAAAGTGCATGTTCTAATGGTTGCTTTCAAAATTGATGTTAAAATTAATGTTCAAAGACATGTACCTATCTGACCATTATTTTAGCTGTTTGAAATGATCATGCATGTAAGTATAGGCCTACTGTATTTCATGTTACATATTACTATCTTATCTTATCTTATATTCATGATATTTGGTTGAATTATTGTGTTTGCGTGTATGTGTGCAGTAGCGGACGCAGCCAGATTTCATACAATGGATTATCGGGCCCATGCGCAAACATAATAGAGCCGCCTTTGTCCCGGACAATTAGGCCCCCGAAATGCATTCAATTCGATTTTCTTGGATCCGCGCTGGTGTGTGTGCGTCTACGTGTATTATTGAGACACGTAAAAGTATGTCAAAATGCAACTCAACCAACCAACTCTAATGTAAAGATCAGGAGTGATTGGCGTCTCCTTCTCTTT
>CALNVZ010003434.1:26409892-26424300 GCA_940671915.1 Paracentrotus lividus | reverse complement strand
AACTAGTTTATTGTTTTTCCGCTCTCTGTCCATGCTCGCATTTGTTTTAAGGGAGGTGGTTATCAGCTTCTAAAGGAATTAAAACAAAAAAAGAGGCAAAAAGTGTCTAAAATAAACTACATATAGATCATAAAAATCCAAAATTTTCGGCTCGCGCTTCGCGCTCGCAAAGAACTCTTCGGAAAGCCCATTATTCCTAACGTCAAAAATTGAAGTGATGCGTTCACCTTTCATTTATAAACAGACCCTTTGACCTTGATTTGACCTTGTAACCACAAAATCTAATCATGATCATTGTCAGCCATAGTACGCACACATGTACCCAAGTATGAAGATGATCTGTCAAATGGTTGTTGAGTTATCATGAGAACAAGCTTTTAACCTATTTGACCTCTGAATTGGTGATCCCAAAATCTCCTTTGATCATTGCCACCCCAAGTATGCACAGCAATGTACTAAATAATAAGATGAGTTAAAAACGGTTTTTTGTGAGAATTTAGCTATTTTTCACCTATTTATTGGCCTTGTTGGCCTTTGGACCTTGTGAGCCCCAAAAATTTAATCAGATCTTGTCACCCTCAGTATGCACAGCAATGAACCAGAATGAAGATGATCCGCAAACGGTTCTTGAGTTATCATGAGAACAAGCTATTTTCACGCTCTTAATGACCTCTGACTTTACCTTTGACCTTGTGACCCCAAATCTGATCAGATCATTGTCATTCCATGTATGCACACATGGTGAGTATGAAGATTAGTGAAACAATTCCAGAGTTGTGAGAACGAGCTATATTCACCTATTTATTGACACTCTGTGACCTTTGACCTCTGTGAACCCCAAAAACTAACCGCAGAATAATTGTCAGCCTTTTCAGTATGCAGCACATGTACCACGATGAAGATGATTCCGTCAACGGTTCTTAGTTATTATGAGAACGAAAGCGGGAGGACGTACGGACAACCGATAAACATATGCCTCCGTCGAGACTTCATCGCGGAGCATAAAAAGGAAGAAACAGGGCATTAAATTTTCACGGAGGCCATCGACGGCTAGCTGTGGGTGCCAGTGTCCTGGCCGTGGTGCCAAGGAGAAAAAGATTAATTCACCGGGCCAAACTGGCCTTGCCCTTTTTCAGCTGGCTTTAATGCCCTCTCATGAAATTTATTTGCCCTTTCCTGAAGGACCGACTATAATACCCTACATGTACATAAAAGGTAAAAAATATGTATTATTTTGTCACATTAAAGCCTCAAATCTGTCGGTATGTAAACAGAATGTGGTTTTTACATGATGTAGACAGGCAACAGAATTTTCATCTGCAAATCCCTTTGGAAGGAATTCCCCCCCCCCCCCCCCCATACAGAAAATGTTTTAAACAGAAAATCGATCACCTGCCGAATCTGGCTGGTGCAGTCATTGGACTTCTTCTTTTTTTCCCTCTATTATTTTGTAATGCTTAAGTCTGTTGTCATAATAGTAAGATCTATTGTTTCATTTTGTTGCCTGGAAATCAGAATAGATTCTAAATTAAAAATGGTTTAATAAAAAAATTTGGAAAAGTGGGTCCTTGATGCGCCTTTTTATGGCAAAAAAATTGGGCGCGTGGATGCCCTTTGGAAGTGGACAAAGTGCCTAAATTTTGGAAGAAAAATGGCCTTGCCCCTAAGTAACGAAAATTTAAGGCCTGGGAGAAGGTTATTGTCTAGATAATATCAATTGGCAACACAGTACAAAACTAAGGTGATAGAGGGGCAGACGCACTTGACGACTTATGCATGGTCAATCATAATTGACCTTGCACTGGGATAGTACCTTATTGCAGCAGTTTTTCTTGCCAATGGAAAGTCAATGAGAAAAGTGTCTTGAGCAGCCTACAAGCCAAGTCAGTGGCATATCCAAAAGGGTTTTAAAAAATTCTTAGCTAAACAAATCTAAATGGAAGAATTATATTGCAGTGACACTATAGAATTATCTTAATTTATTTGGTAGGTAGGTTTAAAGCTGTTTCGCTAATTATTATTGAGAAAGTTTTTCCTCATCAAGCCAAGAGGGCGACAAGACAGCCATTTTACAGTACCACTAATGTTGGGTTTGCAGCTGTATGTGGGCAGACCGCATGTGTTTTTTGCAAGGCACGAGTTGAGACAGAGAATTTCCAAAAAAGAGGAATAATTGCTACCCATGCTACCAGAGAGGGGATTGCTAAGCCGTGCGACGCGAACCTCAAAAATTTGCAATTTTATGTAGGATCTAATTGGAAAATTCATGTTGTCAGTGTTACTTTGTTAGTGTACTATGCTTCTTAAGTGTGCAGCACATGTGCCGAAGCAAAAAAAAAATGGATTTTAATAATTAAAAAAATAAAATAATTAGAAGTCTATTAGAATCTTGCAAAATCAGCAGAAATCAGTGGAGAAAATTGTGCCTGTTTAATATTTAGACAAACTTTGGTCAATGTTCAAGACACATGCAGCAAGTCTTATGCAGCATGCTGGGCTTGTCAAATGTCCACGCTAGCATCCCGACCACTAACCGTGGGACTACTTATCGATTTTTCCCTAAGTGTTAGGTTGCATAACAACACTTCTAGATGAAATATTTAAGAACAAATGTAATATTTTTACGTTACAATTATCCTTCCTTGTTGCCTAATAACCTTTTTTGGGGAGTCTTTCTCCACTCGATGTCATCAGAAAGGTTTGAGAGTTGATAGAATTCAAATATATCGTTGGTTCTTGCAGATAGGAACTGAAAGGTTTAGCATTTCTCCCAACTTTGTTAAAAAAATGGAACGTCGTGGAGGGCGTACGCGATATTAATTCGTGGAGTAGTCGAGTAAAGATTACTTCCGACCGAGCTCACTGCTATCTCTGCCTTTATGAATAGGGGTGACTTAGCTTTTCTCCAAAATCTGAACGGATTTATTATAGGCCCTATCGACCTCAGACATGTACATAGGCCTAGTCGAGTAATGTTCATGATGTTGATGCATGCACTATATTTATTTAGTTATAGCCCTCTATAAAAATGGGGGTCACATTATTTTCTTCAAATTTGAAATGATTAACTTAATAAACAATAAGAAATACATATACTCCTCATATATGCGTATCCCCCTCCCCCTCCCCCAAAAAAATGGGGCCGATAGGAAAAAATATCGGCCCAAATTATTTTGGCCCGCCTATTTTTTTTTTTTTTTTTTTTTTACTTTTTCAAAACCCTCCCTCCCCCCCAAAAGAAAATTGTGGGCAATTTTTTTTCAATTATTAGAAATTTAAAAAATAAAAAATAAAAAACCAGAAAACATGGGGCAGCAAAATCTGGGGGCTTTTATCGAATATTTCATATTTAAAAGAAAAAAAAAGTGGGGAGAGGCAACAATTTTTGGGCCATTTAAGAAAAATTATGGCCCAAAAACTGTTTTGCCTCTCCCTTTTTTTAGTTTTTTTTTTTATTTCGAAACAAAAAAAAAAAAAAAAAAAGCCTAATTTTTGCGCCCATTTTGTTTTTTGTTTTGTTTTGTTTAATTTCTAATAATGAAACAATAATCGACCCTACATTTTTTTTTTTTTTTTTTTTGGGGGGGGGGGGGTTTCGAAAAGTTAAAAAAAAATGTCAGTTCGCCCCCCCCCCAAAAAAAAAAAAAACAAAAAACAAACAAACAAACAAACATCAAAAATAAAAGTTGGCCGTCCAAAGCCCCAACTGAAAAAAAAAGCTGCCACTAAAAAAAAAAGGACAGCCCCGACATGATCCCAATTCCATGCGGGAAAAAAAAGCCCATGTCCAGTAGATGTAGCTACTATTAATGGTAAACGGTTGCAGCAAAAGACTGACAGTCCCATACCCAGATGTCATCGATGTATTACCAAAAGATTCTCTTCCATTGATCTCGCCTCAACTAAAACGATGTCAATCATGTACTGAGTCTTCAGTTTTTCCTACCCAGTGGTCGATTCAGTAAAAGAACGATGATATGGATGTGGGTCAACTCACACGATACAACGTAGTATGATGTACGTGGTTACGAGGTTTGTTTGAAACGATGCCGATTTTTCGTTAATGGGTAGCTGATTTGCGACTCGTAACAATAGCGAAGCATAAGCTACACGTATAATAACGCATTGGAGGCGTTTCGGACGTACTCAGCACTCTGTGTCAAGACCAGCGTGAGGTTTTCTCTCTATTTTTTCTATCTTTTTCATAACTTTAATTGCAAGAAATAATATTATCATAGAATTTATATATGAGTTATTCAAAAATTATTGCATTATCTTTTCCTAAATTTTCTTGGCTATACCTAATATCTGGGTCTACATTTTTTCCCTACAACGAAAAGTAACATTATTCATACGAAGGTCAATATACTACTGTATTATTGATCTCGTCATATGAGTGTCAATGTTCGATGCACTGCACGATGAAGGGAGTGCGTAGATCTAGATCTCTGTCCTGCACACCTAAAATTTGACCTTAATTTCAATACAAATTAAAAATATTATTTCAAAGCTATTAGTATTGTCAGTGTTATTCATGATCCAATCAAACAAAATGTTTAAAATCTAATTTCTTAACAATACATGTTTGCCTGATAATTTTTTATGAAAATGCATTTTCTTTCATGTGGATATGGCAATTTCTGGGGGCTTTTTCTGTGAATCCAATTTTTGAAAGCCTATTGTTATTTACAGAAACATTATATACTAAGGCTTATATTTACAATGTAGAGTCAATATCTTGAAGAAAAAGTAGAAAAACTTGGGAAAAACGCAAATGGCCTAAGTTGCACAAATTGCAAGAATTTGCCACCGCATACTTGCACGCCTCATATTCATAACGTGCCTCCTACACACCGAATTCATACATCGACGGGCACGTTCCGGCTATGGACGTGGATCAATGACCTAAGTGGTCACTGCTGGTGTTGGCCAATTTGTATAGGGATCAGCTTTTTTCCGCATGAATGAAGACATTCCTAGCTTTCTTATTTACAGTCTGAATTTATTTCAACTTTTTTTATCTGTTTCTCTTTATATTTATCTACTTTGGATTAAAGGCAAATTTATTTGAAATCTGGACTTACCGCTTCAAGCTTATTATTTAAAACATAAAAAAAGGAACTGAATCGTGGGCCGTGGCGTGGCCGCATGGCCGTGCGTGGTACTGTACGGTGTCAATATGGCGTTTGCATAATTCTATTAAGCACCTAATTTCTCATGTAATATTCGGATTAACCACACGCTCAGAAACAAATGATCAACACAATTAAAAAGCAGTCAATTTTAAAACAGAATAAGACAATATAAAAACTTACTTTGAATACTCGAAAATTTCAGAATCCTCAAGTGAAAGCACGACTGCCCTTGTTAGTCGCCTTCACGCCAAACGCCGCTGAGTCAACTCTAAAAAGAACGCACGGAAGAAAAAACGTTCACGCAATATGCACAATGACATGTTACAATGCAAAAATAGACCAAGCACACCGTGGGGCCGTCCTGCCAAGCTCTGATTGGTCGACCGTCACGGAGAATTTTAACGTGTCAGACCCCTTTACCTGCAATCCATTGGTCAATATTAAAACTGGGATAAGTCTATTACGGATTTTGAGGGTGGAAGTAAGACCCAAACGGAGAAGGGTGCGCATTCGTTACACACATTGCCGACATATTGCACACAATGTTTACATAAATTAGAATACAATTAAAATTAATTCACTGTTAAAAAAAAATAATGTTGAGAAAAAAAATGTAAAAAAATCTTTTCAGCAAGTCAGCACCAAATTCCTCTCAGACTTGGCCAATGGGTACAGATAATAATTTAATCTATAGGCCCTCCAAATGTCACATTATTTCAGAACATTTTGTTCCAACCAATGAACCTGCATGTTGTATAACTTCCTGCTACTTTGAAAAAGGAATAAATAATGTTTCCTGTAAAGGAAATGTAGCATTTCCTGTAAAAGAGCAAATTAAATCTACATCTGTGTAAAAAGAGGAAAGTATATCTGGCATTTTGCATTGAGGTCAATGTTCATGGCGTCGGATTTTCCAGAGGGGGGTCCCAACTTTGGAAAAAAAAAAAAAATCTGGCGAGTTTAAAAATTCCCCGATATTAGGCCTAATACTGCCTAAAACGAGGAAATTTAAAACAAATTTCTTTTTTTTTTACCTCCTAGAAAACAAAATTAATGATATATACTGCAAAAAAAAAATCTGAATATTTTAAACAAACTTTAGTGGTTAGAATATATGTATTATTAAGTTGCCACCCAATGTAATACGATTATTACCTCATTATAATTACATCATAGCTGCGAGCGCAAACTATGGCATTTAATTAATCTGGGAAGAACAGATGTTATGCCCAATCAATAAATGTTATGCCAGAGGCAAGTGGAACGAAGTTGAAAGTGGGGAAAGAATGGAAAAGGGGCAATTTTTCCTGAAAAGGGGGCAATTGAGACCAGAGGCATAAAGAGAAATGTAATTCGGATGAATAAGGGGTGGCGCCCGAAAATTACATTTCAATTGATGCTTTTAAGAATGTGTTTGGTATTTCATTAATGAAAAAGCAAACTTGTGAAAATAATTGTGCATTATTGACCGCTAACTGAATTGGAGTTATTTGTGCGTAGGCCTATTTATGGTTTAGTGTCCATCGAGCGCGAAGCAACGGTGCTGAAAATTTTTGACCAAAATTAAGTTTATTTGTGCATTGTTGGATTTTGGGGTTTTAAAAATATATGGAATAAATAATAAGTGGCACCTTCCTAGTATTACTATTTTAGATTTATTGTGTATTATCATTAGATGATGTATCCGCAACGAGAAGCGCGAGCTGAAAATTTTGAGGTAAAAATTGATTTATTTTGTGCTTTATGATTAGTATCAGCAAGCGGAAAGCGCGAAGCCGAAAATTTTTGGATTTTAAAAAGATAAATAAATGGGCATTTCTAGTAATAAAAATATAGATATTTGTGTAGACGCATATTTAGTATTCAGAAGTGCGAAGCGGCGAGTTGAAAATTTGAAGTAGAATTGTTGCATTATGATACCTACTAAATTTTGTTCTGCGAAGCGCGAAGCGCGAGTTCCGAAGATTTGGGTTTAAAAAGATATATTGGATAAATAAGGGCAATTTCTAGCATAAAAAATGTAGATAATTGTGTTCAATAGACCCTATTTAGTATCCGCGAGCGCGAAGAAGGCGAGCTGAAAATTTTGAGTTAATTGTGCATTATATACCTACTGAATTGGGTATCTGCGATCGCGACACGCGAGCTAAAATTGAAGTTATTTGTGCATTATGGTTAAGTAACCCGCGAAGCGCGAAGCGGCGGGCCCGAAAATTTGGGGTTTTAAAAGAAATATATGAATTAAAAAAAGGGCATTTCTAGAATAAAAAATTGCAGATAATTGTTGTATCATAAGACCCCTATTTAGTATCCCGCGAGCGGCGAAGCGCGAGCTGAAAATTTTGAGTTTAATTTGCGCCATTATAATACCCTACTGAATTGTTATCTGCGAGCGCGAAGCGCGAGCCGAAAATTGTGAGCTAAAAAATAAAAGTTATTTGTGCATTAATGGTTAGTCCTCGCGGCGCCGAAGCGCGAAAGCGAAAATTTGGCTTTTAAAAAGATATATAGACATAAATTCAAGGCGCACTTTGTAGTATAAGAAATTGAAAAGATAAATTGTGTATTATAGACGCCTATTAGTAATCCGCGAGCCGCGAAGAGCGAAGCCGAAAATTTGGGTTTCAAAATAGATTGAATGATAAAAGGGCACTTTTTAGTATTCCCACGAGACCGACTATTTTTTCCCAGGAGGCCAAGGGTCCACGAGGCCTCTTTTTCTTTGGTGAAATTTTGAAAACCTTAGTTTTTTAAAAATATTTTCCTTATTTTTTACTTTTCGTCATAATGTAATTCTTTTTCTTTAAAAAATGGCGTTTGAGCAGTATATTGAAATACAATATGAAGAAAAAAGTCGGCCTCGTGGGCCGTCAGCTTAGTTATGGTAAGCTTTGAACCCAATAAAGCCGATTTCGGCGCTTCTTAATTTGAATAAAGTTTGGCCGAATTGTACAAGCATCAAGCCTTATTCGTTCTCCTTCTTATTTTTTCTTCTTTTCTTTCCTTTTTTCCCTTCTTTCTCCTTTTCCTCCTCTTTTTTTTTTTTCCTGGATCCGCGCCTGTTAAATGTTAGTCGATCATGAATGTCTTCAGGGGCCGCGGAGCGTTTATTGAAAGTTGAGGGGCTTGAGCCGAAAGTGGGGCTGGGGAGGGTGGATGGGAGATGGGGGGCTGAACAGGCTAAACATCACAAATCTTTTTCTTTCTTTTTTTTTTCCATTCTTTCTTTCCATTTTTGGTGTTTGTCACGTATGGGCTGAAAAAAGTGGGTAGGGAAGCCCCCCGCCCACCTCCCACCCCCCCCCCGGCTCGCAGCACTCTTATCTTAAATCAATTTTAAATGCAAATCAGCGTTTAACATGAAAATTTGACCAGGAGGAAGATGGAACTAAATGAAATATGAACAAAATACTAGAAATTGGTTGTCATGTTTCATGACTGGCCATGAACAGGGCTTTTAAGAAAACGATTAACTTTGCGGAATCGTGCCATAAAAAGAGATATAGTTAATAGTGATTCACCCGGAGACTATTTCGAAATTACTTAATTTAATGAAACTATTCATCAATTATTTTTTTTTTTTTTCTTTGTTTTTTGTAGGGTAGCCAGAGGAGCTAGGTAGATCACAACGGGCGTGGGTTCTAAAACTTACAGAGAAATAGATCAACTTGACACGTAATGATTGCCTGGGAGGTACTGCTTGAGAATTGCATACTTCATCTCAGGGGTTTATTTTACATAATAATACTATTCACATGCCATTTGTATTCAATGTATACTATTTTGATCTTGAACCCAGATAGGTTTACAAATAAAGGAGATAAAATGAATATGCATAGATTTCTAATGAATATAAATGCGTCTTCTACTGAATATATCATAATCTCATCATCAGGAATTTGAACCAATAAAAGTACAACGAGCATAGCTACTGATTGAGCATGAGTAGGAACAAAGAGACATGGATGGGAGAAGTGAACAGAGAATGTCATGGAGGTGAAAGAGAAAAGATGGAATCTGTTGACTATGAAGAGGAATGTAATAAACTATAAAGACAATGATCAGGATGAGAGGATGATCACAAGATGATCAATCATAAGTTTACAAATATACCTGTTCATATTACAGCTCTAAGTTTTGTTTTTGTTTTTGTTTTTTTTTTTGGGGGTTAGTTAATATTTTAATTTTTTTTATTATTTTTTTTTTTTAGCATTTTCGAATTTCACGCAAGCAGGTCCTAACGATATATTCAAATTACCCCCCCAAAAAAAAAAAAAAACAAACAAACAAACAAAAAACAACAAACAAACAAACAAAGACAACAAAAACAAACAAAACAAACAAAACAAAAACAAACAAACAAACAAACATAACAAACAAACAAAACAAGAAAAGAAAAATATTTTCGTAAATATTTTTTAATTTATTCATTTATTCTTTCATAGATATTCTTCAATAAACTTGGGTTAGTCATCATCCCCGGAAAAAAAAATAATAATCATGCGGCAAAAGTCCCAAAATCAAGGAATTTTAAACCTTTTTTTGTTTCATCCTAATTTTTGGCTTGGAAGGGGGTGCCTTGGGCAACGTAGTGTTATGACAATCAGGCGGCAGATTCCAACATTATACTTCTTCGAAGGCGCGAGTAAAACGAACCCGAACCGAAATTAACGCGTACAAAATATCTTAATGAAATGGCAAGAACTGTGGTCGGTTTTGAGATGGTTTCACGGTGGTGTGACGCGGCGGTGAATTACTAATCCCGTGTACTTTACAATTAAGGCCAGAAGTTTACATAGGCTAAGCAGCACAAGAAATTCATTGAAAATTGTATACTCCTTGCTAACATCATAAATTTACTGTATTTTATAAAGTATTGTGCTGGTCATGAACAAATTTGGTATTGAACGAATGAAGTATTGTATGTCATGCATCTCTAATTTTCCATCACATTGGGTTTGTCATCAGGAGCTGAAGAATATATAGGTGTCATTTTTTCGCCCCCCAAAAAATTCATATTTTAGACAATTAAAAAAAAATTGACCGAAATCAATTCTTATTTGTGCTCGTTCCTTCTCAACACAAACGCATTTCATCTACGCCCCTTTTTGTTTCAGTGGTGACATAATGGAAAATTTAATAGGCAATCAATAGATTTGAAAATTTTTATTTCTTATGAAACGATGTGTAAATTAGAATGATTAACATAGAAACACATTTGGCAAATATTGTTGTTTTTTTTCTCTGCAAAGAAGATTCCAGCTTGATATATTTTAATCCCATCGGCAGTCCAAGTCATGTGAAAGAGCTTAATACGCTGCTTTTATTTGATAACCAAATTTGTCCATGGTAGTATTAATTTCTGAAAGATACAGTAAATTTTTATGAGGTTTTGCAGTAAAAATTTTTCATTGAATTCCCTAAGGTGTATGTAATCCCTCTAGCCTCAACTGTATTTCCTAAACCTCTATATCTATCATCCGATGTATTATTACAGCTATAATTGCCGCAATCACAATCGTGGCTTGTCTCTAAAAATTAATAATTTTTCGAATAGTTTTTGTGCTGGTCGTGTAGAAAATTGAAAAAAATATATAATATTTTTTTGAAGTGTAATTGATAGTGAAATACATCATTCTAAAAGAAAAATATTGACAATTCAATTAAAACCTTGATAGTATTTCATCTTAATTTAGTTTATTTATTTTGTAAATTTTGATATTTTAATCGCATTGCTATAGCTTACATTGGGAATATACATGTATAACTTCCAAATTAAAAAACCTGAAACGTTTGCTAAGAGAGTACTGTATAATCGATTAAGATAACACATAAATACCGTTGGTGAGCTTAATGAGATTATGAAAATATATTGACAACAAAATGTTATTAATAGAAAAATGGCAGGCCGCGGATCCAGGGGGCATAATTAAACACGACTAAACTCTACTTCTATTCAAGAGAATTATATAATATTTTGACATTTTGAGTACAGATTTTCTTTAAAATGCAACCGGCGCCTTCTTGTCCAGAAAAGAAAATATGCTTGGCCTACAAAACAGATTTGTATGCATCAGCGCTAGTATAGGATCTAGCATCTCTCTCTTCTCGAGTCCTTTCCTCTCAATTTTGGTTTATCTGTTTGTTTATGGTTGTTGGATAAATTAAGAATTTTGATTCAGACTCTGCCCATAAATTATACTGAACGCAGGCGATCCATCAGGCGAAAGAGTAGTAAGTTCAGTTTGGTAAGCAAGGGTGGGCAGGAGAGGGCATTGTCATGATTGTAGGAGGTGAATCATGGTCTGACCTCCTCTCCGCATTCGCATACTGGACGTCCTTCGGTGTTGATTGCCACATTGGCCATTAGTGCCTTGCAACGACCGACTCTAGCTGCCACAAGCAATTTAAACACAAGCCAGAAAGGCAAGGTTCCCAAAGAACCCTGCAATGGTGGGAGGGATCTAATTGGACTGGTGTTGACAGCTGTGTGGTGGCAGATCTAACAGTAATGTATTGTATTGAGAGTGAAAACGATTCTGCTCTTGATCGATTCCAGCACCAAGATGAAAAAAATCCCTCACTAAATAACTCGCTTTGAATTAGAAAAGTTTGATGTGCTACCAATAGTCTTTTCCCGTGTATAATAAAATACTAAATTTTCTGTTGATATTTCGTATTGCGATCGGTAAGAAAAAAATCAAATTTAGCTTTAATATAAGTCCCCGATATCATTAAGTAATCGATTGTAATCTCGAAATTATTTCAACACGAGTTTGATTCATAATAGATGGTCTGTTATAATATCTTTACACGTTGATCAAATTGTAATATTTTTTTTAACAACGGTTAAATAAAAAAAAATAGGAATTAAAAAAATATTGTTTTTGGTTATATTTTCTATATCTTCCTATGAATATATTGATTATCTAACTGTTTTTAATAAAAAAAAATAGTTAATTATTATTTACATCCATTTCTATATCTGATGGAGATTTAGTTCAGTGTCACGGACCACTGATCCCTAACCCTTTGGGTAGAGATGAGTGGCCGATTACTGATGCCTCATTTTTTTTTTTTGTTATTTGGTGTAGCTGAAATAGTTACGCCAAACATTATTGTAATAAGAATATGGTAGCAGTGGAGGAGAAGAAGGTTTTCGCTCCGAGCACTATGTATGTGCAGTAATATAGATCGATCGAACGATTGTGAGCGGCTCGAATTTTTGTACGGTCTACATGGTATTGCACGTGAAATGTGGTTCTTTATTTTTTTTTTTTTTTTTTTTTTTTTTGAAGGAAGGCCATATGCGAATGCGGAGAGGAGGAGACCATGCAATTCATCAGCGCATGCGCTAGACTGATTTCAATAACACATGCATGATTTCCGATATACCCGTACAGGCGAACTCGCACCTCTCTTTAAATTCTCTTTGGTGACAGGGTGTATAATAAAACGGGACAGTTTTGAAAGTCTGTAAAAGTTTCGTTTCAAATTATGATGTCTATATTTTGATGTTAATAAGATGTCTGAAGTTTATCCATCAAATACCATTTAAAATATTAGTTTCGTTCAGCCTGAGCGCACACAGAACGTTTTTGTCGGGGCTCAAAAAAGGCTTGCGCACACAAAATGGAAGAAATATGAAATACGATCATCAGACTTCTTGCAAATCAGCAGACTTAATTTAAACCTTTTCGTTATCTTTGCCTTTATTTTAGAATTATGTTTTCAAATAATTTACAAAGCTTAATTTATTTACTTGAAATATATATTTTTTTTTCACATGCATTGAATTTCCTTTCAACTAAAAAAAAAAAAAATAATTTTTTTAAAATGTTGTTCAACCAAGAAAGGGGATTTGGTTATTTTGGTTTGTTGGTTGATTATTTGATTGATTAATTGATGTGTTTGTTTGTTCGTTTTGTGTTGTTTGATTGATTTACTAATTGATCGATTGTTGAATGAAGGATTGATTGATGACCATTTTGAATGATTAATCGTTTGATTAATTCATTTGTTTCTTTGAATTTGATCGATTGATTGATTGGATTGATCGATTACTTTTTAATGATTGTCAAATGATTGATTAAATCGTTGGAAGAATCACAGGAATCGACTCAAAAGATCAGTGCAAAGTACAACCGATGGAATACCTGATTCAGAGTAATGATTCAGAATAAATAATACCTTTGATTTTAACGAAAAATTATTATTATTTTTTTTTCTTAACCTCCCACAACAACTTTCCGTGTTCGCTCAAAGCATGAACGAAACAACAAGCAATCATCAATCAATCAATCAATCAATTAAAAACCAACCAAATCCCCTTTCTTGGGTTGAAAAAAAAATAAGTTTGAAGGAATATTTATTGCAAAAGATAACTTATTAAAATGAAAACAAAAAAAAACAATCAAAATAAGTAAATAATAGCTTAAATTTTAAATCATAATTCGTATTGAATATGGCAAAAGATAAAGAAAAAGTTTAGAAGGAGACTGCTGATAAGAAAAAGTCTAATGATCATATTTTTCATTTTTCCATTTGTGCGCAAGCCGTTTTTGGAGCCCCCGCAAAAAATATCTGTGGTGTGCTCAGCATGAACGAAACTTATTTTTAAAATGCATTTGAAAGAGAATACTTCGAGCATCTATTAACATAAAAATAAAGACACATAATTGAAAACAAAAATTTTGACAGACTTTTTCAAACTGTCCCGTTTTATTGATACGCACTGTAGTACTACAGAATTCGATCGAGCGATAATTTTTGTACGGTCTACATAAACACGTGAAAACTTTTTTTTTTTTTTTTTTTTTTTTCCAGCTTCATATTCCGTTATTTTTTCTTTTTAATTCTTGATTTTTGGATGAGCAAGTTGAAGGTTCGAGATGCATCCTCACAACCTTGATTTCAAGAAAACCTGCCCCAAAAATTCAGTGACTATGCCTCCTTTCGAGCATATGTTTTAAACGTAAACAACAAATTTCAAATGGATGATTTTCCCCTTTTACTTGATTCTTGAAAGATTGGAAATGTAGATTTTTATCAAATTTAAATCAATTTTCTCTATGATCAATGCATTTAAACTCTTATTTGACCCCAAAAGGTCAGTGACTACGGGCATGAAAAGTTGCCCTCCAATGGTTTAACACGTAGGAGCCTATACGTAAGAATATTTTATTCTGTTATTGATTATAATAATATAATAACATTTGTAGAAAGTAGTTTTTGTTAACAGCTCTTGAAAAATAGGCCAAAATAAATGGATTA
>CALNVZ010003434.1:26389668-26409867 GCA_940671915.1 Paracentrotus lividus | reverse complement strand
GAAGAGAATTGGTATATGATGTGTCAAAAATCTTTCTGTTTACTATTACAAATAGGCCAGTGGCGGATCCAGGAATTCATAGGGGGGGGGCAAAGTTTGAACTACAGATTTTGGTACAGCAATTTTTTTCTCAGTCACGATAGGTAAGCAAAAAGGTATATCGATTTTTGTTTTCATGTCACGCTGGAAGAGCGATAAGAGGAGGGGGAGGGCGGCTATACCTTCGGCTGTCAAGGAGGTCATATTTTTTAAAATCTTTTTACTTTATTTTATTTTTTTTTTTTGACCCGTCGCCACCCCTGGATCCGCGCCTGTTGGCCCCAGTAGCGGACGCAGACCGACATCATACAATGAAAGTATCGGGCCCATGCGCAAACATAATAGAGCCGCTTTTGTCCCCAGACAATTGGGCCCGAAAATGCATTCAATTCCTGATATCTTGGATCCGCGTCTGGGCCCTATTTACAAGCGCTCGTCTTCCTTCAATGACCGATGAACTTCGAGTTACAAGCATGCGCAGACCGGTCCAATATTAACATAGCTTGATTGCCTCATGTGTTCGCCCGCATCTAAGTTAGTGGACATCCCATTGAAACGCGTGTGAATCCTACAACACTGTCTCTTTGGGTTGTCCAAGAACCTACACTTATGACGGTTACGAGAAACGGGCCCGTGGAGCATTATAGCCATGGGCGTTTCCTATGTCTACACATTCATTGTGAAATCCTAGATCCTCACGCAAATACATGTGCCGCGCTCATTTCCTACAGCTTCGTTTTGGGGATCCCGCTTTCACCCGATGGTAGGTTGAATTGATTAATATATGGCACAGTCCGGTAAAATTGTAGATGTATTGTTATTGATGAAACATAATAATATCTCAAATTGGTGAGATTGATTTGAGTGGTATAGTATTCAAACTCATATTCATCTGAATGGCATTGAGACATATTGTATCATATATTTACCAGTATTCCATACAGCGGCGGATCTAGGCGGGGGAGTAGGGGACGCCCCCCCCAATATTTTTGAAAAATCACCAATTGACTGAAGCCTCATCTAACATGTTAAAATTTCTACTGTCCGCCCTTATCGGGCCCTGCGCGACCCTCTATTTCAATCCTACAGGAACGGAAACTGTCGGGTTCCATTGTTACACACATTATGAATAATTAAGAACAGCAATTTTGAAAGATGGGAATTTTTTTGAAGGGGTAATCCATTTTGGCCAATTAAGAAAAAACGCATTTGGTTGTAACAGGGCGGTCTATGAAAGTTGGATATTAAAGAAGTGCATTGTTCTCAATGGTTGCTTTAAAAATTTGATGTTTAAAATTAATGTTTCAAGACATGTACCTATCTGACCTATTTTAAGCTGTTTGAAATGATCATGCATGTTAAGTTGGCCTACCTGTATCATGTTACATTTACAATCTTAATCTTATCTTTATCTTCATGAAATTTGGTTGAATTATTTGTTGTTTGCGTGTAATGTGTGCAGTAGCGGACGCAGCCAGATTTCATACAATGGATTTTTTCGGGCCCCATGCGCAAACATAATAAGAGCCGCCTTTGTCCCCGGACAATTAGGCCCCCGAAATGCATCAATTCGATTTTCTTGGATCGCGCCCTGGTTGTGTTGTTGCGTCTACGTGTTATTGAGACACGTAAAAGTAATGTCAAAATGCAACTACCAAACCAACCAATCAAATGTAAAGATCAAAGGTTCCCTGAGTGGAATTGGCCGTCTCCCTAAAGTTAATGCAATCACTTCGGCCACCTCCCTAGATTTTAAAGAAGGGCCGAATTTTTGAACAAAAGTGAACGCTTTTTTTTGGAAAAAAAGGATTGTCTTTTGTTTTAAGCTCACATCCATTTATAGTAAGCATTGTCTGAAGTTTATGGAAATGCATTTTTTATCTCTAATTTTTAACAATTTTTATGCTCATTAATTTGCATAAATTAACATGCAAAAAATTGAATAGAAAAATCGGTCGTTAAAAATATCATTGTTTGGACCCTGACTAATTAGTATATGCTTGGGTCTCCTTACTTTGATTTTGTCATTGTTATACCTTTTAAAACCTTCAATCCTTAATTTTAAAATGTAAATAAAATAATGGTGGTTGATAATTGGATTTGTTTTATAATAAACTAAAGAAATTAATTTGCCATCAATGTCACAACACGTGACCCCAAAAACAACGAAAAGTTTACGCCCCCGAAAACCATGGTTCTATTATTATTAACTAATTTTTCCCAAAAGCTAATATAATGTGCCTTGAATCTCAACCCAAAATAATGAAGCCCATAGTAGCTTTTAATTTAAGTTATTAATTAACTTTGAAATGGTCCAACACACGTGGACCCACGGGGGTCCCCACGTGTGTGACATAGTTTGTTACTATTTTTTATGGGTAGAAGGGACCAAGGCTATTTCGGGCCATTCATTTGTGAAGAATGTTGAAACCTCTTTTGGGACTAATATAATTTTGCTTTTTTTTATTTTAAAGCTGTCATATTCAAATAGGATAGAAGTTGATGTATCCCTAGTTTCTCTGATGAAACTGATGTTTTCCTTGATTTTTGCAATTGTTCATGCTCATTTGCATAAATTAAACAAATGAAATAATTAAATGGAAAAACGGGGCGATAAAATAAAACAATTCATTTTTAACCTGGAAACTTGGATGGATTATGGAACGTCTTACTAGGAATACTGCTCTCAATTATATTATTTAATTATCTATTTCCTTTTAATCAGCCCCCCAAAAATAATGTGCTAAATGATATATTAAATTAATCAACTTCTGGAATTAATCCTCAAACATTGTCCACTAAAGCGTAAACAGAAAACCAATAATAGTTTATGCCCCGTCTTTAATACATGATCTCCTGTATTATTAATAAGCTTAATTTCTTTTATAAAGCTAGATCATAAAGTGTCCCCTTGCATCTCATAAATATTGACATCAATGACAGTTTAATTTGTTTTAATAGCAAACAGATTGGGTCACACACGTGACCCGCAACTTGGTGGTGGTTTCATAAATTCCTGATTATTTCTTTACACTTTCTATATTGGCTTGAAATTAATTTATTTTAGCATTAATTATGCCCATATCCAGAAATCGGTTCTGACCAACATTTTTGCGGAAAACAACACAAAAAAAGACAACCATAACATAAAAAAAAAAGGTCGAAACAAGGGAATACATAAGAATTCAATAAAGAACAAAATGAATCACAGGATTAGTTTCCCGAAATAATTTTTTTTTTCCAAGCCAATGGTAAAGGAATTTCTTATAAGAGTATGCAAAAACACAAAAATTGCATCCAGAAGCTGTGTTTGTCAATTAAGAAACCAATTATGATTATACAGGCGTAAAATTAATTCCTTAATTCTTAAAATAAATTTAAAATTATATGGAATTTATATTTAAATTATGGGAAACATTACATGGCCCTTTCTTGTAGTTACTCACACACTACCCAGCCGTGGGCAAATTTCCAGCGCGGCTTGCCGCGATCAACACACCAGGATCTTTAATAGGGGCATCATGCCCCCCTCCCTACCCCCCTACCCCAAGTCCTGACAGCTTTTACCAACAACACCCATTGAAAATGGATAGTTGAGTTTCAAGTAAATTTTTTTTACCACAGCGGGTAATAGTATATGCTTTCAATTACATTATTGCAATTAATAACCAAATAATATATTAATTTTGTCTTGTACAATGCCCATAGGTTCCTCACATGGGAACCAACTAAATTTCACCACGTGGACCGAACCATCAACGAATTAAAATTTTAATACCTTAAGTAAGATAAAAAGATTCAGAGATGAACTTTTCCTTACCATGGTATTTTTCTGGGTTTTTAAGAGGGTCCAATAAAATGCCAATCTCCACAGCAAATAAAGAAATTCCCATATTTTAAAAACATCACAGAAATTAAAATATGAAATTGAACTTTCAAAATCATGCGTTCTGTGGAAGTCACACCGGTGGGACACTTCCTTCTCCTTGACCCTTGAACATGCATATTGTAAATATCAAAAAATTTTAAAAATGATAATGCTTAACAAATATAATTTAGCTGGTAATTTAAACTTTAAAATCAAGTTAATATTTTTTAAATTGGTTTGAGTATAGCCAAATAAAGGTCAGCTTTGCCATAATTTCGGTCCACAACCACGGGGTGAAACCGAGCTGGGTTCCCAACATCAATTTTGGAACCCTGGCGAAATTTTTAATGACGAAACATTTTTGAAATTAACGCCCAAATTAAAGGGATAATTCGGGTAGTTGGTTAAGAGGTATTGTTGATTGCTATATATTAATTAATTTGTTTCAGCCTGGAATTGCAAAATTTGTATATCCAGTTTGATATTTTTTCGGTGGGGTTTTGGATTGGTCCGGAACAAAAGAATTTGGATTATTTAATGCCATTTTTGAAAATATATTTAACAACGTAATAATTAATTATTTTCAGCACAGACTGTAGATGATTATAAAGAATGACCTTGAAATTATAAATTCAAGAACTATTCCTTACCAATATTCCCTAAGACCAAACAAAACAAGGGGCTTTTATGTTTGTTAGGGGTGGAATATCTTCACTCGGGGAGACGTTCCGGCCCGAACAGAATAGAATTTTCGTCCCACGTGAACGAAAGTATTAACCCACGTTCCGATATCGGCGAAGAAGTTCCGAGACTCCCTTCGCGACAATTTATGAGAAAGAAAATCTGAAAAGTAAGTCCATATCCGCTCCGAGGGACGTTTTCCCGCATAATGAACGTTTCCCTACGAAGACTGCAACTTTTATCGTCCGCGGGAAGACGAATTTCTATTCTGTCGCGGAGGACGTCCTCCCTGAAGTATTAACCAACCCATAAGTGTGGAACACCGCCAACGCACACATTCTGTAACATAGGTCAGATGTAAAGCTTTGGAATAAGCTAAAAGGTTTTATATATTTTTACAGTTTATTTCGAGCAAAAATGACCAAAAAATGGCTAATTACTGAGGTCGTAGGCACAGAGGCATTCGAGGAGTTGGACCATTAGGTCTATATTGCCTTCCTCTTGGCATTTGATTGAGATCCCCAATAACGACAAGGAACCATATAACTTATTTTATAAAACAAATAACGTGGGGTTCTCGTTCCTGCTTTTCGTCAAGAAACGCATTTGATAACTTCAGAATTATCCACACTGCTTGTCGTGGCTTCACTTGACTAAAATGCCCTGGGAGCAACGCGTTATTTATTTATAGAATATTATATGTCCTTGAGGTTGATACAGGGAATATTGGACGAGCTTTGCACAAATATTTTGAAAAGCGAGTTCAATATATCCTTGTATTGACCGAAATTAGGACATCTAATATATCGACTAAAATCAAATAACAGAGATTTGATAAAGGATATCGTTCCATTTTTATCTTTTTTTTTTTTTTTTATCATTTCTGTTTTTTTTATTTTTTTTATTTTAACAAAAAAAAAACTACGGCCCTTTGTCGATCCTCGTGCGAATCGCGCTCCTCGCGGTCACGATCATCTACAACCTACACGCCTCCGACGCAACTCCCTTGGTGTAGCATATATATAGGATCCAAGGTTAGTCGTTGGCGAGGGGTGACGGATGAGCTAGATGGGCAACGACTGTTGGTCACCGCGCGTCTACGATGCGTTGTCGGGGATGTAGGGAATCTGTCGCGCGAATCTTTGATGTCGCGCGCTAGGTGCATTATGCACTTTTGTTTAGTTATTCCGATGATTTAAATCATCCCGCCGGTGTTTGCGACGGGACGACCTGATGCTGGAGGATATGGCATCATACTGCGGTGTCAGCAATGCGCGTGCGGCGCGGGCGGACAGGTTGTTAACTGAGATCCGTATCGTGGAGAACGCGGCTTTCGTACGGTATCGGGCTTAGGAGAGACTAGCGATCTAGCGCGGCCGCTAAAAGATGGGCTGCTTCACTAACCTGAACATAGAGTGATACATCGAGGCGTGTCAGGAGCGCGCCACACGCTCTGAGCATATTGAGTTGGGCGTCAACGCAGGACGTCGTAGCCCTTGGCGGAGCGTCGAGTCGATATATATCCGCGGAACCGGCTGATGCCTAGTCATGTCTGGAGAATAGGGGGTTCCACCCCCCCCATCTTTTTTATCACGACGCAATCTAATGTGGGTCTGAGGAATGAGCTAGACGGATGACGACGTCGTAGGGCGTCGTACTCTGACATCATGCACAGGTCTCGGCTTGGTCGATAATGTAGTGTGGATGAGCGTAGGCTGCTCTACAGGCGAGATCTCGCTAAAACCCCCCCCCCAAGTTTTGTTTGATTATGTTTTAAAAAAAATTTGGGGGTTGGTGCCCCCCCCCCAAAAAAAGATAAATGGAGCTGAGGTATATACGTCTCCATATATGAGACCCACGATAGCGTCTGGGCATCGAGAGGGAGACTGAATACCCATCGCTAATATTCATTATGCGGTTTATGTCTCTGGTGACGTTTATTTTTTTCTATATTCTGGAAAAAAAATATTGAAAAAATAAATGCCCCCCTCAAAAAAAAGTTGCCTCCACCCTAAAAACATGTCCCCCCCCCCCAATTTTGTTTTTCTTCTGGAAAGAAAATATATAAAAAAAAAATTCAAAGTCACGAAACTGTACTTGCCGCCCCCCCCCCTCCCTGAAAAAAAATTGCCTCTCGACTCCCCAAAAAACGCCCCCGACCTCCTAAAAACATTATTTGGTCTCCTTCGAAAAAAAAAAAATAAAAATATTAATATCTCCCTGGTTATCTCACTTTAACTTTGGGGATTCCCCTTCGGCTGCCAATATATTTAACATCTGAATATTGGGCAGCGAGGCACACTACTTGGGAGGTTTCAACGAACTTTGTAAAGTAGTTCAAGTTTATGACGGTGCATCAACAAAAGAACAATTGTATTTTGCCCTCTAAAACCCTCTGTATGGATAACAATAACTATTAATATAAATGCATGTGGCGGATTTAGGGGGGCCGAGGGGCGCCGCGGCCCCCCCCCCTATTGGCGGCGCAAAAAAGAAAAAAAAAGAAAAGAAAAGAAGAAAAAGAGGAGAAAATAAGGGGAAAAGGGAGGAGAGGAAGAGAGAGAGAGAGAAGAGAGAAAATGAAAGTAAAAATAGTCAGAAAAAGTAGAGAGGAAAATGAAAGTAGGCCTATAGGTCAAAGTTTTTCTGTCGTCGCGCTTCTCGCTTCGCATTAAATCGTATTTATGAGGATGACGAAAAGGTACTTACAATCATGACATTTTAGCTGTCGCTCTTCGCTCGGATTACTTTGTTTAGTAAATCAAAGTAGGCCTATCCATACCCACCCCAAGAAAAATAACTAACAAACAAAACATTAAGCAAATGGAATGTTCCATTTTAGTAATTATACAGAATTTTAGAACTTGCGCTTGCGCTCGAAATATCTATTTGATGAGGTAATAACATTTATCCTGTTGTGAGCACATAGCGCTTAAAATGTAAAGGTATGTGGTCAATATATCAGAATATTTCAGCTTGCGTTTTTGCGCTTACATTATTTGTTTAAGTGTCCTTTTATGAGCATAGCAAACAAAAATCTTTAAAATAATGTACTGTTTTCAATTTGATACACCGACAATGTTCAGATCGCGCTTCGCGCTCACTTTAAGTTTCAAAAGATAGGCATATTAATATGATTTTCAAAAGGATGAAAAAAGAACATTATTGTCTCTGTTTTCAAGTTTAACATATAAAAAATTGCTTGCGCGCTTCGCTCGTCATTTTATTTAATTAGATAATTATCCTCCTGAGCTGAGCACAGACACAAAAAGTGCTTAAAATGCACTGTTTTCAAGTTGTGATATTTAATTTTTAAAAAAATAGCTCGCATTGTTGAGATATATATCTTCTTACTTTTAAGGCATTAAAAACGCTTAAAAAACACTGTTTTCAGGTTGATATAATCATCTAAAATTTTTAGCTCGCGCTTCGCGCTGGCATTGTTTAATGAGATATGTATCTTCTTAAGAATCATAGCATTAAAAAAACCTTTAAATGCACCGTTTTAGGTTATATATATATCTAAAATTTTCAGCTCGCGCTTCGCGCTCGCATTGTTTAATGAGATATATCTTCCTTATAAAACATAGAATAAAAACGCTTTAAAAAATGCACTGTTTTCAGGGGAGCATTGACGTATATTTTATCGCGACAAATCTGCTCTCAGCAAATCAGAAATCAGAAGCATTTCAGTAGCTTTAACAGTTTGTCGATAAAAACGTCTGGCAAGTCCTTTCATGAAACGCCCCCCCCCCCCCCCCCCCCAGAGTTGACATATCTATAAATTTTCAGCTCGGCGCTTCACGGCTCGCATTGTTCAACGGTTGACCGAATCATGTAGAATATTCGCAACTGTCGAACTAAAAACATTGAATGTATTGTATAATGATGAAAATGCAGACTTTTTTTTGAAGGATGTATATTTGGAAATCTAAATTATTTACATTATTCTACAGTTGAGTTAAATCCTTCAAAATGTCCGAACCACCAGTCTGCACCCCTTCTGGAAACCAGAAAGGGGAATTACTGCCTCAGGATCAACCGGCAACCTCTCCGCAAGTTCAACCTGTAGCTTTAGATCCGCAGTGTCAACTGGTGCATTATCCGCAGGGTCAAGCGGTAGCATACCAACCAGGTCAACCGCGGACTTACCCACAAGTTCATCCGTGGAATTACCCACCAGATCAACCGGGGACACACCAAACTGCTCAACCGGTGACTTACCCATCTGGTCAACCGGGGACATACCCACCAGGTCAACCGGGGACATATCCTCAAGGACAACCGTATTATCCCCAAAGTCAACCGCTATTGCATCAGCAAGGTCAGCCGGGAGTCTATTCGCCGGGCCAGCAGCAGGTGATGATCAACCAACCGGGAAATGTAAGCAATTGCTGTATATCGTCTTTTGCGAGCCAGAAGGGCGTTATTGCATATAGATTTTCTCGGCAAACTCAGCAATGTTGTCAGTCAAATTCATATAGTTTCATTTAAATAATGATAATTTTATTTCCCCTATGGCTCCAAAATTGATAAATTTCTTGATTAAAGAGTTCATTTTCAATTGACATTTTGCAATTGCATCTTCCAGATTAAAGAACAATGACGATTCAAAGTAATGATTTATCATTTCAATATTGAAGAATAACAAACATGGTAATGGAGAACCTGTAATATATGTGTATTATTTATTTTGTTCTAGTCTTTTTTTCCGCAGAGTAGACCACATAATGATATTATTGACTTCTACATATATTATAAAGTACATGAAAAAAGAGAAAAATTCAATTTCATAATATATGACTTTTAAAAAAGGACTGTACACTCTTCCAAGAACATAGGCCCGTATCAAAGCGTTAACTGAGGTGTGGGGGGGGGGACTGGGCTATTGTCATGAATGTCTTATGTTCGTTACAAAAACGAAATTCGAAGTACATAAGTAGTGTTGTAACGAAATAGGGGCCGGGGATTTAAAAAAATATATATTTTTAACAAATCTGCTGTAGTTATATTTTTTTATTTGACCCTCCATTGTTTTCAAATTTGCTTTGCTAGACTGGTAGAACTCAAGGATGTTGTGGCAGTTCAACCATTGACGAGCATTACAATGCTACAGCTGGGCTTGCTACAGGAGTGATTCATCTGGTCATAGGAGCACTTTCCCTTATCCTAGTTGTTGTAGCTTTCTATCTCATAAGGGTGCATGAAAAGCGACGAATGGCCCTTGTACTCTGGACTGCTATCATTGTGAGTTCATAAAATTAATTCTATATGAAAAATGGTATATACACCAGGAAAAACAAGGTATGAAAGCTACTCAAACGAGGTGTATGTGGTAGGTATCCATATTAAAGCCAGCATATTTGCTTTTGTAAATTAACAAAACTTTATTTCGTACGACGAGAAGATCAAATTTACACAAATCCTTTGTTCTGGAACACTATAAGTTCACCATGTTCATAGCCCATTATAAGCGAAACCTGTGGAGTTTGCTGTTTGTACTGATCAGAAGTGAATGGTTGACAAACCCACTTCTGGAGGCATCTTTTAAATTTAATGAACATTAACGAATTTTATTGCAAAGAGTTTAAAATTGACCGGGAAATTTTATATCATCATTATCATCATTTTTATTACTCCATTATTGCCACAGGGCTAATATTATATCATGATTATAATATTTATTTGTGTCTCTCAACAGTTGTATATTCCCACTGGGATCTTGGGTGTAGCCAGCAAGAAACAAGACTCATGCGTGGTAAGGTTTTTCTTCTTCTTCTTCTTCTTCTTCTTCTTCTTCTTCTTCTTCTTCTTCTTCTTCTTCTTCTTCTTCTTTATTAAATGTTTTCCCAGTCAATATCGGACATATAGGGGAGAGTGGGTTAGTTGGAACACGGGGTTAGTTGAAACATTGTAATTTTCTTGAACGTCTATAAATATATTTATGCAAATCTACCCTCAGGTATGTTTCTATTGAGCAACGCCATTCCACACATTTTAGACCAGCACATGATGCTTCAAGCCTCGTGAAGTTAGAAAGCAATGGTTGGTTTCACCTTCTAGTAAATTTTGTCATTTTTACAAATTTTTTATTATCTCAGAGAAGAATCAGTAAATTAATTTGGGCCAGTTTGTGATTGTTCGAAACAGTTATTACCAAGCTAGCAAACAGAGTTAAATGATATTGCATTGTGTTTGTCCCTCCTTGTGCTGTACTTACAAATGTCAATGGCTCTGGGGTTAGTGTGGACAGTTTATGGACGGGTAGTTGAACATGTTACTAGGGTAAATAGGTTCTCTGGCTGAAATAAAAAAGTAAAAGTCACATAATCAATGAAGTGTCGAAATATTCCTAACATGTATATTAGTGACATTGGACAGATATTTATTTGTCGGTTTAACAAATATATTGCAGAAGCTAACTCACAGATTCAGAAATTGTAGTGAGGGAGATGATTAATGTAATAAACATGAAGTTAAAAAAAAAATTGAACACCAGACTTTAATATTTTAATTGGAATAATAAGCAGTTAAGCTGTAATGCCAAGCAATAATGTGCAGTATTTTAAATAATATGTTATTATAAGGTAATGCACAATGTTTCACTTACCTTCAATCGACCTAGTGTGTTCCAGACTAATCCCCGTGTCTTGGGTTATTTGAGAGCAACTTGACATGGTCTGTAGTTGAAGATGGATTTTTCCGGACATCACTAAATTTATAGAGATTTTTATGGGAGTCATGTGTAGGCATACAGATATACACCTCAAGGCTGAACGGTTTATTGTTTCTTTAGAAGATAAATCCACTTTGTATTTACGGCTTTGTTGTAGAAAAATGTTGCATAAACCGCCGCTCGTCCCTATCTAATGAAAATCTATTATTAAGGATCGTTCAGAATTTCGTCTTTGGGCTAATCTATCACTTCGAAGTTTAAATTCAGGGCCTAAAGTTTCGTTCATTAAGTCTTTTGTTGTTTGAATTCCAGCAAGGGCTTTAGAATGTGCCAAGTTGATTTAAAAGTAGCATAACATTTTCAGGAATGCCATTCAATTCTTATTTTGGTTTCGTTGTGTTTATACTGCAATATAACATTTTCGACTCAGTCAAACGAAGATACTCAGTTCAAAAAGGAATATGTGGATTAAGTTTAATTATATTTTTTCATGTTTTGCTTTCATTCTCTGCACGTAGATTCACGGCTCATAAATGAATCCACATCAGGGAGACGATACAAGTGAAAATATTTCCAAACAATGCCTTCAGACGTTTACAGCATTATTACATGGATTATTCATAATGTTTCAATTTTTCGTCAATGCATATATGCTTTGAAATGTATGAGGGATTGCAATATAGATTTTTGACGTAAAGCAATTTATCCAATGTTGTTTCAGGATCATCGCGTCAGCATGTTTTGTGCAAATCTTTAATGTCTTTCGGCGCCATTTGGGATATTGGTTATTCAGTTGACAGGTGCGTGGGCAGTACTTTTTAGGGAGAAGGTAGGGCATGGAATTATACGCTAGGTTGAATGAGACAGTCATTTCAGCATGCTGACTGTAGGGACATCGTAAGTTGCGGTAATATTATTTGATAAGCGGGACATGATCATAATACTGTTCACACACCGTCAATTGGGTCTTCGAGACTAAATATCCCATTCATCGCTTCTTGATAAGGAATAGTTTTGCTTTATAAATGTTCGTCCGTGTATTAAATTTGAACTTTTTGCAAGTGAATTCGTTTGATGTTGCATTCGGATTTAAACGATACTCTCATGGAGTGGAGCGATATCGGTCAATTGAATAAATTTTCAGATTTACGATCGCGAATCACATTTTGGAAGAAAGTGCTTTGTAAGAAATGTCAAATTGATCGAGATAGTTTAAACTTGACCGGGGAAACCTATAATAAACATTGAACTTCACTACCAAATTAATTCTATCTTTTAGAGTAAGCTTTTAATTTGAATGTTCAAATCAAATTCAAAATGACCTATTTGGAGCGACAAATTCGATGTTGACAGAACTACTTCACTATTTTTGTTGACTCCCTCATTATCGAATCGAATGATGAACCATCGAATTTTTACCTCCATTTTTTGTTATCATAAAGACAATCATTATGTATAATTAATTCTTGCCATTGTGTATAAGTATGTATGTATACCACCGGAAATATATAGGGAAACAATCATCAAAAATAAAGAAATGAAATCATCAATTTAACATCGATTGCAGTTAAAAAAAAAAAAATTTACATATATACTACTCAGTCGTTCAGGCTCGTATGAGTCAACTTGCAGTTTAAAGTCCAGTCACCGTAAGTGTAGAGATGGTACGCGGATGGAATAACGAGATGCACGTATAGGTCTATGCGATCGAGGAAAGCGAAATGATCATAACATACCGAGATCTGCGAGGAATAGGAGATTATAATAGTAGAAATGCAATAAGGACTAATGTATAATAAAAGCGCTTTCGATGAAACTGGTAATGATTATTTCAATTTTATTAGGGTAACAGTGCAGGAATATGGCCAGCAGTGATATGGGCCACCTGAAGCAAATCATGTCGTGACGTCGACCGGGTGACGCGTGACCAGTTGCATTTTGTTGACCATTAATGATATTTCATATGATGTCGATGAAATAATACGTGCGTGAGAGCATCTGATGCCGTAATTTCTCTGATAAAATTGCTGAAAACCAACAAGGTAGGTAAAACTTTTTTTTACCCTGAGTGTAAAATTTTGATATTTCACAGAATGTGATGGTGAAAGAGTGTTTGAGGGGTGAACCTCAATTGCTTTGGATATTTAGTAAGCTTTTATATCTGTCATTTTGAGTGCATACTAGCGTTACAGGTCAATTTGTGTAGTGAAGGGTGCAATGTGGCATTGAATGCTTGCCTGACACAGCAACATTACTGCAGGTAAATGGGCCATCCAAATGCGGAAATGATTCTGGTACATAGTATTAAGATGAGGCATCAATCTCTTTGCTACGATTTGTGGGTATATTCACAGTATAATTCAATATAAATAACTTATTGTAGGCCTATATTGACTTATAATGAAAATAATATTTAAATAAATTTAAAAAAAAGAAATTATATAACAAAATAAAACAATTAGTCAAAGTATTTACTGAAGGGTCTTATAATTTCAAATGATATCTTAAAGTTAATGATTTTCAACATTTTAAGCAAATTCCAGACATGGTAGAGTCATGTAGTTTTTTAAAACGTTATACATTAAATACATGTGCCATATTACCTGCACATGCAGGTAATATGGGCACTTTGGTAATGACGTCAACATTGAATATTGCAGACAGGGGGTTGGTGATATGTTTTTCTTCACAATAAAAGTTTAGAGCAGTAGTTATTGATTCATATAAACAAAGATTGGACTGTGGTCATTTTGTAATTTTATGCAAATTAGGCAAATGAGCTTAGGGGGCCCATATTACTGCATGTACCTACTATATTATTATTATTATTATTATTATTATTTGTATTTATCATTATTATTTCAATTTTTTACTATTATATATTATTATCATCATCATCATTTATTATTATTATTATTATCATGTTTAGGGTAGCATGTTGGTTCAACCGCACACTCGCTTTCCTTGGCTTGGCTGAGTGCATCATCTCTATCGTGTCTGCGATATTCTGCTGTAAAGGGTCGTCATTTTGTTGTGCCCCACCCCAACTATCCAGGCGGCAGGTGCCACAACAGCGGTATGCTACAAATTATACATAGGCCTATATATACACATAATATTATATATATAAATTTCTTTAGCTCTCCCCCCCCCCTTCTCTCTCTCTCTCCCTCTCTCTCTCTCTCCCCTCTCTCTCTCCTCTCTCTCTTCCCTATCTCTCTCTCTCTCTCTATGCTATAAAAATTATTCTCAAACGATATGTATATGTGGTATCGTACTAAAGCCGAAATATTGTTCTCGTTAAATACTTTGTTTGTAATAATACGCCTCATAAAACAAAAGTTAACTCAATTTTATGCCGACGAGAAAAAGAAATAAAATTACACTTACATTAAATTTAATCCTTAACACTGTCTGTTGTATATTATTTCATTATTATTATTATTATTATTATAATTATTATTATTATTATTATTATTTTTTTTTTTTATTATTATATATTAATGATTATTATTATAATTATTATATTATGTCGTTTTATTACTAGTGATAATCATTTGGTGCTTATATGTCACAGGTACTGTATGCCCCACCTCAAGCCCAAACCCAGCTGTTGGTCGGTCCACCTTGAACCAAACCTGTGAACCAAGTAAAGTGTGTAGTACCTTTCTTTCATCTATTTGATTTAAATTGGTTGGAAAATGATTCATTTACCTCATACAACTGTGTCAATTAAATGGTATATGTGGAAAACATTTTTTTTATAGTATGAAATTAATCACAACTTGGTATTCATTGTTTGGTTTCATAAAGCAGGGTAATCAGATTTTCTTCTGCAATTTTTCATTACATTTGGTGCTGCAATTTTGGAGATATTTTTCGCACGACGTCCCATGCATTTGTGTAGGTTTTACATAATGACTCTGAAGTCAGCTCTCCAGAACAATAGAAGTGCGTATAATCTCGATTTGTTCATCGCCGCACAAAATTTGACATAACTTTCTTTACGAAAGCAAATTATACGGACTAAAGTGCATCAGCAAGGAAAATCTTTTGGCTTTAATTTGTACCACATACACATATCATTTGCAAATTTTCACACCTAAATTATTTTTCCCCGTCTGTACATGTTTCTTTACACAGACTGTATACTTAGAAATGAGAAATTGTGTAATTATGTACAAAATAATGTAGACTAATGCGGCGGTCCACAACTCGCCGTACCTTCGACGTGCAACTCCCTACGATGGATTTCGTAGAAAATTCATGCAGCGGAGGTACCTCGCAAGTACAATGCATGTACGACGTGCAGGAAGTTTTTACAATACCCTTACTACAGAAACCAGGAATCGCAGAAGTTGACCAGGACCTGTGCGTGCGTTGTACATGCAACGCAGGCTACGTTGATGGCACGTGCCCCGTAGCCTACGACGAGTTGTGACCGCCGCATAAGGCCTTATGTACAGTCACACAGACACTTACGTTGAGTTACGTCCGGTTGCGTCCAAAAATTATTTTCTTTTCTTCGGATCCCCACGGATGCTTACCCGTCATATTAGCAGTAGAAATATTGATAATTTTGTTCATCCAGTAAAACAATTAAATACATAAGAAATGATAGAATAGAAGATGAAATAAGATTACAACAACACAGACGTATATCTATACGTAAGTGTCTGTGTGACTGTAGCATTAAGCCCTATCGGTGATATCAATTGGTTACGGAATGATGCCTTATTAATAGCATATCGACCACCAAAATGTAAATAAGTGTTTTCCAGCATTCGGCAATGTCATAAAAGGTCGTAATCAAGTTCCCAAACAGTTTGTATGTCGTAAAGAATTATGAAATTGTTTTATCAGTTAAAAAATTTCGCAAATGGCTGATTTAGGGTCATCGTCTATCATTAGCAATATTTAACGTCTTGACTGTTTTGTGAAATAATCACAGGGACAGTGACGTAAGTAAAAACAAATGACTTCGCCGCAATTAAACCTAATTTATGAATATCATTTTTACATTTGTCTAATTGAATCCTGTTTATTTTTTCACAGAAGCAGTCTGAATCATCTGCAGTTACCATGGCGACGTCACAAACAATAGTTTCCCAAAAAGACTCTCAATCAAAGTGCACTAGAGACGCTTGGCCTTAACACACGTTGTTTTAAGAGTCCATGACAAATATTTATTTTTTGTGCATACTCATAATTATCTCATTGGCATTTTTATAATGAGAAATTATTTATTCTGACCAAGTTACACAGTAGAAATTAATTTGCCAAAGAGTTTATAAGGAGAGTTTCAATGTTTGCCAATGTAGGCGCCTTGTCTGCTTAGGCTACCAAAGAGTACAATTATTTTATGATTTAAAACCAAAAACCAAAAAAAAATTTGCACGGAAGAGATCTTAAATTTGGATGGTCATTTTTAACAATGAAGAAGGGAAGAAACAAAAAAAGGGAAGGAATTCAAGGGAGCCAGAAAAAAGCATGGACAGGAAAAAAAAGGGAAAAAAGTTCGAGTGGTGTCTACGCCCCTATACACATAGCAGGACTAGCAATCTATATAGAGCGCAAAATTACCTGAAGCCCCTTCGGGTGCGTATTGGAAAATTGTACTTAGCATGCTTAGAGGGACCTTGATGTTTACTTAAGGAGAGGGGGAAGGGATTGATCTTAAATTTGGGCACCATTGTCTTTAACAGCCGATTTGATCTTCGATATAGGCCTCGGGGAAACAAAATTGACCCGAAACCAGCATTTACTAAACATAGAAATAACTAGAAAAAAAAAAAAAAATTAATGGCAATATAGGTCCGTTGATACTTCATTTAGGTTGGGGAGCAAAAATTGATAATGTGAGGAAACATGGCCACCATTTGCCTTACGGATCACCGATTTCCCCCCCCTTTCTTCTTCTTCTTTTATTTCATTTTCTCTTCTTCTCTTTCCTTCTCTTTTTTTTTTTTTTTTCCTTCTCCTTTTTTTTTTCCTTCCCCTTTTTTGCGCCCCCTTAAGTGCCGCCCGGGGTACGTGCCCCTCGCCCCAAATACGCCGCTGATAGCATATAATGTCAAAAAATTAGGTCAAGTGGACTCTAAAAAAAAAAACGCAAAATGTGCCAAAACCACTAAGTTGCAATTTGCTCGGTGTCAAAAACAGAGGATGATTAGAACTAGCAACAAAAATAAAACCGAATCATTACGTATAACAATAGGATTGGCAACTGCGCAAACAGCCATACTGGCTTGTCATGCTTGTCTTGAGAAAAAATGAAAGAGAAAATGGGGAAAATGTATCGAAAGTATATACTTGTTTTTGTTTAGTAATCTATATAATTTTTGTCCATGTTAAATATTGTTTTGTGTAAATGCTATTTATCATAATTGTAAATGTATTTTTTATATCCGCTATATTCAACAGTCTTGTACTATTTTTTTTTTTTTAAATCTATATACTATAAATGTACATATTTATTATGTAAGTATATTATCTGTAATTCATGTTTATTTATTTGAACGAGAGTCAATAAAACCTTATCTAACAACGTAATTTTCCTGGTCCTAACACTTTGCATCCTTTTGTATTTTACCAAAGTACACAGGTATTCCTGTTTTATGCAAGAAGGCCATTTCCATGGTCTCAAAGGCCGCTTACTGGGTAAGTTTTCACGGTTGACTACGCAAGAGGCCGTTTTTAAGATCATTTAAAATCCACTTCAGTGCTCACCTACCAAAGTCTAGAAGTCCTTTCCACTTCTTTTCCCCCAAAAAGGAAGACTTTTAGTAAGTTTGTTTGACTTTCATACAAACCAATAATCAAGCGTAAAATAACAAACCCTAAATAAAGTACATTCTTAATACAGTTTGGCAATACATTGTCGAACTTTAATCAACACGGAGCATCATGGTGTCCACCTCATTATTGGTTGATTGCCCTGGAACATAAAAGAGATACTCCCAGTATTTTCCTCAAACTTCAAGACTATTGGGAACATAGGAGCCTTATACCGCTTTATCTCTGCAGTTGTCATCAGTTAGATCCGAATTTGTCAACGTCAAATCCCACAAGGTAGGAGTAGAAGTCCCACAAGGTAGTGTCCTCGGGCCATGTTTATTCCTTATCTTCGCCTATATCATATCCCTATAACTTTCTCATGACACTTCTAATATCGGGTTATATGCAGATGACACTGTCACGTACAGCGCATGAACGTCCTAATGACATGACATACAGACAAATTTTGATCGGCTAATTGCTGAATGTAAAAAGGTAATGGGATATAATCTTCCATTAATGTGTAATGCTGGCCCCTCCATGTCACATGGGGATCCTCAAACTGGCAACATCGGCTTCAAAATGGCCGATTTTATGGACAACTCTTGTACACAAATTTTCAGATTTTCCCCTTTTCTTTCAAAATATGTCTTGCCTTTTTTTTAGCTCAACATAATTATGTTGTGTGAAATATATTTTCCCATGACATATTTTGAGCTCAGAAGTAAATAAAAGGTATTTTGAAAGAAAACGGGGGAAATCTAAAAATTTGTGTACAAAACCAATGGAGAATTGTCCATAAAATCGGCCATTTTGAAGCTGATGTTGCCAATTGGAGGATCCCATAGAAGGTAAAACGAGACTTTCAAACTTCCATAACTTCCTTATTTTATAACGATTTTGACGAAACTTTTTTTAAATTGCTCCTGTCATTATGCTCTTTCCTTTGAAAGTGATTATTTCCTTGGTAATTGGGTTCCTTTAATCCGATCATGCAGATAAGTATTCATGTTACTAAAGCTCGTTTGTCGCTAGCCAGCTAAATTTGTGAAATTTAAAATAGTTCAAGTAAAAGACAAACTTGATTCGAGTAAAATTTAAATTACTAAGATAGCATTTTACATATATAGTTATATAACACTTTGGTACGATAATAATAAAAAAAAAAGAATAACGTTGAATTCGTATAAGTACTAATTTTACAGTGAGATTCATGTATAGTATAGCAATTTTTTTTTTTTACATTTTCATAAAAACATGTGACAATGCAAATAACATGAGAATCGTAATAAATTGTTAAAAAGGGGGTATCTCACTGATGTTGCGAACGTTTGCGCGAAACAGGCGAATTTAGAGATTTTCGTATACATAGAATGCCTAATCCACCTCGATTCAGAGGTAGGCCTTTTGATGTGAGATTTTCTTTTGTTATGTGTTTTCCGGACAATGAGTATTTTGGAATGTAGCGAACTTTCTGAAATGAATGGAGTCGAAATACAGGAATTCTTTTTGTCCTGCATTGGGGCATTGAATGATCGATCTCGGTTTCAACCACATTCCTTCGATAGGCCTGAATAATTCTTTTGAAAATAATCATTCGCAAAAAGTTTTGAACATGTTCAAAAATTTCTTAGGCGAATTATTATGATCGATTGCAAGTGCATAATTCTGTGTGTAAAAATGGTTGAATATACATATAAATAGGTTACTTGATATTACTAAAATATATATGGAAAGGGTCAACATAAATTTGAATCGGATAAGAATTACTCGATGAAAAAATATAATTTCTAAAAATATGTTTGAAATAATAATAATAAATCCAGCGTATATAGTGTCTTTGATCATGTTGATTGTATTGTCATTAACATAAACTCAAATAAAACATTCAGATTTCACTTCGGGCGTGGCTGGGCGTTGGGGTAATTGAGCTGGTAGTCATTTTCTTTTTCAATTATCAATTACTATTATCATTTCCATATTATTGTTATCATTTTGTTTTTTCATCTCTGCACCCATGACTGCATAATTGACAATCAATATCTCACTTTTGACAACACACGCACCCACGTCTACCTACACGAACCAAAACGAAGCAAAAAATGACCTTGGTTCATTGATATGTGGTTCACAATTCAGTGGGAAATAATCCCTCGAG
>CALNVZ010003434.1:26369138-26387203 GCA_940671915.1 Paracentrotus lividus | reverse complement strand
AAACATGCCATTCTGATACAACGAGATAACCCCTTTATGCTTGTCTACAAAGCAGCACAAAAGAACGTTGGTAGATCCTCTCTATATATAACACTCTGTAAATTCGCCTGGGTTCGCAACCAGGTAGATCCTTTCTATATATAACACTCTCTAAATTCGCCTGGGTTCGCAACCAGGCGAATTTACAGAGTGTTATATATAGAGAGGGTCTACCAACGTTCTTTAATGCTGCTTTGTTAGACAAGCATAAAGGGGTTATCTCGTTGTATCAGAATGGCATATTTTCTTTTGTGCTGCTTAGTTAGGCAAGCTCAATAGGGTTATCTAACTGTATCAACACGGCATGTTTTCTTTTGTACTGCCTTGTTAGGCAAGCACAAAGGGGTTGTAATGAATGATCATGGCATAGAGCAGATAATTAGGTGAGGGCGGCGAAATCCTCAAAGAGCTTATTTCTTTGTACTTAAGCACCAATCGTATATGACTCTGTCTAGAATTAGCTCGACACGACTTGCTTCCTATGCAAACAATAGCTACACATAGCTGGTATCCGAGTGAACAATAGCTCGACCTGCGCATGTCGCGGCTCGACTCTTTTTGTCGCAGCAAAATCGAACCAAACTAGAAATTGCGCACTGTGACGATCCCTTGCGACTGACAACAAGGCGAATCGGAGTGTTATACCTATGGGCGGCCACGTCGCCTTATAGGTTCGTGATAGTCCCTCAGTCGATATATTTGGGTCGTAGTTTTTTGAAAAATTTCAAAAATCGAGCCGGCGACGTATCAGTTCTGATGGACGGCCGATCCTGATTTTGGTGAATGTAGGTGGCGACAAAGGCGTAGCAGCTTAAATTTCACTGACCGTTCGTTCAGGATGCGTGCACGTATATCCTGGAGCGCCAGGCATACCTACAACGGCCGCGTTCCCGATCTCTAAACCATGTTCTATCTGGCGCAATCTACAATCCTTTCGGTCAAGTGAACGACAGGTACGGTCTTGACGTCAAGCCCAACTGACGGCCGGCTATGTTAACTTGGTTGAGAAACAGTGGCGCACAGAATTTTGCTACGTATTGTTGGCACGACTCGATATTCACGATCTTTAGGCATTGGATCTGCGCATGGGCGATGGGGTACTAAATATTCGGTTAGAGGTGTCGGCACAACGATCGCTCGTGAGACAGGCCCTTTACTCCTATGGTAGTTTGCAATGCAACAATCGACAGACGCGAATAATGCTGCCGCTACAGATGCGGTAATATGAATGTCTAATTGTAATGTGTAGGGGAAGACCGCGGCGACAATTGTAACAGAGGCTCCCATCCCTACAGAAACGCCTACAATCTTAACTCGTGTGCAGAGCAGCGCCTTTCAGCTCACATATCGTTTGAGCGACAGATTTAAAGGTCTCGAACCTTTTTACAGCGCAAAACCGTTTTTGAGCATGAAAGTAAATCTCACGACTACTCATGTTTCTTTTAGACAAGATATGTGTTGAGCAATGGCGTCATTTTTATCTATTTAAAATTTTATTAATTAGGCCTGTATTTTGCTCAAGTTTTAACGTGTAAATACCTGAGCTTAAGATAGAAAAAATATTCAAACAGGCTCCACCCCAGGGGCAATAGTAAAAAATACCGTTAACTAAGTACTTTGCCGTACCTAGCCCCAGGACAATTCGGCGCTGCTGTCATCGCACCGTCAGAGCACGTAAACTGCTATAGGTAACATGCAGGTAGGTAAGAATCATGGACCCCCAACTATTTGCCTAATTACATAAATTACAAAATGACACACAGTCTAATCTTTGTTTAATGAATCAATAACTCAGTAAACCTGCTCTAGACGTTATTGTGAATGAAAAACAATTATCACCGAACCCAACTGTCTGCAAATATATCAATGTTGAACGTCATTACCAAGTGCCCATAGTTACCTGCATGTGGCAGTAAGATGGGCACGTGTATTGTAATGTATGTTTTAAAAAATACAATGACTCTACCTTATGTCTGGAAATTTGCTTAAAAATGTTGAAATTCATGTAACTTTAAGATGATCATTTGAAAGACATAGACCCTTAAGAAATTCCTTTGACTATATATTCATTGTTTTGTATTTTGTATATTTAAATCTTTGTTTAAATATTATTTAAATATTATTTTCATTATATCAAGTCAATTGACATACAAATAAGTTATTTAATATTGATTATATACTGTGTAATATACCCAAAAAATCGTAGCAAAGAGATTTGAGCATCCATCCCATACTAAGTACCGAGAATCATTTGCCGCCATTTTTGGATGGGCCCGATAATCTACCATGCACTAATGTTGTGTGCAGGCGAATTCAATGCAACATTGCACCTCTTCACTACAACAAATTGACCGTACACGCTAGTATCGATCAAAATGAAACTTATAAGCTACTAATATACAAATCAATTGAGGTTACCCCTCAAACACTCTTTTCACATCACATTCTGTAAATATCAAATTTTACATCCAGGGTAAGAAAATGCCGTAAGTTTACCTACCTTGTGGTTTTAGCATTTTCTCAGAGCATTTCGCATCCAGATTCTTCTCACGATTACGATCATATTCGTATTACATTTTCATATGAAACAACATTATGGTGTTCAACGGTAACACGGTCACCGTTCGACGGTTCACGACATGATTTGGCTTCAGGTGGCCCATATTACCTAATCTGGCCCATATTACTGCCATTGTACCCTAGTCATGATAGTAACTCCCATGCCATGCATATAGCAAGTGGAAATATAATATAATTCAATTCAATTTCAATTCAATTCATCTTTATTTCAACCATGCATCGAATATAAAAATTACAGTTAAAGATTAATTTTTACGAAAGAAATACAATGATGGTTGGTGACCCGGAGAAAAGCAGAGCTTATATAAAAAGGGGCACCAAATTACAATACCATATATGAACTCAAGTGACAATAAACAAGAAGAAAAAAATTAGATAACTTGAGTCAAGCACTGGTCTTTTTAAAATTAATACGATTAGCTTATGTGGTTAACTGTGTTTAAAAGAACTTGGATCTGTCTTGGGTGCAGGGGCAATAGTAAAAACTCGACCATCTTGTGTTGAAATGAAATGGTTCAAAATAAATAGTTTTAATTAACCCAAACCGTAGTCATTATGTCGGGCTTAAGTATGCATGTTTCTTTTACTGTATTTTAAGCAAGTAATTTTAGTGCATAATCACAGTGTATAAGTTCCAAATTTGAAGCAAAAAAAGTGTTACAATTGTCCCCGGTTCTCCCCTATTGCAAAATTGCGCTCACGACACCCATACTTGCAATTCTGCGCTTCATGTCACATAAAGAGTTTAATAATAATAACAAAAACATAATAACAACACAATATAAATGATAATCAGGGATGACCTGCTCCCTCAGGACTTCCAACTCAGAAGATCAGGGGTACGAAGATTATATTTTTAAATTGGCCTTTGGAAGGAGGCAAGAGTCTTGCTATTAGCAATGATTAGGGAGCTTATTCAGAGACCAGGAGAGAAAGTGATTGAAATGAACCAGCCTGCTTCATTAGACCTTGGCACTGAGTGAATATGTAAGCAGTGTGATTGGAGGTGGGAAGAATATTATATTAAATGTGCTGGATGAGGATGGTTTGGAAGGTCGGTATTGTTGTAATACGGTTAGTTCATTCAAAGGGGAGCCAGTGAAGTTTCTATTATAAGAGGGGAAGCATGTACACCATTTCGAATTATGGAAGATGAGACGGCTAATCAGCGTAATTTTCAAAAGCTTCCCCTCTTTCAATCTTGTTAACTCCATCTTTTTAATTTATTTTATTTTGCTTTTTTTTTTCTGTTGTTGTCTGTTTCCCGTACGATAACATTTTTTTTTTTTTTTTTTTTTTTTTTTTTTTTAAGGGGGGGGGGGGGATTTTTGGCATTTTTTATCATACAGGATGTGGTGATCAGCTCCAAGTTAAGTCTCGGTACTTGAAACCTTGCTGTAGTAACTTTAGAAAATCTTCTCCTAAATTAAAAAAAAGCGAAAAGTTCCTGCAGCAGAGCTCGAGAACCTGTAATCTCACTGCGGAATTTGCAGTAAAATTACAACAAGAATTGGTATATAGTTGGGCTACACAGTTTTACAAATATATACTTTTTTCCTTTTTTTTTAAACAGAGCCTGTTCTGTTTAAATGCAGAAAATCTCCCGTTTTGGAAAATATCGAATGATTCTGTCATAAAAATACAGGAATGTTCTTTTTTTCCTTAAAAAAACATCAAACTAATATTCCTGGCTAGCAAATTCGTAGAACACCTCTGTAATTTACATCACAATTGTTACAGGGAATTTGCGTAACTTTCCAAAACAAGAGCATTTAGATCAAGATTAATAAAATTATATTGTTCCAACAGTAAAACAACACTACTGAAGGTTTCAGATCAAATGGAAGTCATAGTACTACTTAAACAGTGTAACAAACAATGCCAAGCATACAGCCGAACCTCAGTACCCTTGCTGCTAGCTCACCAGGCCGCAGACGGGTTTAATCGACAGGAAATGGGTGTATTTTGTGCTATGTCGCAGAAACACAGGGTTTATAACCATCCGGTATTTGGTTATACAATTTGAGTTGAAATAAGAATGATATTCGAGGTAAAGCAACGTAATTAGCTTTGCAATTTTGAAGAGAATACCAAGCCTAGATCTAAGTGTTTACTGATTATGTGGCAAAATACGACTAATCGATAAAAATGTGATTTGAATTTCATTCAATGTTATCTCGCATCCCTTTAAAATATTTTACAGTAGAATTAAAGAAATGGTATCATGGGATATGAAATTTTACCAATTTCTGTTTGAGAATGATTCTTCTTTCTTCTTTTTTCCCTTTTTTTAACTGTTATCTAGAGTAACGATAAGCTCACCAAAGATATTCTGCTTTTCTTTATGTCAAACGTGAAATGTCTAAAATTTCCCATACGACACAACATGAATGAATACGATTGACATTACAATGAAGGAATTTGTATCCCAGATTTAGAAACAACTTCCATTATTCACACACACACTGTAAACGTGACTATATTATTTACATTCTTACATCTCAAATTATTTTAAATGTAATAGGTTATTTTTTAACATTATAAGTAAGTGAATGAAAAATCAATTCCGTGGCAATTGCTCATCGAAATATAAAAGTTATAAAAAATCATTTATAAGGACAAAACACCACGAACAAACAAATTACACTACACACACCGCACACAATAAACCCAAGTGCAGCAAAAAAAAAAACGAATTATAACTTATACGATGATAAAAACAACCTATGCCAGCGTTAATACTTTTCAACTGAGGATTTGTTTCGTTTTTTTGTTATGTTTTGTTTTCCTATTAGTCAAGCCCCAGATTTTCCCCGTACAATAATGCTGCCAGCATGCCTCTGGGCTCTTACCATCCCAAGAGATGAACACAACATCCGAACACCAGTTTACTCTGATACTTATCGGCTTCAATATAATCGACTGACATAGAACGACCGAGTGAGACAAATGGTTGTACTGGTGTGGCACTTCTATCTACGGCGGTCAGATAGGTCGGGATTCTACTAACGGCTTAGATGAGGATTCATATTATACGTTATAGTAAGTTGTTAATCAAAGGGGGTTATTGAGTACATTACGGTCTTAGATTACTAATTTGAGATATATTCATCGCTGTATTTGAGCAAATTTGATTCTGAAACGGCTGATATTACCGAGTTTAAGCTTCTTTTAACGGCTCACATTAGACAATTTCTATTGCTACGGCGTCAGTTGTTTGCCAGTTTGGGGTATATGAACCAGGCATTAAACGGTATAATAGGAGAGATAGTGTTTTTAGATATGAGCCTATCTACATAACCGGGACATTTAGAGGCGAAAATGGATTCATTTTCACGCCCAATCCCACTTACTGGGCATAGAGGTTATTCTGTGCATGACAGGAAATGTTTAAGACAGCTGAGGAGGCTGTCCTTCTAACTGAAAAAGAGAGAAAAACTAATAATACAGGTTAAAGAAAAAATAAATAATGATAACAATTTCTTCTTACCGTTGACTTTTCTGTGAAAAATTTTCCCCTATGTAATGGGGTAATTGCTTTAAAATAAATGTGTTTCAAAAATATAAACAATTGCTCTCGCTAAAATAACTGACTTTTGCTCGACGTCTTTGATCATTTGGAGTTTCGCCGCCGTTTTTCGAGTGCAATAAAAAAAAATGTTTTTTGGAACTTGGGCATCTCTCGTGGTCACGGACCTTCATGCACGGATAACTCTTTTATCGACATTCGGATTCGGAGTCTGAAATCTGTCCTATTTGTTGATTATATCAGATTATTTTCAAATAATTTCCTATGCTAAACATTTCCGTTGTCCTAATCAGAGTTTAGTATCTAATGACATGTTTAAAGTTTTTGATTTTATATATTCGATGTCTTGGTTAGGGGTAATGTGGTAACAGAGGCCTCCACATGCGCTGACCCAATGTTTACTTCTAGAATAATGATGTGGTGAGCTATGGCTGTCATTTAAAAAGTCATATTCTAGCCTGTATTTTGCTAAAGTTTCAACGATGCATACCAAAGTTTAGATAGAAAAAATCTCCTCCAAACATGGTCGCCCACCTCAGAGGCAATAGTACATGAGCTAACAGTAAGTACCCTTTGCCCGGACCTAGCCACTGGACAATTCAGCGCGCTGCAATGCGCCGTATTGAGCACAGGTAAACTTCTGCCAGTAACCCCATGTAAAATTGATAAGCAGTGGACAATAGTAATGTAACTCTGAGTAAAGCATTGTCCATGTTTTTATAATTAGCTTATGGGTTAATGTTGTTTAAAAATCTTGGATCTGTCAAAGCATAGCAAATGGTTTACAATTTCATGTGTTATAATCCCCCGACTGTTCAATTGCTCCCGGTTCAGGGGCAAAAGTACTCCGGACCTCTTGTTTGAATGGATAATGGCTTCAAAATAAAAGTTTACTTAACCAAATCCTATTCAAAATGTGAGTAGAAATATGGCATATTTCGTTTTAATTAGTTTTAAGCAAGGTATTGATATAAATCTACCAATTCTAGTTGTGAACTTAAGAGATAAGGGCGCTAAAACTATTCCTACTCAAAGGCAACGCTCCCATTTACGTTTTTCTGTTTTGGACAGTTTTTTTCACTTTATTTTCTTTAATTGTGACGAGCAACTACCCTTCTCAAAAGATGACAATTTTTGATTGAGTACGCTCACAGTCGATTTTTTTCAGAAATGAGGGATAACTTATTGCAAAGTCGGACAGAAAGAAGCTCCTGTCACTTGGAATCAATTCGAAAGCTGGTCAAACATGTTTCCTGTACAATATGGCCAATTCTGAGCCCAGAAACAGCTCAATGCCGTTCAAGTCTGCTCCTCAATGACGCATAATTATATTACACTTTTGATCACACGGTTTTTAAGAAGTTGAATCTCAGCTTTTCAATTAATGGTATATTTATTTTAATTGTTAAAAAGAAAGCCTGTCACTTTGAACTATTATAAAGATTTTTTTCTCTGATGGTTTATTGTTTACGCAAGATTCACATGCAATATCGCATAGGAAAATCATGCGAAGGCGTCTTGGCGAGATCTTTCGTTTGGAGCATCATCTATGGTAAAGATTACAGGTTTTGATTACAAACTTCAGCAAATCATGTTATAGGCCTTTCCAAAAATGTCTTTTCCTCCATCTGTGTGAAGCATCTACTAATTAAAACCATGAGAAAAGTTCATAAATTTCTTTCACCTCCTCCCAGTATTTTGCCCCATCCGACGGGGCGATACATTCGAATGCAGGGAGTCTTCTTCCGCGAGTTTTTTGTTATTGCAGCCTAAAACTGTAAAAGATTCGCGCTTCTAAACCGTATTTTCCCTTCTTGTTGCGTCTGGCTCCTTAGATAATGGACGCGCTGTGTTTATATTACGATTTAATGCACACAATTGGTAACGTTAACTTTTACAAATTTACATAGAGTAGAATTGATATGTAAAGTTGAAATAAGTTAAATTTGGGGGGGGGGGGAGTGTTAAAATGTCCCCGGTTTCCCTAAACTGTTTCATAGCCAATTTTTATGAGACGAACTTGTTGTCCATGCAAGTGTTTTAATTGTTTGTGTCTGCTAATCCCCCTTCTCTTATTCTGGGTTATTTTGCCCAGGTTTATGCTTCTTTGACTATATTGTTTTTCTTAGCCTCCTTTTTAGGTTTACCCCACTTTCTCCCCTTTGGGAAATCTTTAATTTGTTGGGTCAACAATTGACTTGTTTCGCTTCATGATAAAGAAAATTTATTTTTTGTAACTTATAACTTTGTTGTTCACATTGTTCTTTTAGTACGGCGGCGGCGTCTCGTGACTTACCGCATGGAGTTACATATCGACGCAATGATTTGTAATAATTTTGCGTATAATAATTAGAAGAGAACAAGAGTTTACCCATTGTCCTCGGGAATTTTTGCCCCTATCTGTCACGGATGCGCAGTCGAATATTGAATCTAAATACAGTGTCCCCAAGAAATTATTTGTAACTTTGAAAAAAGCTGAATTAAAGTTAAATCGATGTTCGTTGAAATTTACTAACTTTTATATAAATGGTAGGTATAATGTTTCACACTGAAGTTCAAAATGTTTCAGCCAGTCCCGAAGTTCTAGCCGCCATTTGCAATTCATGGCCAAAAACTATTTCGTACAACTTCAAGAAGAGGGGGTTTTAAACGGAGTGTTTAAATTTTTAGGGTCCCTTCTTTGCTTCCAGGACAAGTCACACACCTCTTGCAAACTGTACGACCAATTTAGCACTCATTTCACGGCAATAGCCATTCCACGTTTCGCGGACGCGTGTCCTGGAGCCTCCTGGATGTTGATGGTCAGTCAGAGGGCGCTGTTGCTTCTAGATCACTCTCATGTGCTAAATCGGGATTAAAATCTGGAATGTGAGGTGCCTGTCCTTGCAGCTTAACATGTTCTGTTGCACTTTTGCTTTAAATGGTTTGCTGTGTTCTTGGGGTATTGTTATATGGACCGTAAATTGACGACTCAGGCTTCAGCATTCATCGATGGCCATCGTATGAAATTATCTCTCCAACTCTGCTGGCTTGCCATACACTGCCCAAACATGAAACATCCTCCACTATCCTCAACTGTTGGCTCCAAGCATGACCCGACTGAAAGTTCCTACAAGACACACATGGTCCCGTGCTCATATCCAATCACTTTGCACTTATTAGGTCTTGGCCAGAGTGCTAGAAACTCTGCAGGCTTTGTTCACATTTATTCTTGCAAAATCATTGAAGCTTTTTTAGTTACTGTCTCTCACATTTGGTCTTTCTTTCTGCCAATTAGTGCCACTTAATAGTCATGGCCATTACTTTGTTGCAGAACTCGATGAGGCACCGAGTCATTCCTCAGCCTCTGCGGAACTTGTAATGCATTTTTGTCTTTGGTCGCAAATTGCAGATATTTAATTGCTTACTGTCCTGTTTAATCCAACATCATCATGAATCTGATGTCATGGAGCACCGTTTCGCCCTTCTTAGAGGCTTCCCAAATGCATGAAGACTGATCGTCTTAAGCTTGTGTTCCAACATGACAGGGACCAAGTCATGCAGCGAAGCAATTAAAGCATTATTCTTAGCAGAAACTTGAAGAAGCTTAGAAAAAGGCCCTGCCAGATCCCAGATTTAATTCCCCATTTAGCACATCAGAGGTGATCTGAAGCGACCAGCGCACTCGAGACTCCCATCAACCTCCAGCAGCCTCCAAGGACACTGCTTCCAGGCGAACCTTGGAATGGTTATTGGCGGTGAAATGAAGTGTTAAATTGGTTCAAAGTAATGTAAGGAGGTGATGACTGCCTCTGGGAAGTCAAGGAAGATCCCCCAAGATTTTAAACACTCCTTCAAAGACCCATTTCTATGTAACAAATACTTTTTGGGCCATACAAATGGCGCTAAGAACTTCAGAGACTGACGAACATTAGAGATCTTAGGGTTCAGGTGATGGAGCTATACCTACAATCTGATTTTAAATAGTAACTGAAATTTCAAACCAACGATCGAATTTGTTTAATTTACAATTTTTCAAGTGTATCAATATGAATTTTTCTGGGGACACTGTATGTCATTCATAGTACTTCTTTTCTTTCTCGTGTATTTTCTTTCTTAAAAATTGAAGAAATTTCATATTAATAAATATCTATTCTAATTTTCACTTTTGTTACAGTTTAAGTGTCAAGCATAATTTATTTCGTTGATTATTTATTTTTTTTAATTATACAGTGAAGAATTATCCGTGGGTTGCTTGAAAGTGCCTTGTCGCCGCTTAAATTCTAGTCAATTTCTCGCGGATCTCTTTCGTTTGTTCTCCAAGCCTGCGGAGGTTTCTTGTAATTTCTTATTAACTATGTACTTGTTAATGCTTTTGTTTTGTTATTTTTCGATATCTATTATGTTTTATGTTCTTTTCTACTTTTATTTTTGATCACAATGTTTTCCATACAGACCGATTTCTTCCCTAACGTTACTCGGAATTTTTCCATTTAGATTCTGGCACGATGATTGATTATTACGACTACTTTCGTTGCGCAAGCTTTTTGTTCTCAAACCAAAATGAAACGCTTACATAAATAACCTACTAGCGGTTTATAAATTCTCGTCCTGATGATCAATTCGATAACTATCGCCAATTCTCATTTGGTTCAAAATATAAGAAGTTAGTTTGATTACTTCCCATACACGTAAAATCATCTCAACCATGACTGCCGTGCATCATGTTTTGGTCACACTGGAGGAGAAAAAATATGCTTATACATTTCTCTTTAACAAGTAGTTAGTTCTTATGTGCATCATCGGTCTTCCCTATGCTTATTTTACAGAATGTTTTTTGCTGTGTTTGTCACGTGAGTATTGTATTTCCTAGTTTGTTATTATTTAATTTTTTTTTTGTCTTTTTTCTTTCTTTTATGTTTTATTGTTCTTCGCAGGCTTGCCACGGTCTTATTTTTCTTCATTATAATATAAAAAAGAACAGAACCGATGAATTTCAGAATAATATAACTTTAATGTTTTACTTATCTCAATATAATTGTAATTGTTAATTTTGAAAAACCCCAATTATCTGTCATTATTTTTTTTATTCCTACATATAGATGATGGATAAACTTTGCTAATAACCATTAAATCATTGTAACTTTCAGCAGTTGAAAACCAATTTACGTGACTAAGGTGCTTCCCGTGCATAATGGGAGGGGCGGGGTGAGAGACTTTCCGACGTCCACCATCAATTCTAGTTGTAAACTTAGGGAAGAAGCGGCGCTATCTACTCTAGCAAAGCGAACGCGCATAGACTTTTTTTTTTTACAGTTTTTTCAGCCTTTGTTTCTTGATTAATGGGCGAGCAACTACCTTTTCAAAGAAATGATCAACTTGAATAAGTACCTAAGAGTCCGAATTTCAAAAATAGGAATAACTTTATTGCAAAGGGAAAAAAAAAGTCCTAATTCGAAATCCTAGTAAGATCAATATTCCTGTAAATTATGGCAATTTTTGCTTCTCAAAATAGCTCATACGCCTGCATATCATGCTTCCTCGAATACGCATAATTATATTACAAACCTTATCGATCAAGCAGTTTTTAAACTTGAATCTCAGCTTCCAAATATGGTACAGTTCATCTCGGAGTTGTTAAAAAAAGTCCTGTCATTTGAAACATCATCACAACGATATCTTGTCGATGGTCATATTCGCATCATCACATCATAGTCAAATGTGGACGGCGTTTCGCCATAGTGTGACAAGATACTATTATATCAATAATCGTTAGAACATCAATCTATGTGAAATAAAGAATCTGATTACAACCTTTAGCAACAATGGTGTTATATGGCTGCCAAAAAGTTCAAGTTTCCCAAATCTGGTGCTGAAGCATCACGCTACGGAAACTATGATTAATAGTTCATGATTATTATTTCATATCCAGGACTAATTCCTCGCAAGGATCGACTGACAATTCCATTTTACCGACACGGAAGTTTTTAGGCGAGGTTTTTGTGCGCTAAGTATTATAATTGCATTGCGCTAGTCATCGGTCGCTTCCCGCGTTAGCGCGGCTTGTTTTTCAGCTGCGTGCATTTCCACTAAACTCATGAATGTTAATGTGCGGTTTCCCCAACTCCTGCAAAAAAAAAGCGTCTTTATGTTAAGCATTAATGTCATACGTTAGATTTTACATTTCCACGTGGAGTAGAATTGAAAGCTTCTCGATACACCTGGGGCATGATCACGTAACAAGCCCGTACTGTGCGTGACGATCATTCTATCCAAGTTGCCCGTATGTAATAGTGATTGCGGTTTGAAGCAGAACCTCGAGTAGAGGGTTCAGCATGTTAGGCAGGCCATTACGTAATTCCCCTTATATCTGAACAAGGGACCCGTCCGCTGGAGTTGATGACGAATTGGTTTACTCAAGTTCCGGATGTAAAAGTGGATGCGATGTTTTACCCAAGTACCCGAGTAGCAGTGGCAAAAAACTCACTACACCGAACCGCCAGCCCTCGGCACTCCCGTAAACATCGGTTTTTAATGCAAAGCTATCTTTATTGACAGAAGAATCATTGCAAAAACGTTTCGAATAATAATTCCTTTAAATGAAAGAAAGACGGGCAGATACAATTTCGGATTTAAATCATTCGTTATAGAATGACATAAAAGGCCCGTTTTTAATGCCGGAAACTCTTAATTTATCGAAGAACTCATGCCAAAAACGTTGAATAATTCCTTATGTAAGAAAGACGGAGAGAAATACAATTGTGGAATTAATTGTTGAGTTTTGGATTGTGATAACGGCGGGCTGTTTTAGTACCAAACTTCAATCTCATTTATCGGAAGATCATTGCCCAACGTTTCGAAATAAATTTTTTGAAGAACGAACGAAAGCGGATAATATTGCAGAATTAATTATTATAGATTGATAAAATGGCTCCGTTTAATACCAAAACTTCTTATTTATCGAAAGAAATTCATTGCAAAACGTTTTGAAATAAATTTCTTTCTGAAAGAAAGACGAAGCGGAACATATTGCGGAATACATATCTTAGTTTTGGATGTGATAACGGGCGTTTTTAGTACCAAAACTTCTTCTTTATCGATCGAACTCATCGCAAAAAAGTTTCGAAATAAATTCTTTATGAAACGAAAGACGGAGCGGATTATATTGCGGAAACTTAAAGTATTTATTTTTGGATTGATAACGGGCCGTTTTATATCAAAATTTATTTATGGAAGCAACTCATCGCAAAAAATTTCGAAAGAAATTCTTTAATATTCTTACATTAAATTAAAGTACGCTTGCGCGATACAATTTCGGAATTAATCATTTGAGTTAAGAATGAAACATAACGGCGCCGTTTTTTAAATACAAAAAACTCTATTGTATCAGAAGAAATCATTGCCAAAAACTTTCTGAGAATCAATTCTTCATGAAAGAGGATGAGCGTACAATTTTGGATATTTACTGTTTTAGTTTTGGAAATGATAACGGGCCGTTTCTAGTCGAAACTTCTTATTTATCGAAAGACCTCGCCGTCAAAAACGTTTCGAAATATAGTCTCATAAAATAAAGACGTAAAAGGCCACATGTCATGATTGGGTGGAAAATGCGTTACATGTCCAAAAATTGAAGAAATATACGATTCGGTCACAGATAACATTCTCTAGTTTCTTAGTAGTCAGTCAGACATGTTAGAAAGTATAGTATATTCGAAAGCAGAGATTGAAAAGAGGATGAATAAATATATTTGTGCCTGTATAAGGTTGTAATAAAAGCTATACAGAGTTTACAGAAAAAATGGTTTTGAAAACTTCACAATTTACCGTCCGAATAAGTTTCTTAAGTCTTTCACGCAAATGAATATGAATCACCGTGGATGTGTAAATAACACGCTATGCCTTTCTAAAAAACATATGAACTTGTAATACAATTATTTTTCTAACCGCGCTACATGGCGTCAAAAAAAAAGAAGAAAAATAGTGCAAAGGGCAAGAAAATCCCTGTCTTTTCACTTGGATACAACTCAAACAAAGTTTATTGCAAGTAATGTGTTTCCACTCTAAATGGTGTATTACTGCATCAAAGCAAAATGGCGAAAAAAAACAATTATTGTTATACGAAATTGGCATTGACAATTTTTAATGCTGCAATGCGATTGTCATGAGGATGTGGTCATTAAGTATGTTGTAATTGATTAATTACCGACTGTAAATTATTTTTGAAAAAAATCTTCTTCACCTTTATCTAAACCACATAAATTCCCAAGAGAATGTATACTCACTCAAAACCACATAAGAATAATTTGGCTGGCAAAGATATAGACGCAGCAACAATAAGAAAGTAAAAATGGGACTCCCGTATGCCTTAACACGTGCCTCCACGTAGGATCTACTCCCTTACCCTACTTAGCCCACGTAAAAAGTATTTGTATTAAAAACTATGAGCATAACGAAGCTGAAACTTCACAAGACATGTACCTGATAATTATCTACAAGAATATTGCACAGCTTTGACTGTATCATCTATTTTTATGCTATTGAAAATGTGATAATTTTCCCATCCAAGATATGTAACGCCTCCACCCTTTTACAATACCCCAACTTGTGAACACATGTCCATAAGCGATTCAACTTTTGAATTAATTAATTAGTTATAAGATTGATAATAACGCCCGTTTGTAATAAAAACTCTTATTTAAATCGGAAAGAACTCTTGCCAAAACGTTTCGAAATAGCATTCTTCTAAAAGAAAGATGAGCGGGTACGAGAATTAATTGTTGAAGTTCTCCTTATTTTTATCGGAAGAAATGCGTGAACTAAGGTGCCCTGCAGTCATAATTATAGCAAGGAGAGGATGAAAACTGCGATGTTCACCTTCCATACCTGGACTTGACACCCACCGCCCCCCCCGACTTATTATTCACATAAAGAGAGTCGTCCTGGTGCGGTGACGTCATTTTCCCATTGCCCGGATGTATAAAGTGAGTGCGATGTTTGACAAAACCCGAGTAAGGGTTCAGGCAGTTAGGCGAGGCCCATGTACATAATCCCTTTACTCTCGAAACAGGGACACCATCCGCTGGGTGATGAGAAGGTTTTTCAAGTTACCGGATGTAAAAGTGATGCGATGTTTACCCAATAACCGAGTAGCGAGTGGCAAAACCCACTACATACCACCCCCCCCCCCCCGCTTCCTGTAATGACAATCGTTTTCAATACCAAAACTTCTTAATTTATCAGAGAACTGATGCCAAAAACGTTCGAAATAAATTCTTTTGAAAGAAAGACGGAGCAGATACAATTTCGTTCTAGAATGATTCATTAATAACGCCCGTTTAATGCCAAAACTTCTTTTTTTTTTGTGAATAACTAATTTGCCAAAAACGTCTTTCGAACATAAATTCTTTTGAAAGAAAGACGAAGCGGGTAATATTGCGGAAAAAGATTTTATTTGGATTGAAACTGGGCCGTCTTTAGTACCAAATTCTTCTTTGACTGAAGAAACTCGTCGTCAAAAATGAACTCGTAATATATTCTTCATAAAATAAAGATTGGAGCGATACGATTTCGGAATAATTATTAGTAAATAAATATAAACGCCCCGGTTTTTTACTGAAATCTTATTCATTCGAAGAACCGCCGTCAAAAATGTTTCGAAATATATTCTTCAAATTAAAGAACGTACGATTAATTTCGGAATCAAATATATTAATTAAATAGATTGATATAACGGCGCTGTTGTAATATCAAACTTCTATTATAGAAAGAGACTCATTGCGCAAAAGACTTTCTAAATCAGTTCCTTCATGAATAGAAAGATGGAGCGGATAATATTGTGGGAGTTAGATTGTTTAAGTTTTTTGGATTGATGAACGGGCCGTTTCTATACAGTACCGAAACTTCTTTATTATCGGAAGAACTCGCCGGTCAAAAATGTTTCGAAATTATTTCTTCATAAAATAAAGATGAAGCGAACACAATTTCGGAATAAATTATTTAGTTAAGATGAAATAACGGGCACGTTTTACGTACCGAAATTCTATTATCGAATAACTCGCCTTCCAAAATTTTTCGAAAATATATCTTCATAAATAAAGACGCTCCGGATTCAATTTCGGAATATAATTAAGTTATAATCAATATAACGCCCGTTTTTAATGACCAAACTTCTTATGTAGATCAAAAGAAACTCCATTGCCAAAAGAACTTTCGAATCAAATTCTCTGCTGAAGAGAAGATGGACGCGGAACAATGTGGAAATCGATGTTAGTTTTTGAATGATAACGGGGCCTTTCTAGTGCCCGAAACTGTCTCTTTACGAAAGAACCGCCTCAAAAACGTTCGAAATACATTTCTCATAAATAGAGGACTGTAACGGGATTCAATTTTGGAGATTAATGAATGTTAGTTATAGATTGATAGATTATAACTAATATAAAAAACGCAATAGTACACTAAATATAAGTAAGTAAAAAAAAAAGTAAAGAAAAAGAATATACCAAAAATGAAAACACCTAAAGAAAAAAAAATAAATAAATAATATTATAAAATATATATATAAAAAATAAAAAAAACAAAGAAATTATAGAATAAAAATAGCAAAATGTAATAATTAGAGCTTCAAAAAATATAAAAAAAAAAATTAAAAACAAAAGAATATAAAGAAAAAAAAAAGAAAAATAATAAGATATATAAAAATAACACTCAATTTAAAAAAATATATAATAAAAAAAAAGAAGTAAAATATGAATAAGAAAGATAAATAAATATAACGAGAAAGAAATAAAATAATGATAAAAAAATAAAATAAAATGATTAACAAAATATATTAATAAAATAATCATATATAAAAAAACAAAAAACTAGAAAAATATTAATAATCACAATAAAAACAGAAAAAAATAAAATTAATACAGAATAATAACAAAGAATATAGATAACAAAATCTATATACACAATTAAAAGAATATAGAATATAATATAAATAATAAAGAAATAAAAGAATATGTAATAATCTAAAAACAAGAAAAGAACAATATTGAAACCATGTATCGATAAAGTAATCACTAAGAGAATAAATAAAGTTATAGGAAAGAAGAAATAAAAAAAGAAAAAGATGTACAACAAGCAAAATAGATAAAGTTCAGCATGGAGCTTGTTCAATTTGAATATGTTTTACAAATTCCAGTGAATGATTATCCCTCTTCGAGGGGGCTGTGGAGCGGGGTGCTTGAGGAGTGGGGGGGGGGGGGGTAGGGGGGGGTTTCAGCCCCCACTTACAGTAGTTCTCGACACACAACTGTGTACAAAAATTGCAAAAATGACCATAGAGCATATTGTGCATATTCTAGTACTCTTCAGAGCCCCCCCACAACCTTAATCCGCTCGCTCCTCTACTTTCCAAAAAACAGCTCCACGGCGCCCATGCTTAGTTGTGATTGCGATAAAATAAAAGGGCAGTTACAAAAGAAAGAACTGGCCAATACCATACAATAAATAACCCACCTAATACTTGGCCTAACAAGGCATTTATATTATGTCCTACAAAAGAAACATTGCCAATGATCAATTACAGTACAACCAACCTTTTGTGAGCTTGACCTAACAAGAAGCATGTACAAAAGAATGATTGCCATCTTGGTATTAAAACAGTTAGGGATAACAGACATATTGAGACTTGCACCTAAAACTAAAGAAAGCAAGGACAACAAGAAAATATGCAATTCTTTACACGAGATAACATACCTATTTAAGCTATGGCATTAAACGAAAAGCAATACGCTAAAGAAAACATGCCATTCTGAGTACATAACGAGATAACCACTATTAAAATGGCTTTGTCTTAACAGAAGCAGCACAAATAGGACATTGAGGTAGACATCCTCTCTTATATATAAACACTCTTGAAAAATTCGCCTGGCCGGTATTCCAGAACCAG